>QEPC01007467.1:2615431-2800603 GCA_003113815.1 Sphenodon punctatus
TTCGGAGTCTGGGGGTGGTGTTAGACTCAGATCTCCGCCTGGATCAACAGGTGGAGGTGGTGGTGAAGGCCGCCTTCCGCCAGTTGTATCTAGTGCGGAGGCTGCGTCCATATGTCTCCGGGCCGGACCTGGCCTCCCTCATCCATGCCTTCGTCACCTCGAGGCTGGACTACTGTAATGTGCTCTACGTGGGGCTGTCCTTTTTCCTGGTCCGGAAGCTGCAGCTAGTGCAGAATGCGGAGGCCCGGCTCCTGATGGGGGCGGGTCGTCGGGAGCATATAACACCTGTGCTCTGGACTCTGCGCTGGCTGCCAATAGCATGCTCAGCCAGGTTCAAGGTATTGGTGTTGATCTATAAGGCCCTTCACGGTCTGGGCCCCTCGTACCTCAGGGACCACCTCGCCCTCCACGCCTCAGAGTGACTCCTTCGGTCTGCCAGGGGTGCCTTCTTGGAGGTCCCCCATGTTAAGCGGGGGGCCACAATGGAGAGGGCATTCTCGGTGTCCGGGCCGCATCCTTGGAATTCCCTCCTGGAGGAAGCTCGCCTGGCCCCAAGCCTTTTGACATTCCGGCGGGCTTGTAAAACCTGGCTGTTTACCCAGGCCTTTGAGGGGGAGGGGGGTTTAGGGTTTTAGCTCTCCCCTACCTTTTATTTTTATTGATTTTTCCCAACCCTGTTTTAGTTTTAAATTGTTGTGTTGTCTTAAAATGTTTTTTATGAATGTTTTTATTAAATTGTACATCGCCCCGGGATGCCATAGGGAGGATAAGGTAGAGATTGTTCCCTGCCTATAACATGTTTAAAATTGTTTTATTGTGTATTGCTTTCTATTTTTATCTTTGTTTTTTGGCTCAAGCTGTAAATAAATTAAATCAAAATCAAATCAGACTCTCAAATGCATAAAATAAATAAATAAAATAACAGTTTTTTAAAAGTTATGCTGTGGCTGTGTGGGCATTGGTCCAGCATCTTGATGGACACCATTTCCAACAGCTTGGCAGGTTATGGCCAAACACAACCCAGCCCCAGGGCTTTGTCCAGATTACTGTGGTCCAAGACTATTGTGTCTCTTGGGGAGGGGGGAGAATACTAATTCCCTATTGTCCAAGGGGCCCCCCAAATTGTCGTCTATGGTCTCCCATCATGCACCTGGAACGTGCATGCAAATCAGGCATGCATGCAAATGGCATACACTCAGGGAGGACACACCCATGGAGCAGATTTCTTTTCCTTACAATGGGCTTCACACACACACAAGAAGAACACACCCAGGGAGTTTTCCCTTTCAGTGGGCTGTTCCAAAATCCTGGGCTATATCAATAATTGGTATTTTTTTAGACAATACTTTATCCACTTTCCTGTTCCCTGCACATAAATCATACATGCTAACCTCTACACTACTCACAATCCACAGACCAATTTGCAGCAAATTTGCCAAACACTATTGTGAACATCCTGATCTACAGAACCTGAAAGCAGGTCCCAAGGCAGTTTAAAATGTATAAAGGGGGTTCATTTTTAAAGGGTTTGTGTTGTTATTTTGGAATGTATCGTTAACCTTTCTTTTTTTTACTATGACAGTTTTCCATCCACATGACTAGATTTTTTCCAAGCTAAGTTGAGATAATTTTTTTAGTTAAGAGTTCATGAGAGGATGCATTAAAATCTTTACTAAAATCCAAATATATTTTGTCTATTACAGTGGTGCAGGCTGCCAATTTTGTAATCCTTTTTAACCATATTTGCATGCATGTCAAGATTTATTCTGCATACAAAGATGTTTATTGCTCATGGTCTCTTTCACTCTAGTGCCCATACCAACAGTTCAGATAAACCCATATAAGTCTGTTAAAGTTAACTGGGCTGCTCCAGTTTATACCAGCTGAGAGTCTGATCCAGAATGTTTAATGAAGTTTTGCTCTCAATAATTGTTAAATTATTTTACCATGCTAAGAAAATTACTCACACTATCTAGTTCCATACCTTCAGATCTCTTTGGGGGAGGTGTATTTTTTACTGTAGTGGAGGCAAGAATCTAGGATTGGCTCTGTGTGCTCAAAGTCATGATGTTCCTTGATACGAGGATAGGGTGGCCATATATGCACATTTTTAAGGACACTTATGAGAAATACAGGTTGCAGGACTGCATTGGAGCCAGTGCAGCCCTGCAACCTGTATTTCTCATAAGCGTCTTCTAAAATGTGCATATCTGGCCATCCTATATGAGGATTGAGCTCTATCCTGAAAGGTAACTATTTGTGTGAATGAACTAGTTCTCCATTGATGTCTCTGAATTCAAAAGGTAAATGTATTCAGAATCACAGTATTGTTTTCTATAAGACACTGTTTTCATGGGTGGTTAAACCATACCCCTTTAATGAATTAATGTAATGAAATCTCCTTTGCCACAGAATTCTCCTCTGATTTTTGGCCTAGATGTAGCTGTTTTACGTAGGCGGGTGTGATTGACTGAGAGCAATCAGTTTCTAACTGTCTGCAATCATTGTGCCTATTGTGGGCTTTATGATCACCCTTTCACAACAATGAACAGTTAGGTTTAAAGGGAAATGGCATGCCCAGTCACCCAAGTTCTGTTTTGAGTGGAGATGGTAAAAGAAATTTGAGAGAAGAGAAAGTGGATAAGTAATAAGTGCAAAAAATGCACATTCCAAGAACTTCAGTTAATAGAAAATAACCTTCACTGAGGAGGCCTCACATTCTTGCTGTTGGGAATTGAGCAAGTAGAATAGTTTCCAGGGACTGTATACTGAAGGCTCCTAATTAAATAACTGCAAAACTGGGTAACTGACTGAAAAGACAAGAGTAGCACTATGTCAATGTGACAATAAGCCTCCAGTTTGCTTCTGCAGTCTTCCAAGCATGGACAAGCCTGAAGGTGATAAATACGCTCTGTGAAATCAGATGAAGCAAATTCACAAGTGAATGCAGTTTTGTTGGCAGCCCAGCCCAGGTGAAAGTCCTAGCAGCAGGGCCAGCACCACTCCCATTTTTGGCCATGGTCATCTCTCAACTGCTTAGTCCCTTTGCTGGTGGGGGGTGCTGTTTATTCACCATGCCAGTTGCTCTGATGTTCTCCTCTGGTCCAAGTCATGGACCTCCACCCATGGTGCTCTCAGTTCCTCTCCCTGGAGCCTGAGGTATCTTCCAAATCCCCTAGTCCAAACTCTACACTCCCTTCTATCTAGCCCACAAGATGTCTCCCTCTCCTCAGAGCCTTAGCCTCCCTTAGGTATCTCAGGGACCTGTAGTCCATACCCTGATGCTTCAGGGATCCTAACCCCATCCTCCAAGGGATCTCCATCCTAATGTTCCCATGCAGCCTCACTAGGCCTTCCTCCTGATCATTCTTTAGCTCCTTCTAACACAAGAGCCAACCAGTTCTTCCTTCCCAGGGTTCCTTATCCCAAGAATTTGTTTTCTCTTCTTTCTCTCCATCCTTCTCTCTCTCTAGCCTGTCTTCCACTTGTACTTTGGGGTTGCCCTATCCTGGCTAGGGGCTTCCAGCTTCTGTAGCAAAGAACTTGTGCCCCAGGAGATGGATCTTCCTCCCAGGGCTCCTTGAAGCCTGCCTTGGGACTCCAAGGCCCTTCCTGGCCTAAGGATCTGCCCTTCAGGGCTTTCCTGAATCCTATTGCCCTTTCCCTGAGCAGGGTCAAGGTTCTCGCCAATCTCCCCTGTAGGGTGGCTCAAGGAACTTCTCACCCTGTGTAAGAATTGAGCCATGAGTAAAACAGGGATTCATAACTTTGGTTTAGGTTTTTCAGGCCTGTATAAACATTAAACAAGAGAAAGAAAAGAGCTGACAGTTTATAGAAATGGAAACTTAAAGAAAACAAGTTGTTTGTAATCTTGTCTTTCCCTGAGAAAAACCTGATAAACAGCTCTTCTTCAGTCTCTCTGGAGCCTAAAAGCTGATGTAATGTTATGGATCATGGACCAATCAGGGATGGTTCTGAGGATGGGTGGAAATGTGCGATGCGTATGATTGTCCCCAGCTAATTGGCTGGATTTAGGGTCTTTGTTTAAGACCCTATAAAAAGTGACACCTCAGATCCCTCAGGGCTCAGACCTCGCCTGGGATTACATGGTCTCTTTGGATTCCTTGGCTCTTCTTGGACTATGGTCAATAAACTCTTTAACTTTCTACTCTAATCTGGCTCTCATGTTTACTCACTCCAGTGACATTAATGGGTTTCATCCCTCACAGTCTATGAACTCATTTCACCTCCTCTGGTTCAGGTTTCCTCTGACATCCCAGCAGCGATAAAATACAACAGCCTACTGGGTCTAAGCTCTTACAAAAAATAAAATTTTAAAAAATTACAACGGTTTAAAAATCCAAGTAATATAGTGTGTACACCTGGGTTTGACACTTTTTATTGGAAATGATAAGTCTTTGGGGAATATTTGATTGACCTTCAGTCTTGTTAGATAATTCAGAGTTGCTTTCTTGCACATTCTGCTTTTTGAATTTTCAAAATGTGTCTCATAGTTTAAAAGTTATAAAAATGCAACATTTCCATTTTAGCCTATGATGAAATTCATAACACCATGCATGCACAGTTAAGCCCCTCGCCTGTCTGCCTGCCGTGAGGGTGGTCTGAGTCGGAGCTGGGGCTGGGCTGGTTCTGTTTGTGGTCTCTCACATGCAGTCACTTTATGGTTGTTATCCAAAAATTGAAAAGGGAACCTTTAGGGGCTCGGTTTGACCTGGGCAAAGAGGAGAGAGGGGGCTATAACAGCTCTGTTTGGCCAGCGGGAGTCATGTGGGCGGTATTAGGGACTGGGTTCTTGCAGGGGGAAGAGGTGTGGAGGGAACAGACCCAGTCTCGGGATCCTGCATGCCAGGGGGGCCAGCATTGTAACTGGCCTCATCCCCTTGGTAACCTTACCTTCAGAGCCTCCAGCTGAGGGAAGCAGCTATCTCTGGCCAACGACTTCAATCCGTGTGAAAGATCTTTGCCAGAGCCACAGCAGTCATGCTCTTTCTCTTCTCCCTCCCTGGTGGCAGTGACAGTAACTCTTTCCCTTGGCTTCAGGATCCACACTAGGGAGGTAGGGGCGTGGCTGGACACAACCCCAGGAGAACTTTCAGTGCAGAGCTTCCAACTGAGGGAAGGAGGTGCCACTGCTGCCACCCATGAGGGTGAAGAGAGGAGCTGTGGCTGCCATGGGATGTCCCTACCCTGGCTGCTCAGGCTGGGCAGGGCAGGGAGTCACGAGGAACTTTCTTGATGCAGCTCACTGGCCAGGGGTGGCTGCTCCCCTTGGTTGGAGGCTACGCAGGGGAAGTTCCTCTGGGGATGGAACCAACTGCGCTACTATCATCCCTGCTATTCGGGATCCCATGGCAGCCGCAGCCCCCAGCATTGTGCCTAAGGTAAGGGACATGGTGGATCTGGCAGCCTGTTCACACCCACCCCTGGCTCCCTGTATCTCCCCACATCACCCACTCCAGGTGGGTGAGGACAGCAGGAACCTCCAGCCGGGGGGAGTAGCCGGAGCTGGGGCGAAAGTTCCTCTTCAGCACTACAGCAGCCTTTCTCCCCCTTTTTCCTTCTGGGCAGTAGCAGCAGTAACTGTTTCCCTCACCTGCAGGATCTGTGCTGGGGGAGCAGCAGCGGGACTCGCCCCGTCCCCAGGAGAGCTTCAATTTTTCCGCCAAGAAGAACAGGTGTTGCTGCCACCTGGGTGGGAGAAGGGGTCCATGGCTGCTGTGGGACATGCCTGCTCCTGCCACTGGGTCGGGTCAGGTCAGGGTGGGTGAGGTGCAAATAAATTTATCTCGGAACCAGCTTGGTGGCCAGGGGCAGCTGTTATACTCATTTGGGACTCTGCAAGTGAAGTTCCCCTGGGGACGGCACCAGCCACACCGCTGCCTCCCCTGCCATGTAGGATGCTGGGGTGGATGGAACCCCCAGCGTCACCACCAGGCCCTAAGGTAAGGGACATGGTGGGTCTGGCAGCCTGCCCACTGGCTCCCGCATTCCCTCCTCTTGCTGTGTGGCTGGGTGGGTGGGGAACGGCAGGGACAGGGGCTATGGGGAAGAAAGAGAAGGATGAGTTGGGCCAAATGGAGGCTAGTCAGAAAGCAGGAGAGAGTGGGAGGCCTAAATGGGGGTTAGAGGAAAGGCAGGAGAGGGTGGGGGTGAATTGGGCTAGGGGGAAGAAGGAGACGGTGGGATGGGCAAACAGGGACTAGGAGGAAGGGAGGAAAGGGTGAGGTGAACGGGCGCTAGGGGGAGGGTGGAGAGAGTTGGGGGCCAAATGGGGCTACAGAGAGAAGGCTGGAGAAAGTGGGGGTGTAGGGGTAAGGAGGAGTATGGGGAATGAACAGGGGTTAGGGGGAAGACAGGAGAGGGTGGGGGCCAACAGAGTCTAGGGGGAAGAAGGAGAGGGTAGGGGACAATGGGGGCTAGGGTAAGGCAGGAGAAGATACGGGGGGGGAAGGGTCAACATTCACACACACATAAGGACACACACAGACCATAGACACAATACACACACGCAGACATACACATGGGTAAACACAAACATATATGCATATACATTGTATATATTCTCTTATGTTTAATTTTGCATAATGGTTACGCTGCTCATCATTGTCCTGCACCAGCAGGAGGAATTTTCTGCATTGCATTCTCAAAAACCTTGGAAATTCTATAATAAAAAAACCTTCAGTTTAAGAGAAGAGTTAAGGTGCTTACAAATTCAACCATGCTACAAAAAGCATGAAAATTGTAAATTCCATCCCATGTAAACAGAAAAGATGTTGTACAGTTTCACATATTGTGCTCATTTACAACTTAAGCTCCATGCACCCACGATACCTTGGTCTTTCAGCCCGAATCCTCTTCCTCTGCCGGTTGGGGGCAACACTGAAGCTGGGGACAGGAGAGAGTCGGGGGGCAGCAACCCCATTCTTTCCTTTTATCCTTTCATTTGGGTTTCAGAGAATGTTACAGCTGACTACTGGAAGGCTGTATGTGGGGGGAAGAAGGTTGATGAATGCTGACTGTGTACATGCAGACAAGAGTGGGGACATGTAGCAGAGCAGAAGCTCAATTGCCTACTGGCCCCTTTAAGAGACCAACTCTGAACCACTGAGGCACACTAGGGCAGGGGGTGGCCAAGGCAGCCCGGAAGCCCAAAGCCTTTGACTAAGCTCCTTTGGCGGAGAACTGCTTCAGGGAAAGCTAGCAGAGCTGATTGAGCTAGGGCCCAGCTGGGATACTTGCTTGAGAAGCAAGAGGGCTCTGCTTGAGACAGCCAGGAGCCCACGAGGACTGCTTGGGGGGGCAGCAGTGTGATCCTAAAGGGAACCACCCAGGCCAAGGACCATGCTACTACAGTGGTGGAGAATTTTAACAACAGTCACCCCTCTGAAAAAGGGGTTATACTGCTGTGTAGGGTGAGAATGGAAAGCTCATCCTCAGCTGTATGGGGAAGTGGAGGATTATACCCAAAGTGGGGAGTGCTGCAGTTGGAATAGCAAGCATGGAGGTGAGTTCTGGACCCAGTTTCATGGAGGAGATCCAGCAGTTCCAGCAATACTTGGAGGAGCTTCTGAGATATGAGCTACACCAGTTTCACGTCCAACTTCAGCAGCAGATTGTTAAGCAGCAAAGTCAGTAAAAGAGACCAGTAGAGGAGCGGCAGCCCAAAGCCTTTGTGTCAAGGCCTCAACCCAGTCAAGCAAGCTTGAGGTACCAGCGAACCTAGAGGAGGGACTTCTACTGGGGAGCTTACTTTGTTTGTGAACTTTGGGGACATTTCGTATGGGACTGTAAATCTCACAGGAAGATGGGTGCCTGAACTTGTGGGTCTTTAAGAGGGCACACACTGTCACAATGGGGAAAACTGGGGCACTCAGAGAAAACCTGGTTAAGTCCAGGACCCCAGGTAAACTGTTGGGGTTGTGGGCAACCTGATCACAAACTATGAAACTGTGGCAAACCCAAATGGTATTCAGGGGTGCATGTAAAGGGTACCCAGCTGAGATAATTAAAAGGGGTTTTAGATGATTCACAAGGGAGAACTCTTCCGTAAGAGAAAAACAACTGCCATCTTAGAAACAGCTGGTACCTTAGACAACACAATAGTGAAGAAGGGGGAAGTCCCAGAAATAAAAAAACAAACCTTCAGTTGAGTCTCATAACCCTAAACCAGAGACGAAGAAGGCTAGTGCAGGGCCAAGGTAAATTCATCTGTGCTGGCATTGCAAAATGCCAGGACACCTTCAATGGGATTGTTCCATTTGGATAGTTGACAAAGGAAGAAAACTGCTAAAATCTGTAAGGGCCACAGATAATGGGGAAAGGGAGAAATCCTCCAAGAGTAAAGGAATCTACATGAGGGAAATGGCTGCATCTGCCTTAGCTAGCCAGGGAATGCAAACAGAGAGATGGGGTTGAACAGGGAGTTCTAACAGAAGGATTTGCTTCATCGAGTTTGACTGAGCAAAGGAGTCAAACAGAAATCCAAGGATTTGAGAAAGAAGCTCAAACAGAGCAGTTGGCCACACCTGTTCTAACTGAGGAGAGAACTCAGACAGAAGATCAGATGGTTGGGCAAGAATCTCAGACAGTACTGAGTGGCATAGACTCCCTCTTACAGGGAACTGACTGGCCCAAAGGCTGATTTTGGCTGCCAAGTGATTGTCAGCCCTGAGCCACAAAATAAGACTCTAAGACAAGCTGCAGTTCAGGTGTATCTAAGCCCAAAGACACGACACCTAGATGCTCATGTACAGGCTATAGTAGGGGTAAGAAATGCTAAGTCCTAGTGGGAACCTGAGTGGGAATTAACCCAGGCAGAAACTCAGACAACTGGGATTTCTAGAGCTCATGCAGTAACCCAGACCAATTCATTAATTAATAATAATAATAAATTTATTATTATTTATTTACTATTACATATGATATCCTGCCCCTTCTGCCAAAAGTAGTTCAGGGCAGCTTACAATATATAAAAATATAAAAATACACATATAAAAATAAACAAACAGAAACATAAAACATCTAAAAAGGGGGGAGAAGAGGGCAAAAAGGGGGGAATCCCCAGGAAAAGAGGAGGCAGGGGAAAAAATGGTTCTAGGGGCGTAAGGTTGCTAGACTGTGGGGTGTAAACAACGTTTGCTCCACTAGAGTTGGAGAAGCAAAAACAGCTTAAAGAAAGGGCAATAGTGATGGGCGAACGCGGTTCGGGAGTTCGGACTGAACTCGACCAGTTCGGTCGACCGAACCGAACTTTGAACTGAACTCTATGTTTGAACCGAACCGAATTTCCGAACTCGGCTCTGTTCGCCCATCCCTAAAAGATAATAATCCATTTAGTTCAATGGGGTTTGAATTTCCGAACTTCAGAGTTCGGCTCAAACTCGAATAGTTCAGTCGACCGAACCGAACTTCCAAACCAAATTTCCGAACTGAATCAAACCGAACTGAATTTCCGAACTTGGTTCTGATCACCCATCCCTAAAGGGCAAGGAAAGCTGAGGAGGAGGTCGCTCTGTTACGGGTGCAACTGGAAGAGGATCTGAAGGAGATTAGAGCACTTAGGCAGAGTAAAGCTGGTGGAGAGCCCTCATGTGACCGGAACATTCAATGACCTTACCAAGTGCTTATGTAGCCTTGGGAGATAATTTATGGAAGCCAGGCCAGAAATGCTGAAATAGGAGAAATAGACATTAAGGGAGAGGGAGTAATTGTATAGCTAGACCTGTGACAAGTATGCTGAAATATAAACAGCCTGGAATTAGGGTGTCAAGCTGTCCCCACTATGTTAGCCATCAAGCTGTCCCCACTATGACTAGGATCACAGTGGATAAAAGTAAAAATGCGTTAAACACCTGGGAGAAGGGAAATAAGTACAGTCCCTAAGGGGAACAGCCCAAAATAACATTACTTAGTGAAAGGTTTTACAGGGTCCTGGGGGGGGGAGGGGGAGTGTCCAGAATGGATGGGTGGGCGAGCCGGCTTCCCAACCCCAGATAGGGGTACATACAAGAATCTAAATATAATGGTGAATGACGCATATGCTTATGTGGATAAAATGCATAACTATATAAACATAACTGTAAATAAGAATGGGAACAGGGATGAGAACCTGTAAAGGGGGCACAGTCTACAGGAGTAAGTAGTACTTCCCGGACCCCTAACATTTAAAGAAAATTTTAATAGGGGCTGAGAGCCCATGAGAATGTTAGAGGTATTGGGGTGAAGTACCCTACTAAAGGGAGTCTGGATGACATGGAAAGTCCCACCACCAGACATCATATTGTCAAGCCTTGTTATGTTTGAGGAAACTGAGGCACAGGGTTAAGATACAGTGATTGTGGGTTACATGTATATGCTGTATATATATGTGCTATATATAATAATAATAGATTATTTTATTTTTATAGCATTGTTCTGCCTACATGGCACTCAGCGCTTTACCTTTTATATAAAAACACAATATAAACAATTTTAAAACAAGTTATTAAAAGAATATTAAAAAATTGTAAGATGGCAGGTGGGAGGAAAGGGACAAAATACATTAAGGGGACCAGCAGTAGATCCTAAAATCACCCAGAAAATAAATAAATATGTTTTCAGGTGCTTCTTAAAGGTAAGGAGGGAGGAACTGAGATGAACATCAGGAGGGAGCGAGTTCCACATCGAGAGGCCCGCCACAGCAAAAGCCTGATTACCTTCCGACTTAAGACGCAATAGCGGAACCCCCAAACAGTGGGTAGTTCCTGAGCACAGATACACATTAGTGTGAGACTCCAGAAGAAGATCTTGAATATAACTAGAGCCTAAACCGTTCAGGGCCCTGAAAACCAGCAGCAGACTCTTAAGCTCAATCAGTTGTTATATGCTGTATATGTATGCGGATTTGGAAATGTAAACTCTGCTTTACTTACGGAGATGTAAGACAAACCTATTTTTATAGGCCTGTCTCCAAAGGGACAAGAGATATAGCGAACATATGTAGCAGAGCACAGGCTCACTTGCTTACTGATCCCTTTCAGAGGCAAACTCTGAGCCACTGAGGCACATCAAGGCAGGGTGTGGCCAAGGCAACCCGGAAGCCAAAAGCCTCTGGCGAAGCTCACTTTGCGGGGACCTGCTTGGGAGAAGGCTAGAGCTGGATGAGCTAGGACAGCTGGGATACTTGCTTGAGAAGCAAGGGGGCTCTGCGTGAGAGAACCAGGAGCCCATGCGGGCTGATACGAGCAGGGAGCTCTGTATGAACTGTAAATGTGTATATATGGTGGAGGAACACAGCAGTGATGAATAAATAGACATAAGCTAATTTCTTGTGTGGACCTGGCTGCTGGGGGGGGTGTGGGGATCTGATCCTGAAGGGAACCACCCAGGCCAGGGCCCACGCTACTACAGGGCATTTAGGCAGTGGGAGAAGTGTTGTCATTGGGAGGGGGAAGCCAGGTGTTGAAGTATGTTTATGGAGGACAATGCAGAGGAATAGGCGACATGTATGTATCGACAAGACTGGGGAGTAGGCAAAGCTAGGGGGGGAAGTATATGTATCAGGAAAAGACAGAAAGGTATTGGAAGGGGTGTATATTTGCAGAGAACCACAACCGCCTCCATCTAAGCCACTAGCCTGCACTCCCCACACAGAGAAACCAAGATTTGTGGAAAATACAATCAGCTGTATCTCTGATACAGAATAGGAGTAAGGGTGTGTGTGTGGAATGACACACACAAAAAACAGAAAAGGTGCAATAATAGAATTGTAGGAAACAGGGTCTGGAATAACAGGGATCTAGCTATGTGCACTGGGTGGAATGATGTGCTCTCCATGGTATCCTATCACTCTTCTAAATAAGTTAAAACCATCTCATTCTACCTATTTTTCATGGTATTTCTCTTGTAATTCCACCCAGCTCTTTGCTGGTGCATGATCCCTGTTCCTCCCTGCATTCTATCTATTCCACTCACTCTTCCTGGTGCCTTCCTCATCATTTCACACCCTCTTGCCCCCCCACCCCTACTCCCAAAGATGCAGTTCTATTGTATTTTTTTCGCAGCCACTTAATGGGATCTGCGAATGACAAGATTTATTTCCAAATTGGCATTGTTGTTTCCTCCATTCCTTGCAAATTTTCCAAAGGACATTCCATTTTATTAATGTCAATATTACCCAACTTAAAATTCTTATTTAACTTTTATATAGCACTGTCCCCAGCTTCAGTGTTCTCCCCAACTTGCAGAGACACAGGATTCGGGCTGAAAGATCAAGGCAAACTGTGTGTGCATGGAGCCTAAGTTGTAAGCGAGCACTATGTGAGACTTTACAACATTTTTACTGCTTACATGGCATGGAAGTTAAGGTGCAAGCCATAACTTACTATTCCCATGCTTTTTGTAGCATGGTTGGATTTGTAAGCACCTTAACTCTTACCTTAAACCAAAGGGTTTTTTAAACTTACTTTCTGGCTGCGGCAGCACCCAGAAAGTTAAAGGCAGAACCACTCTTCATTATAAACAGGGGATTTAAAAACCCTTATATTGAAGAAACCGCTTGAGCTACAGTTCTGAAAATTTAACCATGCCTTATATTTGTGGGGAACATCATACGTGCAAACTGAAGAAGATCCAGCCAGAAAATCAAAAGTTATAACAGTTTAAAAGTTAATTGCTAGTGGTCAGAATGCACCAGGTCCCAACGATTTTTAACCATCGATATCTCTTCCCTCTGAATGAATTGAGCCACCAGACTTCACAGCCTTGTAGCCTGGGATGGCCGTCAAGTGCTGATAGTCTTTGGTGCAGCCAAAATGGAGTTATTAAAAATCAGTTCTGCTGGCTACACATGCACAGTAGTGCCCATGCTTCTTGGGCAATGGGGTAAGCCGAGCGGTGAGCTTGAGCAGCGTGAAGGTGAGGAGAAAGGAGGAAGGGGAGGTAGTAGCTGCCACCTCCCACTTTCTCTGCTGCTGCTCAAACTCTGCCAGTACCCCTGCCACGACTAGCCACCTCCAGGCAGCTGCTTCCTTCCATCACCTGCACCTCTGCTCGGGCTCCCGAGCCCCAGCTAACCCGGCATGGCAGCCACGTTGCCACCTCCTCCCAGTTCCTGCTGCAGCCCCAGCCACCTCCTCCAGCTTCACTCCTGCCGCTGCTCCTGGTTTGTGGACCCAGCTCATCTGCCTCGTGGGAGCCTGAGAGCCCTTGCGCATAGTTCGCGGCAACGACATAATCTGAAGCGGATCCTCCCCAACCTCTGCTGCTCTCCCTCAACGGCACTGCCCCAGGCTCCCCCAGTCCCTCCTCCAAGTTGCTCTTTGTTCGGAAGAGGGGCAGCCTGAGAGAAGGAGCATGAGTTGGGCACCCAAGCTGCTGGAGCCATCCATGGCTGGGGAGATTGGGGTCACCCAAGTTGGGAGTCACCTGGGACCAGGAGCATGTGGCCGCTTGAGCAGGGCTGGGGAAGCCTGGGGCTACCTCATCTAGGAAGCCACTTCATTCCTGCACCCAGGTCAGCTGAGGCTGAATGGCTGCCTGAGGTTTTGTGCGAGGTGGGGAGCAGCAGTGGAGTTAGCTGGGGCTGCCAGAGTTGGGGCTCCTGAGGCTTGGGGCCTCTCCCTCACTCCCTGTCAGCCCCATTCATTCCCCCGCCCGCCCATCAGCCCCACTCATTTCCCCAACCCCACTCCCTGTCAGTCCCGTTCATGCCCCCCACCTCTACGGGAAAAAAATCAAAATGCCTTAAAGTCAATCCTTTTGCACAGAAATGCATTGTATAAGTGATTTCATTGTATACAGTTGTATAAACTTCCATTGTAAGAATTTCATTGTATAAACCTTATACAATTTCTATACATGTAAAGGACAAAGTTAAGGCATTTTGAAAAATTTTCGTAGGCAACATATGATAATAAATAAATGACCTGTAAAGAAATAATGTGATAGCTTAGTTAGTGGTAAATAAAGTAATAAGAGTAAGTATGTATGGTAATAAATTAAGTACATATCTTCCCTTAATGTTGATGGTAAATTATGGAATATAGTAAGAAAATCTGGACCTAATTTCCATGGTTTTTGGCCCTTAAGTTTGTTGTAATGTATGCTGTTAATTTTTTTTAATTGCAATTGTAATTAGTTTTCATATTTTTTGGAGTTTGTTAGGGGAAAACATGTTTTGTGAGATGGTTTTCAAGAGGAAAGTTTTTTGTTTTGGAAATGGTTCTGCCTTTAATGGTTTTTTAAACTGTACATTTTTTTGTTTTGGAAAATTATAGAATATAGTTATACCTCTTTGAATGTGTAAGAAGGCTGTAGAAGTGCTAAAAATAAAAGGCTTTGAATGGTTTTCTACCAGGTCTGTGAATATGGAGATGCAAGAATGTGAGCAACTAAGGATGTTTTCACATGGGAAAGGAGGCAAGAGTGTATGGTGTATACATGGGTAGGCCATGCTTCTGCCACTTCCATGGGCGGCAGTGGGAGCAGTTCAAATGGACAGACCTGCGAGTGGGTCCCGCGGGCAGGGGAGCCACAGCCACTCGTTCCCCAGTTCTGGTTCTGCCCTGGGAATCCCATCACATGGACAGAACTCTGGGCGTGTGGCAGCAGGATCAGGCCACTGGAGGAAGCTGCTGCTGCTGCCACCAGTCGTCTGTTGGAGTGGCAGTGGAGTGCGTGGCCTGAGCCATCCACCCATCAGCTGTTGGAGGGAATCCCAGAGAGGAGGAGGAGCAGCCCCAGTGTCCCTCGCTGGCTGCGTCAATGTGCTGGTCTATCTCGAGCATAGACTCTGCTTGAAATGGACCAGCAGGAAATGGGGGGGCTCCTTGCCAGGGAACTGTGCTGTGCTCCCCAGCAATGTTCATCCCCCCCATGTCAGTTTCCAGATGGGAAGCGTTTCCTGGCTTGGACACCAACACAAGGATCGTCTTCCCCATGTCAATTCCCAGGTTTCCTGGCTTGAAATTGACATGTGGATGATCCCTGCCAGGGAGCACAGCACTAGTCAGTGTCAAGCCAGGAAGTGGGGGGATGATCCTTACCAGGAAATGCAGCACTGCTCTCCTTGGCAAGGAGCCTCCCATCTCCCGCCGGTCTCTTTCAAGCTGGATCTAGGCTTGAGGTAGACCAGGGTGGTGATGCAACTAGGGAACACTGGAGCTGCTCCAGCCAGGGACACTGAGACTGCTCCTTCTCCCCGGTTCTCCTCCCAACACCTGATGAACGAGCGGTCTCCCACCTTCTCCCCACAGCTTCCTCTGGGGTCCTCTGGTGGCAGCTTCCTCTGGGGTCCTCATCCTTGCAGACACCGTGGCCTTGTTCATGGTGCAGGCAGCCATGGTTCTGGGCGTGGCTGCTGGGGACCTTTCACAGAGAAAGTTGCTCGTGTTTGCAGGTTGCCTGACTTAGACCTCGGTTGCCCCACAATGTGTGCTCCTCAATAATACAGGAGGCAGACTTAGGAAGTGCAAGGCGAACATCCGGTGGATTGCATTCAGAAAGGTGTTGAATTTGGGGTAAAGGGGTGATGAAAGTAATGTAATGGGCGAACGCGGTTTGGATGTTCGGAGTTCGGACCGAACTCGGTCTGTTCGGACGTCCGAACCGAACGTCAGAACTGAACTCTCGAATGACCAAACAGTTTGGTCGTGTTCGGATGAGTTATGGGGCAGGAAAAACGTCTTTTCAGGGCCAAAAATTAGGTTTCGGTTTCTGTTCGGTTTCGATAGCGCTATTTTTGACTGTTTGGCCAAGTTCAGCCAACCTGAACTCGACTGAACCAAACCATCAAACCCAAACTCGGGTTTTGAACCGAACATCCGAACTTCCAACCGCATTCTCGTCCATCCCTAGAAAGTAGGGTACCATCTCATGTGATGACACCCTAATAGTGACATTTTTGCCTGGGATAGAATCCTCGCCAGCTAGTCAGGATGTTCATGTTATTTTTGCATGCCTGATCAGTTCATTTTGGTTTTTGCTTGGTCTTTCTCCGTGCATTAAAAGAGAAGACTAATAATTTCAACCTCTGGCTTCCAATCGTATACAATAAATTCACAATACTATGCTGAAATTTAAAGAAAGGGGAAAAAAGATTTAAATGTTTCATATAAATGAAAAATAAAAATATGTAATGTCCTATTTAATTTTTTTTTGGGGGGGGGGGCTCTGCAGTATATTTACTTTGAATTCTATAAATAAGATTTTTATTCCAAAGAAATGCTAGAAAATGGAAGTGGGAAGAAAATGTGGCATAGCCCATGAATAAATAATTGTATCATTTCAAGTGCTGACAGAATAATGGGGTAATAATTTCGCTTTTTAGTTTTACACAGAAGCAACAAAAAAAATGTATGCTCCCTATTTTCCTGCTTTCTTTGACATTATTGACTTACACACGCTATCCAAATACCATTCTATTATTTAATTTATTTATTATCATTTATATAGCACTTTCAGTATTCACCCTCACAAACAACCCTGTGAGGTAGGTCATTATTATTCCCATTTTACAGATGAACAATGGAGGCTGAGAGATAGTAACTGGTCCAACACCATCCAGTGAGTTAATGGCTAGGATATGAGCCCTGGCCTCTTAAATCCAAGTCTAACATCTTACCCATTAGGCTACACTGGCTCTTGTGAGTGAGAGGATTCTACAGAATAGGGTAGTCACTATTGGCAGTAAAACACAGTGTTGAAAATTCAGCAGTTTAAAAACATGGAAATTAATATTCTGTGATTCAGAATTTATATGTAATGTAGTTTACACCTATCATGGCTTGGAGCATAAATTATTTTACAACTTTTTATTTATAATTCTCTAAGATACCCACATCTCAAGGTTTGAGTTTAGCACCCCCCCCCCCCCCCCCCATTACAGCAGAACTGTCTGTAAAAGTTTGGACTGAAGACAATACTGAAGCCTTTTCTACTTACAAATCAAGTACAGGAAGGACAACTGTAATGAAGCTTTCCCCAATATTCTTTCCTGTGTTGGTATACTTCAACCTCAGCTTGGAAATAGGATTTATATTGTTCATTCAGACCCCAGAAACTTTGCTTCGATTGCCAAGAATAGGACTAATAAGTGCCAAATGTGCTTTAATTTTTGTGATATGACAACTAAGGAGTAATCCTCACAATTTATTACACTTAGGCCCTTTTCACACAGACACTCTAACACTGATAAAATGGGTGTTACATTTTATTATACATGTTGCAGGGCACCCATATAGCACACCTGCAGTCCTGCAATATGTATAATAAAATGTAACTCCCATTTTATCAGTGTTAGAGTGTCTGTGTGAAAAGGACCTTAGACCTGTCTCTTATACACATCTGCCTAAGAGCGCTGGGCTGCAGGTGCTCGGGAATTACTTGCTCTCTGCAGAGTCTGCGACATGCTGTTGGTGGCCCGCGGCTGAACCCATCCATCTTCTGGGCTGGCGGCGAGCTGGTCCCATGGTGCACTCTGTCCCTCGCGGCTCACTGCCAGCACGCTGGTGCTGAGCACGGTCAGCAGCAGCAGTGCCATTGTTGCCCCCGCCCACCCAACCAGCCCTGAGGCTGGGGGCTGGTCAGGCAGGCCAGGGCAGGCTGGGCCGGCTCGATGCGGGGAGCGGTGGAGCAGGAAGGTGTCTGGCTGCGGTTCCACTCAGTGGAGCTGCCACCAGGCACCTTCCCGCTCGAGCCGGGCCTCCCTCGAGCCAGCCCTGCCCCGACCGGGTCCAAACTGGTGGGGAGGACACCTCCTCTGCAATGTGGTGCCAGGGGGGTGAGTTCAGCCACGAGGCTTGTGAGTGTGACCTGGCCTGACGCAGACTGCTGCATGGGGCACCTCCCCCTCCCTGCTCGTGGTTGCAACATTGTGTCAGACACAATGTTGCAACAGTGGGCAGGGAGGGGGCCCATGTAGCAGCTGGAATGGCCCCCAACCAGCTCAGATGGCAATTTAAACAAGAAAAAAGGGGGGGAAGGGTGGTTTAGCTACCTTGGATATTGGGCCCCCAGCCAGTATGGGCCCCGGGACAAACGTCCCTGTTTGTCCAATGGTAACTATGCCCCTGAAACACCTATCAAATGATATCTTTCAGCCATTACTGAACTAAGCTAGGTTTGAGCTAGCAATTTGCTATTAAACATTGTACATACTAATTTCCAAAGGCATTTATTGCATTGGCATGGGGATTCCCCTCCCCCCCCCTTATTGTTGCATACTAAGTGTTAAAGTGTCTTTCTCCAGAATGTCTAAATAATTCTTTGGCATTAAGGGTTTAAAGCCTTAGAAAAACAACATATTTAGAAAAAATGTCTGTGGTGTTGACCGGAAGGAGAGTAGAGAGACTATTAACATAATGGGATGCCAGATTAATATGTATGAGACTTGACAGAAATTGAAACATACGCTTCAAAGGCCATCACAGTCCTCTGGTAACATGATAGGGTGATAGCGGTTTGTGCAGACAGAGGAAAAATAAATGCATAGAGAGCCTGTTATCAAACTACAATGGAAAAACAGGCAGAAAATAACTACAGTGTTTTTTATTTTATTTATTATTATTATTATTATTATTATTATTTAGTAGTAGTAGTATTTAGTATGATTTATTATTTTAGTTTTTTGTTTTGTTTATATAGCACCAGCAATGTACTTGACACTCTATAGAAAGGTCACTGCCCAGACAGGCTTACAGACTTACAGCCTAGAAGAGACATGGGAGGAGAGACAAAGGAAGATTCAGTTGGATGCAATAGGAAAATGGGTAGTTGTGGTAAAGGCTACTATGCCTGCAGGAGAACACAATGAAGTAAAGGGTAGGCAGGCAGTGATGGATGGGAGTCTACTAAACATGCATTCTGCAACTTTTGTGTACTGAGAGAGACAGTAACAGTTTCAACAGTTAACCCCATTGTAATGTAAGGATTAAAATATACATAATGAGATTAAGGAGAATGTAGGGTAACAGAAGTAAAGTTTTACATAAAAGTTTTTACATTACAGAAAAAGGTCCCATGGGTGTTTTTAAACGAGCACAGTGATAGGGGTGGGGGGAGTCCATAGCTGGTGAGTGGCACTCACTTAGATGGAGTGTGTGGGGAGGGATTCAAACACGTGGCTCCCAGTGTGGCTTCCCTGGCTACAGAGGCAGTTGCCACGTACACCCTCTGCCACAGACCATGAGGGAAGGGGAAATATACCTGGCTGGCCTTTGCAATTCACATGTCCCTGGTGTGAGCACTTGGAAACCCAGACTCCCCAGCGCTCCCGGACAGTTCTTCTGACTTGCAAAGGCCATGTCCCCCACCCATAGTGCCTATGAGCGGTGGCATGGCTGGCCATCCCAGTTCATATGGACAGGGGTTGCGTGGCTGCCCGTTGCCACGGGCCTTTTTGGCTGGTCCCACACAGAGCACTCTGGATTTTGAGTGGATGTTGCATGGCTCACAGGAGCGCACATCTCCCTGCTTCACATTAAACAGGCATTCATATGAGTGTCTCCTGGGTGCCCATGTGGGGTAGCATCTTGTTTAAAACACCCCATAATTCTGCAATGCTTGCTTGTTTCATATTAGTGAAGCTCAAGTTATAATGTACTAATCACCCTGAATCACTAGTATTGTGATTGTTGTTTTTTTTAATTTAGTAATGTTTTATTGGAATTTGGGTATATCATACATTGGTCCTAATTCTTCACTGACCTATATGTTGTGTGAAATCTACCATTTTGATTTGGTCATTTTTAGAACTTTTTGCACAAGTGTCAATTTCCATACAAGATGGAGGATAGTGGGTAGGGTATACAGGTTCATTCTGTTTTCCTTTGCTATATAAAAGTCTGCAATCCCAAGATATTTGTATTCAAGCAAATAAATACTACAGTAGCAGAAATAGTACTACTGTAGTAGAAATACAGATAACAGAAATACAGATAATAGATACTATATTTCTGTACAGTACTACAGTAGCAGAAAGACATGTCAGATGTCTTTCAGTCACCTGATGCCAGCAATATCAGACTGGTACACACACGCACACAAGTTTGCAAATCTGGGCTCAATACTGATAGAGTGAATTTTTTTTTCCTGAACCCCATAGCATCTCCAAATACACCTTGGACACAGTTTCCCCAATTGAAGTCCTTAGAGGCTGCACTCCTTTAACCAGGAGCCCTCCAGCTTCCTGCTACAAGGAACGTGTGTCTCAGCAAGAATACATAGCTAGGATGAAACGTGAGAGGAAGTGGTTCTCCCATCCCTTTCTGACATGGCCCTGACCCTTTCAAAGCACTGCAACATCATAATGCTCCAAAAAGGATGTGGCCATATTGGAAAGGGACAGAAGAGTCTCTTTGGGTAAAATCAAATGTGATGGCCGACCGCCGCCTGACCCAGCTTGGGTCAGGCAGCTACAGCAGACAGTCTGACCCGGGGCACAGAATAAACGTGTGCCCCACTAGGCCGCCAGCTGCATATCTTGGTGTAAGGGAGAATGGAGAACATGGCCAGGCCCACCCCCATGCTACATGCAGCATCCCACCACCCCACTATGACAGGCAGCCATGGCAGCCAATGACAGTCAGCCATAGCTGCCTGTCATGGCGCAGGCTAGCTCAGAAACAAACTTGCTGTCCCAGTGTGGCCTGCTTTGGCCCGATCAGGCAGAGGCTAGCCCAGGGTATGATCCTGGATGTGTCCGGGATCCCAGGATAGCCTCCAACATGCTCTGGAGCAAACATCTGGTGTAGCCTCAACAGATGTGCCAGTGGCTCACGGACTAGTCCACAGAGAACCACCATCTACTCTGTTTTTACCCTTTGCGCCACCCCCTTTCCAATGTGGCTCTGCCCCCTTCAGGTTGGAGAAGGGGAATCTCTCATGATTCTTACAGCTTCTGCAATTCCTGAAGCTGGGCTTGTGAAATGCAGATTGAAGAATGACAGCTTATTTCTTTGTCCCAATTTTTATAATGCACAAAACTTTAGAAGTCTCTTCAGTCAAGATGATGATTATATTTTGCAACTCTGCAAAATTCCTTCTTTCCCTAAGAGAGAGATTATCTCCTACTTCTCTCTAGGTCAGATTTCCATACCCCTTCCTTAGCAGTGCATTGTTTTGTCTTTTCAGTGCAACCCTAATAATTAAATTGTGTCTGCATAAGGAAATCTCTGATATCCATCTTTAGCAAATATGCATGGCTAGTTATTTCTACAGCACAATTCTGATTCAGATTATTATCCTGCCATATTCACTGACTCGTTTTCTTTCATTTGGTGTCAAATATACCAAATGAAGACACCTACCACATATGATAGGCTACATAGAATGTTTCTTTCTAACATACTATACTGGGTGTATTATGTAGGCTAAGATTTATAGTCATCACAGGATAGTGCATTAAAGATGGCATTGGCAGTTTCTGCTAGGCACAGACAGTACATGAGGTCAGTCCTCTGTCGCACTCTAGTACTTTTGCTTTAGACTGCACTCTAGCTTCAGAAACCACCTAGCATAGTGTACTATGAGAGTCAATCCCCAGGGAAACTTGGCTGTACAGAAGTTTGAAAGGAACTGCAGGCTACTGGATCTGTTGCCACAGGTTTCTTTCTTTTCTCCAAATTGCCCATGGGGTATTAGGGATTAGGGATTAGTACAGCAGGATGAGGTAGATTCACATCTTCCAGCTCTGCGTTCTCTTTCTTGTGAACACCAAGTCCCAAGAGAGCCGATCCAAGCTCTTCATTCTCTTGCTACTGCTGTCACCAGGTGGGCAGTGTGCCTTTATGTTAACCAACAATGTAAACCTGAACGTCTCTCAGCCTCTTGCATATCCAGAAGCTACTGAATTGTTTTCTAATGCAGTGCCCAAACTGCATTGAGCGCCTGCATTTTGGGAATATTTTTTCTCATCATGTCCTTTTTTTGGTAGTATGAGTTAGCAATAGATTAGGGCTGTTCTCCAGAGGATAGCAAGCGGATTCTACGAAAACATCTTTCCTAATCATTTTTGCATTCAACAAATAAATAGTATACCAAAGCCCTATAGCTGAAATTCTTACATAACAAAATTTAGTGATTTCCTTATTGAAATGTTTGGATTTGAAATAAGGTGTACCACATATGATAGGCCACATTAGAATGTTATTTTCTTTCTAATCTGATGTGTTATGCATGGCTGAGATTTATAGATGTTAGGGTATCGAGTTTGTCATGTGCAAACAAAATAAAATAAAAAAAGACATGATCATTGGGAAACGTTTCTTCCTAGTTTGTGGAGTAGTCTCCCAAGTGAAGTGTTGGGAATCTGTTTATCATCTAGGTCTCTTAAAATGTTGTTTGGAAAGAACTTTTATTGTGGAGGGGAGAGGTGAAGTGGGGGGGAGGGAGGGGGCAAAGGCACCTGGGGCACCTCTTGGCTACAGGAGAAGGAGACAAGTGTCCAAAGGATTTTTGCAAACCGTGATCCCTAAGCCACAGCCTGTAACTGCCACCTTAAGTCTCAAAACTTTGCTGCATAACGATGCACCGCAAATTCTTGTAGAGTTATTTTGTGACTGAAATTAGTTTCTCTTGTTCTGTTCTAGCACTGTAGTGAGGAAAGCAGAGTGGGGGGCAAGGGGAGTGACCAGTGGGAGAAAAAAATCCTCCCATCAACAGCAGCTTCTAATAAATGTGAGGCTGTATTAGCTTCTGCCATTCCTGGGGCACCTCTTGGCTACAGGAGAAGGAGACAAGTGTCCAAAGGATTTTTGCAAACCGTGATCCCTAAGCCACAGCCTGTAACTGCCACCTTAAGTCTCAAAACTTTGCTGCATAACGATGCACCGCAAATTCTTGTAGAGTTATTTTGTGACTGAAATTAGTTTCTCTTGTTCTGTTCTAGCACTGTAGTGAAACCATAGGATGTCTAAGGCTGCTTTTAGACGTGCACGGCAAACACGCTGCATAAAATCACGCTGTGTGTAAATATACCGCGTGTGGGATTTAGATGTGACATTTTGCGCGTTAAAGCCAGTCGCGCATTCTTTTAAAGCCTCAAATTAAATACCTCAACATCGAGATATTTAATTCACAGCTTTAAAAGTATGCGCGACTGGCTTTAACGCGCAAAATGTCACGTCTAAATCCCACACGCGGCATATTTACACACAGAGTAATTTTATGCAGCGTGTTTGCCGTGCACGTCTAAAAGCAGCCTAAAAGTCTGACGTGCTTTTCATTACAGAGAATAAGGGAAGAACTGTCCATTTTCAAAATAGTGTTACCTAGCACCTCAGTGAGAAGTAGGCATTTTTCAATCTTGCAGCACAAAGTTTATGAATGGGTGATTATGCATATACAAAAGAAATATAAAATTGGGGTGTTCATTTCAAGTGCTTAGAATTTTGAGCAGTTCTGCTGCAATGATCAAGAAATAACAAAATATCAAATTCTATATAGAAAATATACTGCTTTATATAGGAAACTAGAGAGCCCATTACACTAGAGAGGGGCTGCCATTTCAGTAAGAGGAGAGGAAGTTGACAGAGAAGGCACAGGGCCTTGATTCATTTATTGAAGGTGTAATGGAAGTCAACTCTAGAAATGGCAACAATTCTGTGGCAGGGATAGAGGTTAGTAGCCTCTGGAAAGTACAAATATGATTAGGATCAGGCAGTGGAATTTGGGAGGGTAGAAGACGCTGACCGTATCCTGGGATATCGAAGGAATAGTCTGAGCCAGAGATAAAGCTTTCATTCCATAGTTTCCAAACTCCTTTGCAACACTCAGGAGGAGGCTAATACCATCAGTGGAAGTTGAGAATGGAGCACTCATCTTGTCTATGGAAAGGAACCTGAGAGTGAAAAAGAGGAGGTTGGTTGGTCCAATGAGAGGCAGGAAGGTTGGGGGCTGAGAAGAAGATTCCTATTCTACGGTGGGAGGAGGATAGAAGATATAGTGGAAAGGAAGGAAGTGCTAGAAGGAAGATGACATTCCAAAGAGAGGTATTTGTTGTGATCTATTTATTTAGACACTTGTTTGGTCATTTCCTTGATTCTAATGTGCTCTGACATGACACCTAGTAAGCTGGGATAAAACCAACTCTTATCCAAGTACTAGCTCTTGAATTAGTGATGGGTAAACTTCAGATATTTTGGAGGTTTAAATTAATATATGAAAATTCAGATTCTAATTTGAACTTCCAAGCCTGTGTCAAGAGCATTCCCTCATGTCCGAAGCTCCAGCCTCTTTCATCACAACCTTCTCACCCTCATTGTAAGTAAGAGAAGGTGTGTGGCAACAAGTAGGTGGCCTGCTGAAGAAATCAGTGTTGAGAATGACAGCTGTAGTCTCTTTAACAACTCCCCTGGGAAAGCCGCATAGCTCTCATCAAAGCCCCCACTACAATCTGGCAGATATAACAAGTGGATGACAGAAGTTTCCACTGGTTCTTATTGCTGCTGGGACCTCCTCAGTAATCATGTCTCAGATTGTAATGGGTGTTTCTGAAATTCCAGGGCAAATGAAATTTCTGGAACACCCTTTGAGGAGCAATTATAATACAGGATCTCCTGACGTGGAAGAGACAGCAGCTTTAGGACCCAGTGAAGATGTGTCTGAATCCCACCATTCACATAAGCTGCTACTAGAAGAGAAAAAGATAATACCGTATCAGAGATTGGCTTTTACCTAAAACTCCAGAATGGAGCTTGTGATCTGAATAATTCAAATACCTGGGTATGAGTTGGTGCTAAAGAGCTACTTTGATGTTTATCAAAAATTTGCCTTCATCATCCAAAGGACATCTTTTGTACATGCCTCAGAAACCATCTTGTAGTGGATATAGGAGTGGTCTTATAAGGATATTTTCCATCCCCCTGGTACACAAACTGGAGGTAAGTGCAGTTCTTGGGAGTCAGGGTGGGAGGTCATTGTATGAAAATGATATGGGTTTTTTAAACCTTTCCCAAATCTCAGAGAAAGCTTGCTTCTGGGAATGGGCAAAGGTTCCATTCACTTCTTAATATGCCCTAAACAGTTCACCCAGCCCTAAATTGACCTGATTTTCCTTGTACTGGGAGTCAGAAATCCCTTTTTTCTTCTGTTTTTCTGCTGCAGAAATTCCCAACATTCCCATTTTGTGGGCTCCAGAGAGGGGTAAGCAACATCTTCAATCCCAGCCAATCATTTCTGATCTAATTCTTTGCTAGTACTTTTTGTTTGTTTTAAAATCATCTTTAGAAATAGTTTTTTGATATGTTTCCCATTTTTTAATTTCCTGTGGATTCTCATGTTTTTGTTTATAGGAGGATCCCATGGCCTCCTTAGGTGGTAGGACTCAGACTCATTTGCTGTTTCCATCTTTGTGCTGTTCTCTTGTGGATTTTCATGGTACACTATGTTGATCTAATGGTGTTAATAGAGGGTGAGCACCCAGATTCTAGGGGTTGTTTCACTCACAGTATATCCTTATTTATCTGCAAAGTGTTGTCATCCTGATTCCCTGCCAATCTGCTAACAAGCTTCTGCTTCTTTCTTGCTGGCAGTTACATCAGATTATTCATGGACAATGCCCTTTTTACCCTGACCAGTAGCAATTGCCTGGCATTTGTTGCTCTCTTTCTACTTGCTGGCTGCCTGGCATTACTCTCCTAAGACCCTGTTCTCTGCTCGACTGTAAAATTGCCCTCTTCACTGCTGATTGAGTGGCATATACTACCAACTGCCCTGTCCATATGCCACCTCGCTGTCCTTTGCATCTGACTGTTCATGGGCATTGACCTTCTGCTGCACTAGCTCCCTCTTTGACTGGCATTCCTTTCCTGCTGCTGTGTGCATCTGCTAACTTACTGCAATTGCTAGCCTGCTGATTTGTTCACCTGCTGACTGCTTGATACTGCTTCATCA
Source organism: Sphenodon punctatus (assembly GCA_003113815.1). Classification (NCBI taxonomy): domain Eukaryota; kingdom Metazoa; phylum Chordata; class Lepidosauria; order Sphenodontia; family Sphenodontidae; genus Sphenodon; species Sphenodon punctatus. The sequence continues at coordinate 2,641,322 of QEPC01007467.1, forward strand.
ACTTGCTGAGTGTCTGGTGTTTCCCTCCACTCTTGTCCACTTGGTTATTGGCTTACATTGTTTCTTTGCTGCCCTTTGAATCTGATTGCTAGCATTGCCCTTTTGTGCCTTTTCTACCTGCTGATCACCTTGCATTCCTCTTTCTGCTACCTTGCCCCCCTGTTTAGATTAAATTACATATATACCACTTTATAAAAATGTGAGGAAGTGGAAAAAGCTTTTATCTGGCTCCAAAATGCCCTAGGTCAACCTAACATAGCAGTTTTAAATTTATCTCTATATCTCCTTCCTGCTTTTTCATCATACCACTCAGTCCCAATGTCTTAAAACAAACAAACAAAAAACCCTGACACTGTGGAGTCTGGATCTCGTTTCTAGTGTTTACGTCTGTCACTTTCTCTGGGAATGTATGAAGTGTATGACTTTTTGCAAGACATACTTGTAATAGTAATACTACTAATAATTAATAATAAATAATAAATACAGCTTTTATATGTTATTATTACAAAGCCACTTTCACAAACAATATCAGAGTCTCCAGAGTGCCCCGCAAGGTAGATAATTAAATATTAGTCCCATTTTATTTACAGTGAAACAAGCTCTGAGAGCTTAGAGCTGATTCCTCTGTGTTGAGTCATAGTGAGCATGGCACTTGAGAGGAACTGTGAGGGATTCATTTTCAGCTCCCTGATTTTGGGATTGTTTTTACTCTAACTGTGCTCAGGATAGTTTAGACAAATGCTAGGTCTGCTCTGTGTAACATAGGTTTATACCTGGCTCAAAGGGGGCCATTGGGGGCTGCAGTAAGAATGCCAGAGTGCCTGTTCCAACCATACTTCCTTACAACCCAACATGCCCCTGAAACATTCCCTACACTGGGGCATCCTTTGGCTGCTCCCTTATGGCAGCTCTCTGGCCCTATTGCATGGAGCAGTAGCCACTCAGTATCTGACCCTTTCTGATCTGTCCAATGGAAGAGAGTCATCACCATCCCTGAGGGGGGAAGGGTGGTGTTCCCCTCCTGCACTAGACCAGTCACTTGGCTATGGCAACTCTGACCAGTTCCTAGTTTACTCCTAGCTTATATTTGCTTATATTTGGATAATGTCTTTTGGATCTTGTATCAGAGCAAACATTCTGTCTCTAAGGACTTCATCCATACCTTTTATAATTTCATAGGGGGAAAAAATCTTTCTTGGTCTTCCTTTTACTCCTAACTTTTCCTCATAACTTAAATTTTTCAGACCCAGTAATATTTTGATTGCCCTATAGTATACCCTTTCAAATATTTGTTGCCCACATATTTTTGATAGGATACAACGCCTGCCTTACATGGTTGCAGTACAGTGCCACTCAGTTCAATAAACTCTTTCCTGCCAGATACAACGTGGCACTGTACAAAATGTAGGGTCTAGGAAACTTTATATCATCAGCTTCTTCAAGACAACCCCTCAACCTTTATAAGTTTTTACTAACATTGCACACAGCATTACAAATAAGGTCAACATTAACCTCCCAAAACATTTGTGTGGTTTAAATATAACCGTTGGAAATCTCAGAATGTTACGTGCTCTGTCCTTAAAAACTGAAAACTATTAGTTTACAGTTACCTCTGATTTTGCCCCCTTGAAGTGGACTTTGCCTCTCCTTTCTCACACTCACTCTTTCATTTCCAAGAGTAACAAGAGGCCTGACACCTACCTTGGCAAGCGTCCTAGCACATAATTAACTGTGCAAGCTGTCTGTTCTACCAGGCTGAAAGCATCTTGTTCTGCCCAAGCCTCACACTGATCCTGGCAACGGGGCTGCCTGATCTCAATGCCAGTTTGTATTCCAGATCATCCATAACCCCTTCTCTGAGCTTTCAGCACAATTTACTTCCTTTTGCTGGCTCTTAGCGTAATATTTGGAAACTGGTGTCAAATGGTGGCAGATCACAGGTGACAGATCACCAGGGATACAGTAAAGGACTCTTGAATGGCCCCTACTCCTTCTTGTTCCCTACCCTAATAACCATAAATCTTCCTTCTGGTACAGCTTTGTCCTATTAGCTAGTTCACAAAACTACATTCAAAACCTCTGAGGTTTAAACTGTTAAGATGCCAACAGAATACCATCAAACCAACAGTTTGGGATGCACTACCATTTGTCATTGTTGCACTGCTCAGACATTCTGGTGTTTTTAATTGAAAATTGTGACAGCCAAGAAAATTGAGAGAGAGCTTCTCAGTCAAATCAGTCTTACACATGTGAGGTTTAGAATTTTTAACCATAAACAGGGTTTTTTTAAAATATGCCCCCAAAATTTGTTTGAGGTTTTTATTTGAAAAACAAACAAACTGCAAAATACACAGCTGTACCAACAGACGTCTGTATATATTCCATTTTGGGAAATTTCTCTATCAGGCATCCCTGTGAACAGCCAAGTTCTTTCCTCATTTTACTTCCTTTTACAAGACTAACTTGTCTTAGCCACCTATCTCTGATATGGAATCTACTCAAAGGTTTCTATTCCAATGTACATCATTCATTTTCCTCATACCAGACTGCCAGAGGAGGCATATGTAAATACTGTACATTCTTGTTTTCTGATTCCATAGCAAGGACTATTTTTAAAGCTGATTCAAAAGTTAATTGTAGCTCAGACCAGTAGTCTCTCTTGCATTTTTGTATCATTAATTACACAAACTAAACTGTCCCTTAACATCTCTGTCAAGGGGTAATTTCAAACGTTACGAAATCGCTGCTCACCACAGAGAATCCTAGTGGATTCCCTGTGGTGGCAGAGATCACGGTAACGTCTGTTTGATCCCCACCAGATGTTCACCATGGTGAATTTCTGGCGGGGATCAAAGCTAACCACGGTTCTGGACCTCCGGCCGGCCAGAGGTCCAGAACTGTGGTTAGATTGGCCACAATCCGTGATGGGCCAAATGTAACGTCTGTTACCTTGGCCCATCATGAATCATGGCCCCCACCATGGTATGGGATTGGGCGCAGCGGCTGCATTGGCCGCTGCACCCACCCATCTCCCCAAGGGCGGGCGGCTGTGGAAGTGTGGGGGGGCAGGGCTGTGCGGCCGCACGTCGCACCATGTAGCCCTGCCCCCGCCGAGATTCCCCAGCGTGATGGAGCTGGCATGTCTAAAGGACGGACGGCTTCATCACGGACCAGGATCTGAGAGAGATCCTGGTCCAGGATTCAGCGTGGCAGGCCAAATGGCCCATAATGTTTGAAAATACCCAAGGTCACACCATAAGTACAGTTGTGAGAAATCCCACTCGATTCTGCCACAAATTCTTCTACAGTCTACCCAGCTTTTCTTGCCTAAGAATTGAATTTAAATCTCTCTACTCTTCTGTTTAGAAGGTTCATGATCTCCTCATAAGTTTTATTTCCTTACTTCTTAGGTGTTAAATTCCTCATCAAGCTGAATGTTGTAACCCCACACTACTAAGCAGTATTGCTTTCTTTTTATCTTCCTCTGTAACACTTAGCAGTACAAAAAAAAGAAAGAAAAAGACAGAACTTCACAATATTCGTTCCATGTTTGGTGTTGAGGATTAAACAATAAGAGGAGCCAAAACTTGGCAGCCATTTTCTTGTCTATCAGCAAATTGCAGAACTGCCCAACTTCTGCTCCTTGCTTTGTTCTCAAACTGGTGGTTCAGCTCTATCTTGTTGTCATGTGTAGTATCACAGACACGGTAAAAAGACATGATGGTGGCATGCCACCATCACAACCCAACATGGGGCAGAAATGCACACCAGACACAGTCCGGACCAGACACAGTCAGGGCACCAAACATATGTGCCCATGACCGGGCCACCGCCCTGTCACCTGCATGGCCCGGGGGAGGGCGAAACGGGCAGGTGGGCAGCCCTATTCCTCCGTGCTGCTCCCAGAACCTCACTCCCCCCTCCAGGATGGGCAGCCATAGCGGCCAATGACAGCCATCCATGACAGGCCCCGATCCGGGTCATGACTCTTTGGCCCAATCAGGTGGGCCTTCGCCTGGACTGTAACCTCTAAGGTTTTCTGAGGTGAGAGCCCGGGCTACCTGCCAACATGGCCTGGGGCAATCCTGGGCCAACATCTGGCAGCATCTCCATATATGTGCAGATGAGGTCCAGGACAGAGCGGGCCACAGAAATCCGCTGTCACTTCTGCTTTTACCCACAGAAAGATTGCATGGCTCAGACTGAAATCATTTTATTGAGAAACACAGCACACCGACAGCCATGACTGTCGCAGGAAACTTCTTCCTATGGAAGGTTCCAAAGGACAAACTTGAGGCCGCATTCACATCTGCAGCAGTGGTGGCAGCAAAGACAGCGGCGAGGGAAGACGCGGCAGCGGAGAGGAAACGGATGACAGGAAAAGAGCTGGTGTGAACGGGGATCTGCCACGACTTTTCTCTCACATGTCAGGGCACAAAATCCTGCCTTGACATGCACGAGAGAAGTCGTAGCAGATCCACATTTGCACCAACTCTTTTCCTGTCATCCGGCTCCTCCCCGCTGCCGCGTCTTCCCTCGCCGCTCTCTCTGCCACCACTGCAGATGTGAATGCAGCCTAAGTCTAGAACGGCAGTTACTGCTCACCCTAGTGACTGACTGCACACACATTATGGCAATTATCCACTTAAAATTTCCCTATTCAAGTCTGAATCTTACTGAATCTTGTTCTAATAGGGTTTTGTCTCTGAATTTTCTTCTTGCATCCATTCAGGAGTTTTCCCCAGAACAGAAAGAGATGTTAAAACTTTTTGGATTGGTGGCTTTCTGGTTTGTCTCTTAATCACCATAATTTAAAGAAGACTAATGAGTTATTTTGCAAGATTTCATAAACTTTTTGAAATCATGAAGAATTTTAAAATTTAATTTTAAGCTTCTGTCATTCTTTGATCAATTTCATTAACTTCTGTTAGGATATATTAATCTTCTTACTTTGTCCATGTTCAGGATATCCAGCCTATCTATTCCACACTCATCACTGTATTTTGTTAGGCTGTTTTTAATCAAGATGCTCCCACACATGGACACACAGTTTCCATGGGGGTGAGCATCTCGTTTAAATGTGGAGGTGCATGGTTGCATGCTCCCGCGACCCACACATCCTCACCCATCTCCACCTACCCCCTACTCACAGAGCAACTGGCAAAAAGGCAGGTTGCTCCATGCATGGAGGTGGGTGGAGATGGGTGTGCGGCCGTCTGCACTCCCTCAACACGCACGGCCCCCACAGCAGTGCTCCACCAGCTGCACATGGACTGCCCCCACAGCAGCGGTCCATTTTTAAATGGCCTTGGGCACCTAACTTTTTAACTGACATACCTGAAGAATTGATTCCTACTTCAGCAGAGCTTCACCCTCTTCTTTTTTCAAGGATGAAATAAAATAGCATTCTGACAATTCTGGCCCAATCCTTGATGGAAGTACTCTGTTTTCTTGAGCCTCCTGGTAGACGTTCATTGCTCTCCTGTGCCAATAGAAACCTTCCATTCTTTTAAGAGTAGGCACCTGTATACTGTGAAAAATGTTTGTAAAAGTGGTAATGGGATAATGGGTGTCTTTCGACATAATGTCAACGGGTGTCTGAATGTGTGTGTTGACCTTGATACAAACACTGGTTTGGCCCTGTGTTCACCATGTTGTTTATTATATTTTTTTTAAAACGTATTACCCCGCCCCTCCTGCCACGGGCAGCTCGGGGCGGCTTACAATAATAAAAAACAATTAAAACAAATCATAAAAAGGAGAAAACAGAGAAACCAACCCCCCCGCCCTCTACCTCCCATCACCCCCCTCCCCTCCAATGCCTGGCAGAACAGCCAGGTCTTGCAACTTTTCCTAAAAGAGGGAAGGTCTAGGGCCAGCCGGGCCTCCACCAGAAGGGAGTTCCATAGGCACGGTGTGGCCACCGAGAACGCCCTTTCCTGCGCAGCCACCCGAGAAACTTGGGGGACCTCGAGCAGGGCATTCCCGAATGACCTCAGGAGCCAATTCAGGACACGGGGAGTGAGGCGGTCTCGCAGATAGGCAGGGCCCAGACCATTTAGGGCTTTATAGGTTAAAACCAACACCTTGAATCGGGCCCAGAAAACCACCAGCAGCCAGTGCAGAGAGCGGAGCATTGGTGTAATATGCTCCTGGCAGCCCAGTCCCACTCAGAGATGGGCCGCCCGCCACATTCTGCGCCAGCTGCAATTTCTGAGCCATCACCATGGGTAGCCCCACGTTGAGTGCGTTACAGTACTCTAGTCGATAGGTGATGAAAGCATGGATGATAGGGGTGGGACTACCAGATCATCCGGTATCCGATACTGCTGGTATTTGGCGTACCGGCAGTATCGGATTAAACCCAGTAATCCGGCCTGTTTACCGGATTCCCCCGTACCGGATTTTTTACATTGCGGCCATTCAAATGAATAGTCGCAATGTAAAACAAAACACCAACCCCCCCCCCACTTTACTTTCTGCCCCCAGTCCAGGCTGTGCGGGTGGAAGGGGGGGACACCCCCCAACCAGCCTGGCTTTAAAACATTTTTTTTCCCTCCGAAGTCCCTGCTCGTGCGGGCTCTGGGCTGCCGCCGGTGACCCGGAGCCCGCACCAGCAGGTACGATCCCTGGGGTAGGGGGTGGTTTAACACACACCCCACCCCAGGGATCAGATCACCCTACCTAGTCCTACCTCCCCACCCAGGGATTGCCTACCTTGCGCTCCGGGCGGCGGCAGTCCGACTCCGGCGGCTTCAGCGCTGGCTGTGGCTGCCAGCTTCAGCGCTACTAGGCCTTCCGGGAAAACCCGGAAGTTCACCAGAAGGCCTAGTAGCGCTGAAGCCAGCAGCCACTGCCAGCGCTGAAGCCGCCAGAGTCGGACCACCGCTGCCGCCGCCATCCAGAGCGCAAGGTAGGAAATCCCTGGGTGGGGAGGTAGGGTGATCCCTGGGGTGGGGGGTGGTTTAGCACAGTACCTGCTGGTGCGGGCTCTGGGTCACCGGAGGCAGCCCGGAGCCCGCACTAGCAGGGACTTTGGTGGAAAAAAATTTTTTTAAAGCCAGGCTGGGCAGGGTGGGTGGCGGGTGCCCCCCCTTCCACCCGCACAGTCTGGGAGGGGGAGGAGGGAGGTTTTTTGTGTTTTTTTCCATTGATTTCAACGGGGACAGTTCCCCATTGAAATCAATGGAACAAATCCGGTACCGGTAAATCGGTACACAAATCTGGCAATCAGGTTTTTTAAAATCCAGTAACCGGTAAATCCGGTAACCGATATTTGACCCGATGTCCCACCCCTAATTACTGTGGCCAGGTCAGAGTCCGAACAAAACGGCCGAAGCCATCGCACCAGATGCAGCTGGCGGAAAGCACTCCTCACCACAGCCTCCACCTGGAGATCCAGGCGCAGCTCCACGTCGAGGAGCACCCCTAGACTCTGTACCTGGGAAGTCAATGGAGGACAGACCCCCATCAATGATGGGGGCTGCCAATTCCATCGCCTTACCCACTAACATCATCTCCATCTTGTCAGGATTCAGACACAGTCAATTAGCCCTCATCCAATCCCTCACAGCCACCAGGCACCGAGTAAGCACCGAGACTGCAGGGCCTGGGTCTGTTGAAAAAGAGAGGTGCAGTTGGGTGTCATCAGCATATTGATGACACCATACACTGAACCCCCTAATCACCTCGCCGAGCGGCTGCATATACACATTGAACGAAGAGGGGACAGAACAGAACCCTGCGGAACTCCAAACGAGAGGTTTCGGTATGATGAAAAACAGTCCCCGAGAACCACCTGCCGAGTTCTTCCAGTCAGGAATGAGCAGAACCATTCGAGAACAGTCCCACCCACTCCACAGTCCCACAGGCACGTCACCAACATCTCATGATCAACAGTATCAAACGCAGCTGACAGATCTAACAGGCTCAGCAGGGTCGAGCGACCTCGATCCATATCTCGATGCAGGTCATCTACCAAAGCCACAGGCAAAGTCTTGGTGCCATAACCTGGATGAAAGCCGATCTGAGAGGGATCAAGACCATGTGGTGCTGTTTAGACACACAACCCATCTTGGGGCAAATCGGTGTTTTGCTCACCACCCAATCTCAGCACACAAGCGCTGCCACCTCGTTCCCTGTGTTGTACCTGCTAATATGCCACACAATATAATTAGATACAATGTTGGCCATGTGTTTAGCCAGAACATGCAAATTGTCCTTGTGATGCAATGGTGTTCACATTGTGTGTTCAATGGGTTGCCAAATTGGTGTTGGGATTGTTATGGTGCTTACACATAACGGCCAAACGCATACTTAGGGGTTTTGACACCCGATCTTTGTTATGTCTAAAGACACCCAATGTTTTAATGTGTCTTCTACATCAGATTTGAGCAATGTTTTTCCTTAATAGTTACCTCAGACCCCATATGGAATTGTTAATATCTACTTTCTGAACATGCATAATCTACATTAACAGAGATTTTATAATCAGAACTTAGTTGGCAATTCTATTAACATATGAAACAAAACCAAGTCCATCTGTCTTAGCTGTTTTGACACTGCATGGCTAAAAGTAAAATGTAACAGTATTTTCATATAAAAGTGAGTGGATAGGTCTCAAACACAAGGGGCAGTTCTGTTCAGTAAGAAGGTGGCAATTTTACTTGATCACAATTTGATTGTTTTATATTTATTTATTTATTTATATGCATAGCCTGCCCTATCCTGAAGGCTCAGGGTGGATAACAACAATAACATATAAAAGTATGCATAAATAAATAAAAACATATATAAATAAAAACATATAAAAATCCCCAGAAACAACCCTTGTCCCCTACCTCCCCCCCCTCCATCCCCCTGCACACTGGTCTTTTGTCACTTGATGATTTCTTATACGTACATGGTAATAGATAAAAAGTTTCATTCGCTGCTGCTGAGAACATGGTTCCGGACTCTCTATTCAACTTCACAGCCATGCTGCTCTGTGATAAAGCAAGAGTACCACCAAGAGAGGGAGAGTTGCAGAGTTCAGGATGGGTGTTGGTTGATCAGCTAACCAAGGAAAAAGCCCTTATAGTGTCCCAACAGCTACTGCAATGTGTTTTGGGGCTACCCATCCCACTGGGAATTGCCACTGCTTACCATGTGTACAACCAGACACGGAGTAAACCGATGATCACTTCTAACAATAGGTTCAGCATAGGCATCAACTACAACCATCTGCATCGTCAGCTGACTTCACAAAGTGCTAATATCATGTGGCAGGAAGAGGAAGACAAGGTGTACATTCCAGACAACATGTCTCACAACCATGGAACAGTACATGTTTTTGCATGTGGACTGGAATAAGAACACAGAGAGGAGAATTTCAATCCTACAGTTGCTATCATTGCAGAAATTCCTTGCCATGAGGCATCTGCTGACCAAGCAGATTGAGGGTGTTAATCTCCCCACTTTATTTTCAGAGAGGAGGGAGACTCTACCTGATGTTCCTGATATGGTGGGTGGTTCCTGCCTGCCACATCTCGGCCAGGTATAGAAAGAAATGCAGATCACTAAGCAGCATCAAGGACATTGAGAGTTTGGAGACCATCTGACAACACTACAGAAGAGCTACTGCTCATTTGGCAAATTGCACAACAGGCAACAACATCACAGCTGCTAAATGTACCACTCAAGGTAGAAGTTGGCATGTCCAGCTTTTCTGCTTTCTGTGCCAGGCTGTTACCATACAACAGGGCTAGCAAGATTGGGTACTTGCCTCTGATCCCAGCATCTCCAACAGACCCGGCTGTGCTGAAAGAGATGACATGGCTGGTGAAGACATCACTTGGTGGTATGTGGACGGTAATTACTGGGAATCAAGCCACGTACAAACTTGCATTGGCATCAGAGAGACGCACAAGGATGAGTTTCCCAGTATTGTCCTACTTCTGGGAGGGTTTCACCAAGCACACCACTATCTGAAGGCCATCTGTAAGATAATGAGGGACTCAGGTGCTGAAGATATTCTTGTATGTGGATGTGGATGTACACCAGGACTGCGGCCCAAGGGCCACATGCGGCTCGCAAGGATCTTTCCTGCAGCCCAACTCCCCCTGGCCGCAAACACCTTTCCTGCGGCCCAAAATGCCTCCTCCAGCTCTGGCAATCACCTTTCCTCCAGCCCCTGCACTGGCGCGAAACTCTCCTTCCTCCAGGCAGCAAGTCTATTAAAGGCGTTGGCCGGATCCCTCCTTCCTCCTCCCTGGCTCCAGCTTCCTGCTGCCGCTGATGTCTCCACCTGAGCCCCTCACTGCTGCTTCTGCCATCCGAATCTCCAGCCCCAGCTTCTTGCTGCCAGGGGACGGGGTTATGCAAATTGGGGGTGTGTGGTTATGCAAATTGGGGGTGAGGCCAGGGTTGGGTCAAAACCAAATTTTCCAGCCCTCAGCATGAATCAAGTTGAGCACCCTTGGTGTTCACAAGGTCTGTCACTGCAGCCATCTCTGCACAACTGAAATTGATGCTTCATTTCAACTCTTCCAATCAACACCATGAATCTGGTGAAGCAGAATCTGGGTCTGGCAAGGGATGCAGAAATGGTTCATAAAGTTAAGGCAGCTGTAGAGATGAACCCATTCACAGTAACCATCTCCACTCTGTTCAGCATATCAACTGGGCAACGTACAGAGCCAGCAGTGGAGGATCACCTGACCCATGTGAAGGAACTTGGTCTCAAGGCACTGTCTGATTTATTTATTTATTTATTTTATATTGCTTAGCCGCCCCCTCATGCCCATGATATTTCAGGGCGACTTACACCATAAAAAAATAACAATAATTTAAAACAGCAATAAACACAAAAATCAAAACATCTAAAACTCCTTTCTAAGAACAATCCACCCCCCAACATTTTATCCCAACCCACTCTCCCCTCCTCCAAAGGCCTGGGAGAACAGCCAAGTTTTGCAGGCCCGGCGGAAAGCCAACAAACTTGGGGCCAGACGGGCTTCCTCCAAGAGGGAGTTCAATAATCGTGGCATGGTCACCGAGAACGCCCTCTCCATTGTAGCCCCCTGTTTTACACGGGGGACCTCCAAGAAGGTGCCTCCGGCGGACCGAAGGGGTCGCTCTGGGGCACGAAGGGTGAGGCGGTTCCCGAGGTATGAAGGGCCAAGACCAACACCTTGAATCTGGCTTGGTATGCTATAGGCAACCGGTGCAGCGGTTGTAATATGCTCCCGTCAGCTCATCCCTGTAAGGAGATGAGCTGCCGCATTCTGCACCAGCTGCAGCCTCTGAACCAGCGTCAAGGGAAGCCCCACGTAGAGCTCTTTGCAGTAGTCCCGTCTCGAGGTGATGAAGGCATGGATGAGGGTGGCCAGGTCGGGTCTGGAAATATATGGACGCAGCCTCCGCACCAGATACAGCTGGCAGAAGGCTGCTTTAGCCACCGTCTCCACCTGCCGATCCAGACGGAGATCTGAATCCAACAATACTCCCAGACTCCGAACCTGCTGGGCTACAGGAGGGCAGACCCCCTCTACGAGGGGAGCCGACACCTCCTTCGCCCTACCCACCACCATCACCTCTGTCTTGTCAGGATTGAGCTTCAGTCTGCTCTGCCGCAACCAATCCGCCACGGCCTCCAAACATTGGGACAGTACGGAAACAGCAGGACCTGGGTCGGTTGAAAAGGAGAGGTAAAGCTGGATGTCATTAGCGTATTGGTGACAACGCACACCAAACCCTCTCACAATCTCCCCCAAGGGCTGCATATATTCATTAAACAATAATGGGGATAGAATGGAACCTTGCGGAATGCCACATTCCAGGGCCCAGGGGCTGGAAGACTCAGCCCCCAGGACAACCCGCTGGCTTCTCCCTGAGAGGAATGAGCAGAACCATTCAAGGACAGTCCCGTCCAGACCCCCCCAGGGCTCGCAACCATCTCAACAGCAGCCCATGGTCTACTGTGTCAAAAGCGGCCGAGAGATCTAGCAGGATCAGAAGTGTCGAACGTCCTGTGTCCATCTCCCAGTGGAGATCGTCTGCCAGGGCCACCAACGCCATCTCTGTTCCATAGCTGGGGTAGAACCCCGTTGAAATGGGTCAAGGAAACCGATGCTGTCAAGATGCACCTGGAGCTGCAATACCACTGCCCATTCAATAAACTTCCCTAAAAAGGGAAGGTTAGAGACAGTTTGAAAGCTGATAAAGGATTTATATAACGCCAGCAATGTACCTAGCACTTTACAGTTGTAAGAAAGAGACACAGCCCCTGCCCTAGCAGGCTTACAATCTAAGGGAGACAAGGATGGTGGTGAGACAAAAGGGGGTGTGGGTGGAAACAGAGGAAAACACAAGGATATATACATGAACTCATGAGGTCTCAGGTCCATGTGCTTGGTTTAGTTACATTTAATGTTACACAAGATACAATGATTCAGGATAAGTTGGCAAGGGGAATGAGGAGCCAGGGAAAGCTTGATGGAAGAGGTGGGTTTTGAGAAGGGATTTGCTATCAGGTGATCAGAAGAAAACTAACATAATCAGATTGAAGGCATTCCACACTCAGATTGTGAAGCCGCAAAAGTCCAAAACCCAACCTGCTGCTCCAGGGAAAAGTGATGAAGTTGCAGTCCTCCTATGGATGATTCACCTCATTGCTAGTGGTGCCTCCCTATGAGCTGGTTTGTTTGATATTATGCTGTAATGGTGGATAATGTTCATTGGTATTTCACACAACAGAGTACTCTCGAGTCATCTTGGTGTTCTACTGATGTCACCTATTCTATGTTCTGATACTGTAATGGTGGAAGCTATGCTCAATTATATTACAATTTTGCTTGCTGTCAGGGGCCAAGTTCTGCCACAGTAACCCCCGCGGAACAGTAAGGCACCTTTAGTTTAGGTTTTTGCCCTATATTAGGGTAGTTGCCCTATATTAGGGGAAGAGGTTTTAGCAATCCCTTTTTATATTTTATATTGTTGTACTGTATTATAGAAGGTTGTTTCATTTTGTACTTAGAGAATTTGCAGCTGTGGCAAAGGCGGCCAGATAAACAAACAAATAAATAATTAGCTATAGGCACAATAGATGTCAAATGTATACCGATTAGATAGGTTGGTGGTCATTGGTTAACAGCAGGCATGGACCCTTGCTTTGGATTGGCACCAAATGCGTCATCTGGATTTGCCATTTACTGCGTGGTTTGCTTATTCAAGTAATTTTGCTTATTCAAGTAACCTTACGCATATGGTGACTATTTGTATTTGTATATGTTTATTGTTTGTTTGTTTGTGTGTTCTGTTCATTTGGACCATGGCGAGAGCCAGTGCCGTTAATAAATAAATTTGAATTTTAATGGTGCCAAAGTTGACATTGTTAACTTCATTGGCAATCATGAGTGCAGCAAGACACCCCCATCACTGTTCAGTGAGGATGGAACCATGATGTCTGCAGGTAGAAAGGCCAGTCTTGTGAAAACCCTGAAAGAGGAGACCAAGATGAACAGTGTTTCTCATCTGCCAAAAGAGGAATGGAAGATGACAGTGGTAGTGGATGCTATGTATGCTGTTCGCCATTGGTCCTTCCACAAATACAAAACATTTGGTGCCATTGCAGGACGCTGCAAGCACAATCTTCTGAAGGATGTGCCCTCTGGTATAGATAGCATACATTTCTGCTGCGATTGGTACAGTTCACAAAGCCTCAAGTCATCAGAGCAGCAACGCAGGTATGTCCAGTCATGACCAGCAAGGTTGTTTGCGGTCAGTAAATAGTATACAGCTTCTGGCCCACAGGAATTCTTCTCGGTGTTGGCCAACAAAGCCAGACTTCTGAACTTTCGCTGTAAGACATGGAGTGAGGAGGAGCAGCTGACACCAATCCTTGGTTCAGCTCCATTGTACTTGGGTGGTGGTTTCAACAAAGAAACAAAGTTTGTCTTGGTTACAGACGGTACAGTCACAGATGTGGTTGATTTGAAATCAACTCAACAGGAAGCTGACACCAGAGTAATACTTAAATCAGTGTACAGTGTTCTCAAAGAAGGCACTGACCAAGTAGTAATCCAGACACAGACATAATAGTCATATGCTTGTACTATGCTGCTACACTGTTAAAAGATCTGATAGAACTCTGTGTTCAAACTGCACCGGAGAACAATCTACCCATATATCAGATTGCTGCAGTACTAGGGCCTCCACAAAGTAATGCACTTTTTCAGTCACAGCCTTAGTTGTCAAGACACAACCAGCTATCCATATTTCACTGGTAAGAAAGTATGGATAAACTGAAGCAAGACGACAGACATATCAGCATTGGTGGATTTCGCAGATCAAAATCAGGCTGACATTACAGATGCTGTCATCGACCAAACAAGGGAGCTTTTGATCACTGTGTACACCAACAGAGGCGGCGGGTTTCAAGGGGCAAATCGGGGGAAGCTCAGGGCTTACAAGTTCCTGAACAACAAATCAATGCTGCTGAAGCTACTACCACCAACAGAGGATGCATTCTTTCTACATTTGAGATGTGCAGCTTTGGCAACTATATTAGACAAGAGTGCTCATATCAGCAAACCCAATATCCATCCCACTTATTGAACAGTATGGGTGGGCTATGGATAATAGCAAGCTGGTCCCAGTGACATCCACAAAACCAGCCTGAGCACATGAGATGTAAAAGACCATATCCTCTGGTTGTACCAAAGGCTGTAACTAGAACTATTCATGAACCAAGAACATTACCTGTTGCATTGGCTGCTGCTGCCAGGGAATCATAAAAAAAGTGTAGCCATGTGATTTGTACTGCAACCTTTGACAGCAGTGAATCAGATACTGACAATTAACAAAAAATGAGACCATCTTCCAAAGTTTTATAAGAGAGCCCACAGAACTAGAAAAAACATTATTCAGTATGACGGGAAATAGGGGGAAATTGTCCAGAATATATAGAGACCTGAAGGAATTAACATACCCACCTAAACACACTTATATACTAAAATGGGAAAGAGACCTGAACAGAGAATTCACAGAAAAGGACAGAGACAACATTTGGAATCACATGCACAGTTGTTCAACAGTGCTAGGGGCTGTCTCTTATACACATCTAGATGTGTATAAGAGACAGGTGTTAAGGAAATACAAATAAAGGCTACAACCAGATTTTATCTAACCCCAGCCCAACTTAAATATGGAGGGTCTAGGAATAACAAAGGGATATGTTGGTAAGGATGCGGTCAACCAGCTGACCTGAAACACTGTTTATGGGACTGTATACATGTGAATAGGTTTTGGAGCAAAGTATGGAAAATTTTGAATAAGGTGAACAAAGGTGTGGTTCCATTTAGACTGGAAATAGGGGTCTTGGGTCTTTATCCAGACAGCACAACATTAGAAAGACACCAGGATGCCCTGAGAACGCTGTGTTTGGCAGCCCTCAATATTATCACTAGAATTTGGAAGTCGGAGGGGCCTCCACCGTTCCAGGAATGGATCCCGAGAGTCTGGCACTTGTTCGCCATGGACAAAATGCAAAACAGTTTAATGAATCAGGCCGATGAAAAAGATGAGCAAAAGGAAAAAAGAAGAAAAAAGACCAAAAATGACTATGAAGCCAAATGGTTGACCATTCTTGAAGCCATAGAAGGCTTCGAACTACCACAGAATGACAAGATAATGTTATTTGATAGATATTTGTAACAGAGGGTGCCTGGGTATACTTGGGAGGAGGGGGGGGACGGAGTTAAAAGTTTACAGTTAATTGACATATAGTTTGTTTGAATGAACCTAGTTAAGAAACAGTATAAAGAACAAGGAGTCAGAAACACCGACACAATGGGCAGGTGGACCAATGCTGTAACCCTGGTCCAGGAAAAATGTGATAAAATGGGGTGTAACGGTGTGTAGAAGAATAGGTGTACTTTGAAAAACTGCTCAATAAAAACAAGTTAAAAGAAAAAATGAGACCACTGATGGCAGTGACAAAATATGTTCATAACATGTCTATGATTGTTTTAAATGTTATGTATTCAAGTACTATATGTAGTAAATAAATTAGTTAATACAACTTCATTAACAACCATTGACTTATTTGGTATTTCATCAATAATACACAGGGAGCCAAAGGGATGTAACAGACTGCCTTAATGAGAAGTAGAAATATCAAAAGTGGTGATTGTCGTGAAAGGTGCCTTTTCTGCTTATAGGTCATGTTGATAAGGGCTGTTATAAAGTTCCAGTAACTTGATTACAAGGTTGTCTACCCAGGTTGTGATTCTAAATATATATAGATATGAATTTTGGAGTCCACATTTTTACAGCACTCCGTGTCTGTTTTTTAAATCAAAAAACAAAACAAAAAAATGATTTTGGCCACGTGGGTACTGAGGAAAAATGGACTTATTGTTCTAAATGAACAGATGTAATAGGAGTACAATCTTTATTGGTTTAAAACACATGATTTTTTGTTGTCTTCTTTTTCCTGAAATAATATCTGTGGTTTATAAGTCAATGTGTTAAATCAGTTGATTAAAATAATGTATTTGTAGAAGTTAGTGATGGAAAGCAACAAAATATCATCTAGTCCGTTCTCAGAGGCCAGATAGAGATGTTCCTCATTTTTAGGGTTTTTTTTGTTTTTTTTACAGCCAAGCTTAAATGTCATAGTTGATGGGTGTGTCATACTTTTATTGGAGGCTGTTCAACAGCCTAAAAAAGCTCTGATGATTTTAGCCATGCATTTCGTGCATTTCCCAGTTTGTCAATATCTTTCTAGTAAAAAGATACCCAAACTTTAGCACAATCATCCAGATGAGTTCACAGCCAAACCATTATTTCTTTGTAAAGTGATTACTTTTAATTTAAGTCCAGAGACATTACTGCTGAGTCATAGCAAGTTGAATGAATTAGTTCCATTCAGGTTCTAAAAAGCTTTAGGAACTTAGGGATTTGGGAGGATTTTTTTGACAGAGGCGTTCTTGCCAAGGCTTTTTTTGTTGTTGTTTTAAACAGATCTTAGTTTGGGGAGAAAGTCTAGTCTGAATTTTATCTTGTACTACTATTAAGTTACAAGTAAAGCTAATACCATGGATACTTAGCTTTACCACTGCTTAGGATTTGACCCTGGATTTCAGAGTTCTCAAGCATCATTTTGGGGTTTGGTGTTAAACTGAAAATTCTCAGAGTTAATCTGCTATCACCTAAAATTTTATTTGCCTTTGCATGTACTAGAGTCCAGAGGATTGGGAAGGATGCTGTGTGATGCTATTCAGACCTGGTTGCCCAGGAAAAGTTCCTGGTTTTTGTTCAATAAGATGAGGTGGAAAAGGAAGTGAAAATGAAATCAGTAACAGGCAGAACTTCTGGCTTCTGTGGTAGCAATTACGCTGGCCAGTTCTTCTCTTTTACCCGATTGCTGCCCCAACCTTGTGTCCCCATTCACAACTCCATGGTAGGCAGCAGTGGGAGCCACAAGGAGCTTGGGGGTGGTGTGATCCCCAAGAAGCAGAAGCAAAAGTTGCAAAAGATCCAGGAGATCCAACACCTCAAGCCCTTGGAAGGTGGCTGGGGGAGGAAGCTGAGTCTCTTTGCCCTAGAAATTCATCTGTGCATGAGCTGTGGGGCTGCCCATCTATTTTTGCATCCCTATCCCCTGTGACCATCCCCTATACCCACTCCCCCCCATCTTTCCTATCTTTATCCTTTTTATTAGCCCAGTTTAAAGTTCTTTGATATTAAGTAAATGTATATGAATCAAATACAAACAAATTTGTGCAAATTAGCACCATCCAGTTTTTTTCTCTTGGAGAAGTGGCAACCAGGGGCTGATTGGGAAATCAAAGTGGCCTGGGAAAATGTAGTTTTAGTGGCGCTGTGCCGGTGGCAAAGCTGCCGGGGCGCCGGAAATGGGCCAAGGGGGTGTGGCTTGGGGGCGTGGCTTGGGGGCGGGCAGAGTGTACCAGATTTGGGGCCTATCGGAGCTGAGTCCCCAGACTCAGATCCTCAGCAGCCTGGCAGGGGTGAGTGGGAGGTTATGGGGGGATGGCAGGGGGGAGACTGCCACTGGTGGGGGTACTGGCCCTCATTTCAGTGCTCTGGCTCCCCAAATCACTCCGTTTCAGTGCTCAGTGGCCCCCAACCAAAAATCACTCTGTTCCTTGCTATGCATCCTACAGTAAGGCTTCTTCATTCCTACACCAGCTGCACTAGTATTCCACAGGCACTGTGTTTAGCTTAGCAAAGATAAGACTAAGGGGAGAATTGATACCCGAATTCCTGCCACTCAGGCCCCCACGCAAGCCTAGCCAGGCCCCCATGCAAGCCAGGCCCCAGGCCAGCTGTATTTAAAAATGATAAATACAGCTGAGTATCATCCGCATACGGATGACAGTGGACTCCCCAGCTGTGCATAACCTCCCCCAGGGGCTTCATATGCACTTTGAATAAGAGCGGGGACAGAATGGAACCCTGTGGGACCCCACATGAGAGGCCTCCAGGGCACAGTGTACAGTCCCCTAGTATCACCTGCTGTGACCTATCCACCTGGTATGAGCAGAACCATCGTAAGATGGTATCGTCCACCCCAACCAGGTCCCACAGGCAGGTCGCCAGCATCTCATGATTCATGGTGTCAAAAGCTGCAGATAGATCCAACAGGACCAACAGGGTCATGCGACGCTGGTCCTGCTGTACGAGGAGGTTGTCGACCAAGGCCACAACTGCGCTCTCTGTGCTGTAACTCGGACGAAAGCCAGACTGCGTGGAGTCAAGGAAACTGGTGTGATCTAGATGTGCCTGCATCTGGTGGGCCACAGCCTGTTCAATAACCTTCCCTAAAAAGGAAAGGTTAGAGACAGGCCGGTAGTTTGCTGAGGTACCAACGTCAAGTGATGGCTTTTTGAGGAGGGGCTGGAACACCGCCTCCTTGAGGCAGTCTGGCACCCTCCCAAAGGGAGGCATTAATAATCCCTGTCAACACCAGCCCCAAAGTCTTCCTGGCGGTTTTCACCAACCAGGACAGGCAAGGGTCTAATTCACAAGCTGTGACCCAAACAGATCCAAGCGCATCTGCCACCTCGGTAGCCATCACCAATTGAAAATCATCCCATGAACACAGACCAGACAGGGTATTCCTAACCCCTGGCTCTGCTACTGCTTCCAAAATGGGAGAGCCGAAGTCGTGCTCAATGCGAGCAATTTTATCCACAACGGACTGTACAAACTTGTCACAGCGGGCCCTGGACGAATCTGGTTCTAGGCTGAGAGAGGCTGGACTGACCAGACCTCTCACCACCTGGAACAGCTCCGCTGGACAAGACTGAGCGCATGCTATAAAACAGCAAAGAACCTTTTCTTTGCTGCTTGAACAGCTACAGCATAGGCCCTCAAAAATGCTCTATGTCGCAATTGATCGTCTTGGCGTGAGTTTGGTGCCACTGGCACTCCAACTGCCTCCACACTTCAACAGCTCCAGATCTTCCGTGAACCATGGGGACCTGCGATGGCAAAGTACCGGAAGCAGACACCTAGGAGCCACCTGATCAATGGCCTTTCCCAGCCAGGTGTTCCAAAAGGCCAAGAAATCATCGATGGAGCGGCCATCAAGATCAACAGTCACATTCCCCAGAGCATTCAGGAAACCAACCGGTTCCATAAGTCTCTGGGGTGAACCATCCTAATTGATCCCCAACCCCCATGGTCAGGTAGGCATGCTGGAATGCAAGCCCGAAGGAGTTAATGATCTGACCATGGCATGGGCTTGGGGGGCCTGCGGGTGGTTGAAACTCCTCTTGTTGTGGGGGTTCGCCCCCCCCATGGTCTCTCAAGTGCGGAGTCTAGGTGTGCTCCTTGATTCACGGCTCAGCTTGGAATCTCAGGTTGTGGCCGTGGCGGGGAGTGCGTTTCGGCAGTTACATCTTGTCCGGTGCCTTCTACCATATCTCTCAGACTCCGACCTCGCCACTGTCATCCATGCCTTCATCACCTCAAGGCTGGGTTACTGCAATGCGCTCTACATGGGGCTGCCCGAGAAGCTCGTCCGGAGGCTGCAGCTGGTGCAGAATGCTGCGGCCCATCTCCTGATGGGGGTGGGTCGCAGAGAGCACCAGTGCTCCGGGCTCTGCACTGGCTGCCTATAAAGCACCGGGCCAGGTTCAAGGTGCTGGTTTTAACCTTTAAAGCCCTTCACGGCCTGGGCCCTGCTTATCTGCGGGACCGCCTCACTCCCCATGTGCCCGTGCAACCCTTGAGATTGTCTGTGGGAGCCTTTTTGGAGGTTCCCCGGGCGAGGTGGGTGGCCACCAATGTTAGATCTTTTTCGGTGGCCGCCTCTGTGCTGTGGAATTCGCTCCCGGAGGAGGCTCGACTGGCTCCCACTCTCCTGCTGTTTCGGCGTATATGTAAGACCTGGCTGTTCCGTCAGGCTTTTGGCGAGGGGTGGGGATGGGGGTTTTCCACACATATTGTATTTTTAAATTGTTTTTAAATTGTATACTGTTTTAATTAATGTTGTTCACTGCCCCGGGCTACCCTGTGGGCAGGAGGGGCGGGATATAAATTTTAAATAAATAAATAAATAAAAAATAAAATGGTGAACAGGCAACACCCCCAATCATTGGATCCCTTGCCTCAAGTTCAGTGCAGAACACCAAGTTCAGAGTATGCCCTACCTCATGTGTCGGGCCAGCCACCACCTGGGACAGTCCCATGGTTGCCATAGCGGCCATGAATTCTTGCTCTGCCCCATGCAATCTGGCCTCAGCATGGATATTGAAGTCCCCCAAGACAACAAGCTTAGGAGACTGCAAGACCAAGTTCGAGACCAGAGTTGCTAGAGCAGTCAGAAACGATACAGTGCTGTGGGGTGCATGGTACACAAGCAGCACCCCTAATCTGTCCCCAGCTGAACCCCTGGTCCGTTACTGGCCAAATCAAGCATGAGGTAGAGGCCCTCTATTCTGGACTTGGCCTGCACCAAAAACCTCCGAGCGGTCACGTCGTCAAAAACAATTGCTATGCTTCCCCCTCCCCCCGTCCCCGGCCTGGGCTGGTGCTGAATGGAGTACCTGGCGAGAACAAGGTCAGCCAAGATTGGCCTTGATGTCTCATCCAGCCAGGTCTCCATCACACACACAAGGTCGGCAGCCCACTCCATGACAGGAGCCCACTCCATGAATGACAGATGATTGATTGGCTACCAACCTCGCATTAAACAGCTCCAGTGACAGGCCTGGGTCGCCTGACACCACGAGCTCCTGGTTACTTGAATTGGGGAGGGTTGAGTGGAGAACAGGCATTAGCCACCTACCCCTCAACTCGTGATGACACCATCCCTCCCTTGGACCATACTTCCCCTGACCCAGAATGACCCCTATCGCCACTGCCCCCCCCGGTGGGTCACCCCCAATGTCACAGCCCATGAAGCGCTACAGCCCAGGAGGGGGCATGGGCAGTCGCTCAGCCTGGAGAGTGATAGCCAGGTTGCTAGGCAACCGGACTGCCAACTCAGGTCATGCACGTGGGGCAGGGCTGGGAGGCAATGGTGTTTTCTGGCGCTAGGGGGAATGGCCGCTGCACGCATTGTGTGGGAGGCGGAGCCCAGGGGAGTGGCGCCTCCCGGAAGCAGCTGTGGGGACAGCAGAGGCGAGGCAGAGGAGAGGGAGAGTAGAAAAGCACTGGCGGCTAACAAGAGCGCTGCTGGTGATCTGGACATTGGACCGGCCCTGGAGGAGAAGGAGGAGGTTTGGAAAGTTCCCCAGACGAAACTGATAGCACCTGAGAAAGATAAGTGTGGAAGTGTATGATAGTGGACCCCCTCTCCCTTTTCCTTATGTGCTTGGGGGTTGCCACATAGAGTTGGAGGGACAGAGAGTGAGCACCCATTGTTTTCCCTCCTTGTCTCGTTTCCCCCATTCCCCGTCCTTGTGTGTTACTCCAGTTTCCGGTAGTTTTGGCTCCAGCTAAAATCCCAGCGAACAGAGACTGGGTTTCCCTAAGGGTAATAGCTTGGGAAGTACTCAGTAGGTGCACTTAGGCAAACGTGGGGTCTGGACTCCAGGGCTTCCAGCTCTCACCACCTGGTCCTAAGATGAAATAGGACCCACAGCTCCTGTGAGCACAAGGACAACACAATACCCTGAAGAGCCCTTTTTCCCATGAGGGAAGCCCCAGGGTTCCAGAGGGCAAGGGGTTTCCTAAGCCTTCCCAGATCCCTGACAGTATCACCGGCACTATCTCCCCCCCCGGCCCCCAAAACCCATAGAAAGAGAGAGGGCTGGTGAGTCAATATGACGGTCAACACTCAAACAGAAATGAAGAATCTAGCCGAGGCAGTGCAAACCTTGACTGCTGAAGTGCGGATTCTCCAGCAGCAGAGGGAGGGAGCAGCAAGGCCCGCAGACATAGTAGGACATGAGGTGAGGAAACCTGGGGCCTCAGGAGCAATGGCCCCCTGAGAACCCAAGGCTCTCAAAATAGAGAAAATTCATGGAAATAGGAAAGAATTTTGGGGGTTCCTGGCTCTATGCAACCTTGTTTTTCGTACCCAACCTCAGACATATCAGTCTGACGAAGCTAAGGTGGCATTTGTGATTGGGCATTTGGGGGGGGGGGAGGGGGACAGCTTTAGAGTAGGCCATCCCACATCTTACAAGTAATAATACGCTGCTATCCAACTACGCCCAATTTGAAACAGAATTCCATTTTTTATTTGATTATCCACATCAAGAGGAGGGATGCAGAAGCTGTTATAGTGTCTCTTAAACAAGGGAAAACTCCATTATTGGAATATATTACATGCTTCCAACAGCATGCCATTGATCTTGAGTGGGAGGATAATGTCTTAAAGGTGATGTTTTATTAAAGGGTTGAACGATTACTTAAAAAACCAATTGGCGTATGTTGCAATACCCAATACTTTAGCCGACTTAGTAACACTAACTATACAAATAGAGGAATGCTTAATGGAAAGGTGAAGAGAATGAAGACAAGAACAGGGGAGGTGGGGGAACCCAAAACTGTATTGCCCACTCCAGGGATTAAGGCTACATTCTCACCTGCGCCGGTGGCGGTGGCAGCGGGAGGGGCGAGGGAGACACAGTAGCGCAGAGGAGCCGGCGGCCGGGAAAAGAGCTGGTGCAGCAGTGGCGGCAGCAGGAGGGGTGACTCCTGATGCTGCCACTGTTGCTGCAGGTGGAAACGCAGCCTAAGTTAAGGAACCCTAGGGAACCCTGAAGCAGGGCCTATGCAGTTGGGAGCATCTAGAGCCCCTCTGATGCGTAAAAAACAGGAGCGGAACTCACTGGAGAAATTCTACGAAACATGGACTCTGACTTGGAACTTAATTGTGGAACACATGGACAAGACAAAAGCATCTCTTAACCTTAAATCAATCTGAAGGTTATGCCCAATTATATCTAATGGTGGAAGCTTGTACTTACGAGAGAAATGTCTTTTCCTTTCTTTTTCTTTCAATATTGTATGTATTATTGGTTAGATGAACAGGTATATAAGTAGGAGAGCAGCAAAGTGATGCTGCCAAGATTATTGTGTGTACTTCATCTGTATGTTTCCTTCTATATGGATTGTATCCTCATTTCAATTTAATAATAATTAAAAAAACCCGGAGCGGAGGCAGCAACACCATTTATGCTATTATTGGCAGGATGGGGGGATGCTATTATTGGCGGGACGGGGGGATATTTCTGGTTTCTGCCCCCTTCAATCCCCATTGCGGTTGGAGGCAGGGAACATCCCGGTAGGAAGATTCTTCCCCTTCCGTTACATGGGGGGATCCAACAGCTACAAGTCAGGGCCCTGACTGCATGTAGTAATCCTCCTTACCTTGCAGTTCTCACCTACTCATTCCTTAGTTAGTATATGCCCTGATCAACTCAGGAGCTTCAGGAAATTTTATAGACGAGTGGTTTGCCTGGTTCCATCAGGTTCAACTAAATCCTAAAGAAACCATGGAAAAAATCCATACTATATATGCTCCCTGTTAGTATCAGATCCTATTAGATTACAGATGGCGCTTCTCCCCTGCTCTTTTGGTTCCCATGTGGAAAAGGCCTCTTTTGACGTAGTGATGACTCTATTTTTCTCCATCATTCTGTGGTATCCATGGCTGCGTTTGCACAGCCCTAGAATTAATTGGCAGCAAGGCACTATTTTCTTCGAATCAGGGTGGTGCCAAGACCATTATTTGAAAAAAGACGTACCAATAATAGGAATTACCACCTTTGCAGAGACGATGAAAACCGTTCCATTCCACCAGAGTATATAGACCTCTGCGGAGTTTTTAGCAAGAAAGAGGTGGCATAACTTCCCCCGACTCTACCACTGCCCTATTGACCTGCTTCCAGGTACAGAACCTCAGTTTGGGTGCATCTATAACCTCTCTGCTCCTGAATTAACTGCATTGCGAGACTATATAGTGGAGGATCTGAGGAAGGGGTTTATTAGCACCTCCACTTCCCCGGCGTGGGCCCTGATACTTTTTTGTACAAAAAAAGGATGGGGGATTGCGCCCCTGCATCGATTATAGGGGGCTCAGTGAGATCACGGTGACAGATCAATACCCCCTCCCTTTAATACCAGAATTACTTAATAGGCTCCAGGGAGCCATAATATTTACTAAATTGCCCCCAGTGCAGTAAAGGCCTTGCAATGCTTTTTGGGAAGTGCTAATTATTATAGACAATACATTAGTCATTATGCTGACCTAGCACCACTACTCACAAAATTATTAAAGAAAAGAAGTCCATATGAGTGGGGCCCTGCCCAATAGGAGGCCTTTGATAAACTAAAACGAGCATTCAGCAGTGCTCCAGTACTCTGACATCCAGATTTTCATAAATCATTCACTGTAGAACTCGATGCGTAGAACGTGACCATTGGAGCGGTGCTGTCCCAAGAAGATGATCGCACGAGACTATGGCTACCTTGTGCCTTTTACTCTCGTCAACTAACAACAGGAGAAAGAAACTACACTATATTAGATAAAGAGCTATTAGCTATCAAGGCGGCCTTTCAGACCTGGAGGCATTACCTAGAAGGAACTATACATCCAGTGTTGGTCCTGACTGATCACAAAAACTTAACCTATCTCCAAACTGCACAGATTGAAAGCCCTCGACATGCCTGGTGGGCATTCTTTTTTACCAGATTTCTCTTTGTTGTGCGGTATCGGCCTGGAAAGGCCAACATCATCGCAGATGTGTTGTCCTGCAGCGTGAACACAAAGGAGGATGAGGACCAGACAGCAGGACCTATCCTTCCACGACATGTGTTTTTGACCTCAAGTTTACAAATTCCAGAATTAACTATGAGGACTGAAGAAGACCCCACAATAATCCACAGTATACAAGGGTACTAGGGCTGTACCTATACAAAGGACGAATAGTAGTCCCCGAGAACTGCAGGAAGAAGATACTGCAGATGCACCATGATAGTCCTCTAGTGGGGCATCCAGGATATAAACAAGATTTATCCTACAACATTTTTGGTGGTCAGGCCTACGAACACATGTGAAAACGTACACTGACAGTTGCTTGATCTGTGCAAAAACCAAAAGACCTTGACAGAAGATTGCAGGGCCATTACTGTTACCTCCGCTACCACAAGGATCGTGGCAACCCATTGCAATGGACTTTATCGTTGAATTACCTCCTTCACAAAGATTCAATACCATATTGGTGATTATAGACTGTTTCACAAAACTAGCACACTTTGTGGCTTGTGAGGACTTACCTACTTCCCAGAAAACCGCAATATTGGTTCTAACCCATATTGTTCAATTACATGGGCTACCTCGCGAAATCATATCTGAAGGGAAACCCAATTTGTGTCCAAATTTTGGATTGCTCCTTTCAGATCTTTGGACACCCATCTCAGCCCGACCATCGCATACCATCCTCAAGCTAATGGTCAAGCAGAACGTGTAAACCAAAGTCTAGAGCAATATTTGAGATGTTATGTAGACCATTTACAAGATGACTGGTTGTCTTATTTGCCTCTTGCTGAATTTGCCTACAATAATGCACCAAATGCTTCCATAGACACCTCCCCTTTTGAGGTCATGTATGTATTCCATCTGTGTTTGAGACTGACAGAGCTCCCTCAAACGCACGTACTGTCTGCCAGCGCCTTGATAACAACTATTCAACAAGTACACACCCGAGCGAGAGACACTATCCACGACTCGACAGATGTATAAACAGTACTCTAATCAGAAGCGGGGCCCATCTCCGGATTTCAAGGTGGGGGATTTGGTCTGGCTCAACCGCCGTCATTATCCATCGGTACGCCCTTCAGCGAAGTTGGACGTTCTGACTTGACTATCCATCAGTACCCTTCAGCAAAGTTGGACATTCGGTTTCTTGGCTCGTTCACCATCAGCAAGAAGGTCAACAACATCACTTATACCTTGTAGTTACCCTCGACATTAAAAATCCATCCTAAGTTTCATGTTTCCATGCTAAAGACTGTTATGTCAGTGTAACAATCTTGGGCCTGCAAGATCCCACCTCTTCCGGTACTGCTCCAAGGTGAACCCGAATATGAAGTGCATGATATCCTTGATGCTAAACTATGCAGGGGTAACCTGCATTACCTGGTGGATTGGAAGGGGTATGGCGCTGCGGATCATTCCTGGGAACCTGCTGCAGCTGTTCATGCCTCACGTCTGGTGCAGTGTTTACCTTGACAAACCCTGCCCACGTGAGTCCCAGTTCTGGGGGTGTGGATGGGGGAGTACTGTCATGGTCCATGGAGGGTGAAGGACAGGCAGGCGGCCACAGTTGAGGAGGGGGCACGGGCAGCTGCTCAGCTTGGAGAGCAATGGTCGGGTTGCTAGGCAACCAGGCCGCCGACTCAGGCCATGGCCAGTGGTACCTTCCGGTGCCGCCTTCCAGTGCCACCGGAAGAGCAGCTGCAGTGCGGAGCATGTGGGGAAGGGCTGGGAGGCAACGGCGCTTCCTGGTGCTGGGGGAGAGCAGCCGCTGCACGCATTGCATGGGAGGCAGAGCCCAGGGGAGCAATGTCGCCCGGCACTTCCAGAAGCAGCTGTGAGGACAGCAGGGGAGAGTACAAAAGCACCGGCGGCTAACAAGAGCACCACTGGTGATCTGGACATTGGACTGGCCCTAGAGGAGAAGGAGGTTTGGAAAGTTCCCCAGACAAAAGTGATAGCACCTGAGAAAGATAAGTGTGGAAGTATATGATAGTGGACCCCCCCCCCCTTTTCATTGTGTGCTTGGGGGTTGGCAACTCCCATTACCCTCCAGGGACCTCTACTCCCTCTGAACCTTCCCCTCCTCTCACCGGGGGGGATGACTAACCACTTCTATACCCATGGAGGTACCCCAAATTCTCTCACCGGCTGGGAAAACCTCCCTACCCTATTTACCCTTTTGCCTTCCCCACAAAAGCAAAACCAACACAAAATACTAAACTAAGTCCCACGCCACCCCAATAATCACCCTACCAAGCACAGATATCAGAAAACCACTGTATATAAACAACCTACCCAAAAAAGGATAATAAATCCCGACCCCTTAAGCCCTACTAAGGGCTACGCCTAAGGGCCCTTTGGCTCCTCCCCTGCGGGAGGGATTCCTTGGCCCAGCCTCTTCTCCCTCTTCAGCAGGGGGGAGAATGATGACAAGACTCGGGGTTTGGGGCTCCCCACCCTCACCGGTGGTGTCAGCAGCAGTGGCAACGGGTAGCAGAGGCAGCTGGTCTTAGGCCCCTTAGGCAGCAGAAAGGGAAGCAACAGAAGGGCAAGCCTCCAGGCTCCCAGCCCCACACTCCAACACCAGCTTGGGCAGCGGCCAAGTGGCACACCTTCCTTTCATTTACACTCTTGTTAAAGGCCAGAACTTGTTAAACTTCTTAGCATACTAATTCCTTTTGACAGGCAATGCACTTCAATGGATTATCCACTTTTTAAAGCTACTAACACTTGTCTGGGGAGATTAGCAGGTAACAAACCTTCCATTGAAACCATTTTCTTATCAATATTTTTAGAAGTATTGTAAAATCTTTTAGTGGAACTTGATCCAGACTGAAATTAAATTATGGTTAAAGACAGAAGAGTGATTATAAGTGTTGGGGGAATAAACAGTGACTATCTTGAATTACGTTGCTAATAAATTTGAAGGTTTACATGTGGTTAGTTTTTATGATTCTTGAATTTTGTAAGCAATTTTGGTTTTGTTTTGTTTATCAGTTTTAAAAGTTTGCCTCTTGCTGAAAGGTTTTACATTTTAACTTCCCAGTTCTACCATTTTTGGTTGATTGTTGTTAGCAACCTTTCCATCTATAACCCTCAGATTTGGCTTATAGCTTTGTTCTGGTGAGATCTCATACATAGAGTAGGTGTGACAAGGCAGAGTCCCTGTGGACCATTGGCCCTTTAAGAGAGCTAGGACCAGCCTGGTTGCAGGTGTTAGCAGTGCTGCAGGCAGTATGCAGATTGGTCGACAGGAGCCTAAGGAGCAGCAACTGTGTGAAGGACATTTCAGAGCCAGCCTAAAGAGGGATCAAGCCTGAGCCAAAACTCGGTGCTAGACTGTGAGGGAGGCTGAGCTTTGCCTCAGAGGGGGCTCGGCCTTGAGGCTGATAGGCTCAGTGTGTGTTGCCTGAACTGAGGGTTCAGCTGCGTTGCAGAGGGAGTGTGCCTGGCCCAGAGAACTGGTGAGACTGTGGCCTTTTTTACATGAAGGCCCCCTCCCCCACATGTGCAACTGAGTGGGAGAGGGGGAGAGTGTCTGTATGACTGGCAGTGAGGGTGCGTGCGTGCATGCGTGAGTGCTTCCATGCTCCACCCATCTCCACCAATCCCCCATGCACAGAGGCATTGGGGAAAACGGAGATGCCTCTGTGTGTGGAGATCGGTGGAGATGGGTGTGAATCTGTGTGCCGGCCCGCACATGCATTGCACACACCTTGCCGCCTCCACCCATCCCCTACAGACTGCAGCACCTCCATGGTCCGTTTGAAAAGGGCCTAATATGGCAAAACTATATCTATATATGGACTGTGTGGAGATTAACATTATATGGAATAAAGACGGTGAGCTAATTCCTTAGTAAGAGTGACTGTGGGGCCCTAATCCTGCTAGTACTCACTCTAGGTGAGCCCATCCCTGCCACAGTAGATTTGGGGTTTCTTTTTTTTTTCTTGCTTTCAAAAGTGTGCCCCTTTTAACTTTTTTTCTCTCTCATTTCTGTCCCCAAAATTTTAGAAGCTGCTGTCCTTACTGGAAGCAGTTGAACATTCCCTTGTAAACATTCCATAGTTTGTTCCTTCCTCTGCTCCACAGATGCCAAGGGAAAGCAACTGTTGAGGGGGAGATTTTAATCCTGGATGAAAGGACCACCCCATGTTTCCCTTGTGGAAAAATACTTTTAAAATGCATGTAAAATGTACATGTATGGTTCACAAAAAATACTGTAGTAATAACTTGTAGTGCATCCTTAAAAATATAGACATACAAATCAGTTGCTGACAGCTATCATCTGCTTTTTAAAGTATTAAGAATTCAGGGATCCATGTTCACTGCATTTTCCCTATTGGCAATGGGGAAAATGCATATCATTATGATAAAAGTCCTAATATTACTATTTTCATTTATTCATAATATTCTGAACCAAATTTTCCATGTTTTCTCTATTCTTGAAGATGAGATTTTTGTAAATCATAATCCTCTTGGGCCATTTGAGATGTGTTAGGACAAGAAAAAATTAAGAAGGCCTTTTCTCGTATATAACACCCAAAGCAGAAAATCTGAAAAGTCCAGATTCCAAGTGATCAGTAAGGGCTTGACCCTATTGTTGTTTATGAAAAAAGTTTTTAAAATTATATTTATTTTACACATGGTAAGAATTTGCTGAATGAATGAACTACTGAGAGAAATGGCTCTGTGCAATCCCCCCACCAACATTATACAGATCCCCTCAACACAATCTCACTTTTCAGAGCATGTTCTTCAAATCAACTCCTGTTTTATAAACAAACTATGATTTATCTATCAGACCAGTCTTTTTTTACACAGCAAGTTCCTTGAATTGGCCCCCGTTTCATCTGGTGTCTCTCTGCACTGTAGCTGTGGGAGCCACAGGAAGATTACTGTAACTTAGCAGGGGCGAGCTAGCTTGAAGTGGGTCCAGGGACAAGAAATGAACTCCCCCCTCCCCCAGTCAGGGATGGAGCTAGGAGAACATGGCCCAACTAGTCAGTAAAGAAGAAAAATGCATACTCGCCTACTGCAGTGATTTGTGAGTCACAGCTTGTCAGTCTACTACAGACCCCCTCCAGAAATGTCACACCAATCATGCCCCTTCCCTCTGCATACATTTTTAATACCACTTATATATTTAAGAAATTTTTACCCCACCCATCCTGCTACAGGCAGCTCAGGGCAGCTTACAATCAACAATAAAAATACTTAAAATTCTCAAGACAAGGAGGAATTAAAAACATCCCTAACCACCACCCTAACCCATTCCCCCCACCCTCCCCATCAAAAGCCAGGCAGAACAGCCACGTTTTACAACAGCGTGTAATGTAGAACCCCATTCATTATAGGAAAGGAATATATTTTTAATTCCAAACATAGAAATTTAATTTAAAAATGAGTAAGAAGAAATGACTGTGACATTATATTATGGCCAATTCCACCATCACACAACTTTGTTACCTCCCACTGCACCTTCTTGATCACTGTGCAGTATTTTATGGACAGTCCCATAGGATTGGAGGAAATTGAGTGATGGGGTAGAGGCGGGAAGTAATGGAAGAACTAGGAGGGATGGGAAATTGGGCAGGGTTTGGGCTTAGAGGGATGGAAAAGGTGCAACTTCTGGGGCTAGGAGAAGGGGCACAGAGGCACTGGAAGCTAGAAGGGTGACTGGGGTCCTGGGAGGGATGAATGAAAGGGTGGGGACCTTGGGGGCTGGGAGCTTAAAACTCTCCACCCCAGGTCCCTGCCCCAAGGCCCCCAAACTCCCTGTGCCCTAGCCTTTCACCTCTGTGGTCAAATCACCTCAGGTCTCCCCAGCTTCCCCTTCTGTCACATGCCCCATCTTTCCCAGGTCTCCCCAGCTACTTTCTGCCCTCCCCCCCCCCCCCCGGCTCTCTCTCTGCCCCAAGCTGCCAGCCCCAACCTTCCCCTCCCTGCCCCATCCCTCCACCCCAGCTCCCCATCACACACTGCCTGCCCCCTGGCTCCCCCTTCCTGCCCCAGGACCTACCAACCTCCCTCTTCCTCCCTGCCCAAGCTACCAGCCCCAGCCTTCTCCTCCTTGCCCCATCCCCCCATCACATGCTGACTCCCCCCTGGTTCTCCCTTCCTGCTGCCCCAGAAACCCCTAGCTCTCCTCTGTCCTCCAGCTTCCCCCTGACCCAAGCTTCCAGCCTCAGCCTGCCCCTCCTTGCCCCATCACCCCATCCCAGCTCCCCACCATCACACACTGCCTACCTCCTGGTTCCCCCTTTCTGCCTCAAGACCCCTCCCCAGCTCTCCTCTGCTCCAGTCTCCCTCCCTGCCCCAAAGCCCCCTGCCTCCCACCAACTTCCCCCATTCCTGCTTTGCGAGTCCCAGTCTAGCCGCCTCTGCCCTCTTCCCCCGCTTGATCCAAGACAGCTGCAAACTCCCCTTCCCAGAGCAGGTCCGTGTCTCACATTGCTGCCAAGGAAGGATCCCACATGGCCAGGGCCGGCTGGTTATGCACTCCAGCCAGAGTGAACTTCTCCACGTGACTGTGAGGGAGAGGGGAGTGCTGAGGAAGGACTGGTGCTTAGAGGATTCCGTGGAGTCCTAAACATCATCAGTTGGGGCCCTGCTGGGAAGGCACCCTGCAAGCTGAAGAATTGGGGCTGAAGGGGTTCTGGGGCATGTGGCCCCCCCCCCAGACCTATGGACCCAGGGACAAATGTCCCTGCTGTCCTTATTACATGTACGCCCCTGGATTTTAGACATCCTTATCCTGCTGAGAGTTGTCTTACCTTAACCTGCCTCCCCTGCAGGATATTATCCTGGGAGAACAGAGGTAGTAACACAAATGCAGGAGACGTGCTGGGTATGCCGCTCATCCCAGCAGAAAATAAAATCTGCAAGGGTACAAGGCTGTCTGTTCAACAAGACTAAAGATGACAAAATAATAGAGTAGGAGATTTATGCTTTTAAAAAAGTATCTCCTCTGCAGGGCCTGAGCTGCAGACTTCAAAGTTATGGAATCAGATTAAGATGGGGGATGGAAGCGGCCCAGGACACAGGGGTTAGACAGGGAGTGGGAAAGTAAATAGTCATAAGGGTAATAGGCTGGGAGGAAGAAACTGACCACAGCACAAGTGAGAAAGTGGAGGGGATTATCAGGGGTAAAGCAGTAAGCAGCCAGGAAAATAGCACGAGGCAGGAAGGAAGTATCCGGAACATGAAAATGGAGTAAAGAAGTAACCATGGCATAGCAAAGAGGAGGAAGTGCAGGAATGGAATAGTGGTTTAGTAGGCAAGTGGGTAAGGAGTGACAGAGTGTCTGAAGCACATGTGGGGAGGAACAGGAGAGTGAAGAGGGCCTAGGATGAGTTAGCAGGAATGGGAAGCAACTGGGACAAAAGGGGAAGGGAGTGCAGGGTATAGGAGCTGGGATTGTAAGGGGGGGTAGGGTGGCCATACCTCCCCTTTAAAAGAGGATGCTTATGAAAAAATACATGTTGCAGGGCTGCATTGGTTCCAGTGTAACCCGGCACCATGTATTTTTCATAAGCATCCTCTTTTAAAGGG
Organism: Sphenodon punctatus; assembly: GCA_003113815.1. NCBI lineage: Eukaryota > Metazoa > Chordata > Lepidosauria > Sphenodontia > Sphenodontidae > Sphenodon > Sphenodon punctatus. The sequence continues at coordinate 2,674,098 of QEPC01007467.1, forward strand.
GCGGTACGGCCACCCTAGTGGGGGTTGTGAGAGCATGACCGTAGTCATATAGTCATAAGTGTTTCATTTAACCAAAATGCATTTAACAATGTATTTGTGATCAATATTTTTTTAATTCAAAATATTTTAACTGTGCTGCTTATACATCTTATGACAAATTGATCTTTACTTGCATATATTTTTCTTCCCATAACAAAAATTAATTTCTTAAAAAAAACTAGGAGGTTCACTGAAAAAAAGAAAGAAAAACTATGGGTGAAAATTAATGAGACAGTAGCCCACAAAAGCCCACAGTAGGGCTGGTGCGGCAGCATCTGTTACCGCGCTGCGATTCCATTCCGCCATTTCGGAATTGTCCGCGCCACACCGCAGCTTTTCTGCGGACATTCCGCTAATTCCACCGGCATTCTGCAAATTGCGGAATTGCAGAAAAATTGTGGAAACAGTCGGAAAACCGCTGTTCCACTATTTTGTGGCATTGGCGGAATGGTGGAAGTAGCGAAAATGTCACGTTTCCACTATTTTGCAAAGCCTGTGGAAGTAGCGGAATGAAATTAGAGGAACTGCGGAAGTAGCGGAAATAAACCAGCAGAATGAAAGCCTCTGCCATGCCGTACCACTAATTGCGGAAACGCTGTTTCCGGCGGAAATAGCTACCGCTGCGACATTCCACTACAGCCCTAGCCCACAGTAACCTGCCCATCAGTTTGGTGGCCTCCAGATGTTTTCCTACTTCCAGCTCAGTAGGCCTTCAATACAGCACCCCTGGCTGCTATTGGATGTGAGGGCCAGAGAAGGCCAGTGACACAGCGCAGGCTACTGTTGTCACACCTGGGCTAATGTGGGGCCACAGGGTCACCTCCCATCTGATCAGCCCATGCAGTCCCCCCACAAAGGGCACTCACCCTGGCCACCAAACAGCTGATGGGAGGGGAGGGGACTCCTTCAGGCTGAGATGAGTGTGGCAGCTGGGATGAGTGTGCTTCGCAGCCCCCATGATCAGCTGTTTCACAGCAGCTTGTCCAAGGGATCTGATCTTGCTGCACAGCAGGGGTCCAAGAGTCCTGCCCCATGTGGATGGTTACTTGGCCAATCCATGGTGTGGACGGACTTGTGATGGCACACGCACGCACACCATGCCCAGATTCTGCAAAGGAGGGCGGGGGGGAACTCCTTGTTTGGACTGCCCTCCTCGCCAGTCCAAAGTGTGGCAGTCGTGGTGACTCTTCCCGTGGCACAGTGCAGTTCCAGGTCACTCCTGTCTTGTTTGTTTTCACACTATTTTATTAGTTAAAGCAGCTATACAAATCTCTTACAAGCTCAAAAAGCTACAAAAAGCAATTTAATGAGATTATTTGAATATTGTTTTGTGCATTACAGACATTGTTGTAGTTTGTCTGCTACTTTGAATTGGAGAGTTGATAGTACATTACTAACATAAGAATATAAGTGATGCCATACTGGGTCAGATCAATGGTTCATTGAGCCCAGCATACTGTCTCTAAGAGCGTCCCCTCTCGGTCACGTCAGAAAAGGACTCTTTGGTACATCCTAGATCCTGGCAGATTACATCCCCGCAACCTATTTGGCTAATAGCTTTTAATGAACCTACTTGCAGTGAATCCTTCTCAGGGGAAGCCTGCAGTTACAGAGTTCATTCCTGACATAATAAAGGAGTTCCAGGTCCTAGAAAGTGATGAGTGGCGAACAGAAATCCAGCCATAATTTAGAGAAGATGAAGTGAAATTGCTGTGCAAATGTTTCAACCTTCCATTGCATCCTGCAATCTCAGCCTACAGAGACTACTTGAACAACAATGGGAAGATTTAAATCCACAGGATTCCACAGAATTTAAATCCTTCGATACAGTGCGCAAAGGTTATCCCAAGCTGCACAGCAGAATGTGAATGAGGATTCAGTAGTATTAACTCAATAATTTCAGAAACGCGATCCAGACTAACAGTCCACCATGTATCATCGCTCATGTTCATTAAAATAAGTGGGTGTCCTTTGAAGTTGTTGAAGCCAGAGAAATATGTTGACCAGTGGTTAAGAAGGCACCATTCTGCTGATGACCCCCAAACCAGGGTGTTTGCCAGGCCAGAAGTTGAAATGAATCCAGTTTTGGAGATTATTTAGAAATAAAAGGTAAGTTCACTGCATTTTCTTGTTATATAAAGACAAGAACAAAAACTCAATGCCATAAGTTACGTCACTTTGCTTACTTTTATTTTTATTTTGCAACTGGCACCTGAGGTGTGGAGTCAGAGATGCTGACTGAGCAGCATGAAGAGACCGGGATTTCAGATAAACAGTTAAAGTACTCTTGTCACTGAGGCTCATGAATAGACCGGGACTGTGAGTAATGCCTAAGAGGGAGGCAGGGGCTCAGTGCTATCTTTACTGAAGCTCCGTATAGGAGCAAAGACTAAGCTTCTAGCAGGACTGGATATGAATGGACTTTGAAGTGCCCTGAGGCAAAGGGAACAAAGGGGGTTAGAACCCCAGGAGACGTTTAAGAGCTTATGGAGGGTCTGTGAGCCCATGAGAATACTTAAATTGTGAATATTGTAAATAGATAGGGATAATGAGTGAAGCCTGTCATCTGCATCCTGGGTCAGCCCCGAACTGGGTCCTGGCAGGTTCCAACCTGCTACAAAAACCAAAGGAAGTTTCTGTGAAGAAATATACTGTAAATAGTTGTGTTGGTGTGTGTTACAGGATACACAAGAATAGTTCATATCCTTTTATGTCCTTACTGGTTAACAAAAGGCAACTCTCCTTTTGGGAGAGTTGCCACATGGGATTCAAGCACAGTAGGATTGGGAAGCTATCCATGACTCCATGTAGCACCACACCAAAAATAATTGTCACCCAGTTGTTAACAGGAGACCCCACTCCCACTTGTGAATATTGGGAGGTTGGTGCCCCAATACTCTTAAATTTAAGGGAATTAGCTGAATTGGTTGGACTAGGGGTCCCCACATATCTCCCGGATCAGTCTGAGGTCAGATGCGCGCTACAGTCAGGTTATGTACCCGCCCCAAAAGAATAGTAAAAGGGAAAAGAGGGAGACAAAATGCTTAATAAAAGGGAATATTTATTTAACAGGAATGAGAGGTATTAAAAAAACCCCACACAATTGGCTAACACAGTTTCTGGTCTGGCTGGCGGTTCTCAGAGGGAAACACAAGCGGCGGCTGGGGAAATGAAAGTTTTCTCAATTTCAGAGGAGGAGCCAGGAGCGGTTATAAGTTTGGGGACAAAAGATTTGGGATCAGCTTAAGTATACTACAATAGGTGAAATGGGAAGATAAGAGAGATTTCCTGGGTGGGTTTAGGTCTGAGAAGAGGAACATGCCCACAGGGGCGGAGGGGCCAAGAATGCCAATAGGTGCGACAGGAAAGAGGTGCTAGTGTGTCTAGTTACACAAAAGGGAAGAGGCAAAAGGTAAACAAACTGAGCATCAGGACATAAACAGGGAGATTTCTAATCAGTCTGGGGACGAAAAAGAAGGGCAATTTCCACCCATCAGGTGTGGGGGTGCTAACTTGCGTGTGGAAAACATTGGGTGCTTCTAATTGTCCATGCCTTTGGAGTCGTTGCTAATCTAGATTCCATTCACCTTCCTTTAAACAGGAAGGAGGCCCTATTTTAACTGCCCCAATATTTACTCAGACCCTTCTTCATCACCTTTTCCAAGGGCGGACTGGTTTTTGCGTGAAAGAACCTTTTCCTTAGGCTACCTTGTTGCTCAACCATGGCTTTGCTCAGGCTTTTCCGATGTCCGATGACTCATGTCCCTCATGTCCTTTCCAACCATGTGGGGGTAGCTGTCCTTTTTGGGGTACATTCTGCACCTCTTGCAACAATTCCCCCCGTTGGTGACGTGACTACACTGTTAGCCATCATCCCCACATTACCGTTGGAAGTGCTCGCGGTCGTCAAGGTGCTGCAGCCGAGCTGTGGTTCACCTAATCCAGCATACTAGCCCTAACATGCAAAATACCAGTCCAATTTGGAAGATGATGATCAACACGATCGGGTGGAGCATTATGTTAAAAACACCAGTAGACCGGGAATCCCAGTCTAGCAAGGACTCCCACCAGGCATGCTGACTGGTGGATTTAATGTCTGCCATGATCCTTGAGATAAGCTGATTGTTGTGCTGTACAGTTATAGAAGTGGCTTGCCCTGACTGCTGGGGCTTTTGCAGCTTTTGTTGTAAGGAGGGGTGGGAGAGAAGAGTTTTCAGAAAGGAAAACCCCATGCCCAATGAACCGGGTGGACAGACTGATATAAGGAGGGAAACAGCTGCATATGTTGCACAGTCCAGACCGAGGTTACATACTTAAAATCACAACCTACAGTCACAGATACATTACAATAACATCTATTGAGGAGGGGGATGATTGGGTGAATTTCTCTGCTACTGATTACATGGTCACATACAGTTCTAACACATACATAACCTTTACCAATGTATACTAAAGCTGATTTGTTTTCTTTTCTAATATCAAAGGAACAAACAGACTAATTACCAGGGAAGGGAGAAAAACAAGAGTCATTAATCTTTAAGTTATCATCTAAACACACAAATCCTAAATTATCTCTATATTCACACCCACGCGTATTTACAGTCTTAAAACTACCCTCCCAGGGAAAGGCGACTTGGTTGGGATCCCTGGAATACAAAATCTTATTGTGGCCAATCTACCACCCCAGCGGAACAACTGGGAACGCTCTCAGGGCTCCCGCAGCTGAGATTGTTGTTATAAATAATTTCATTTGGTTTTGAGTAGAGTCATAAGTCACATTCACAAGCTTCCACCAATCCTGAAGCTCGTTCTCTCTTGTAGTCAGTTTGGCTCGAATTAGATTTACTAACTCTAGGGGGATATGTCCCTCTTTTGCTTGCCAGATCATCCCCAGATTTACACTTTCAGCAAAGCCCTGGGCTTGCATACAGGCCAATACAAATGAGATATTATTTTGCAAGGATTGTATTCCAGAGACTAAGAGCAAATCATATTTTTCCAGAAACGACTCCCAGGTGGGCAGAATTCTACTGATCGCTGCTTGCTCTTCTACTAGCTGCGCAAAAGATTTTGTGACTGGGGCACTAAGTATCCCCATATCTCTGGTGGCGTAAGAGACCTTGTTCATAAGTAACTCAATGTTGGCAGCGTCTATGAATGAGGCTTCTGCTCCTATTGTTCCCAACCAATCTGACAATTCACGCCTAGGCCGAGTTCTGGGGTTCCCGTGTTGCCACATGGACACCCATTTAGACCATCATGTTTGGCTAATTTTAAGAAAAGGGGCACACCTTGGAACTGCCTGTGAAATGTTCATTCCAGCTAGATCCATCTGGACCTCCTTCAGAGATATCTGAGGATTCAAAAGTATTGTCACAGACTGGTCTAGTTTGAGTACGTGCGAGCCTATGACTGGGGCTGTTAATTTCTGAAGAGATTCTGCACGCTCAATTATGGGGTGAATCTCTAGTGTTTTGGGTCCCAATTCCAAATTCTAATTTTAAGCCCCCGCCAATACCTGCTGCTCTACAAAAGAAACGTGGCCATAAACATTAAAATGAATTACCAGTTTGTACCTGTCACAGTGAGTTCCTTCCAGTGGAATAATCCAGTCAGGTGGGACCTGATTTATACATCTTGTTACCCTTAATCTCCCACCCCTGTGGTTCCCAATTGACAATTGCACGAGAAGTCCTTTTCCCATCTGGAGAATTCAGGGTAATCAAAAGTTCATCTCCAGGAGCTCTGGGGCTTTCAGTACCTGCTACCACTGCCATGTGGAGGGGAGTTCCAATTGTCCAGGCAGCTGCAGAGATTTTTACGGCATCACAAGTCCCCAAGTTCTTGTCCCTGAGAACACTGGGGTCAGCGGCCCCAACAGAAGGCTTGCACCATACCCGGAGGTTGGAGTCCTTTCTTTTGGGTTCAGTGTTCAATGGAAGTGAGTAGCAAAATCTGGTCCTTTCTCTGGAGTCCTGGAGTGTGCAAGCGGCTGTATTTTCCCAAGTGCATCCAGTCTCGTTGCTCAGGACATGGAAGATGTAAGCAGAAGCGAAGGTCCAGGACTGGTTCTGGTGCACATACAGGTTGGGCATCTGCCGCACAAACTCTGCTCCTGGCTGTACTCTCCGTGGGACACATCTCCATACCTTCGTGGGGATCACGGGGCTTCCCCTCAGCTCCTTCTCGGATGCAGATCCCGGGGATGTGCTCACCACTCCAATCGCCCACCATACCAGCACTGCTGCTTACATGTTGGCTTCCTGATGAGACAAAGATTGGGGGAGGGGTTTTTTTCTCACCTTGAGGTGAGGGTTACCAGGAACAAGGGGACAAGCAAGAGGGGGAAGAGAGACCCTTCCCCACCAAGCACAGTGTTTGCTACACTTGGCTTATGGAACTAGGGCGGGGTAGGGACTCTGGGGGTAATTCGAGGGAAGGGCAAGGAACAATGAGGGGGGTCTTAGTTCAAAGAGCCAATTGTGTATTTTACTTCTACTCCCCCCGTTCCTTTTTCTTTTAGGGGGCAAAAAAGTGGAAGCTTCTCCAGGGCTACAGCAGCAACATCAAACGTCAGAGTTCAGCAACTCCGCCCATCCCCAAACCATCAAGCAAAAATCCTCAAGCATATATACACACAGACTTCTGCAGTCCCACAGGCACACCCCCAGGGAGCCACACACACACACACCTAAGTCTCATACAAAACATCCATCACACCTGCACATGCGCTCACACAATTCCATCACACACAGGAGTGCACACCTCTATTTCCTGAAGACATACTCCATATCAAACTAGCACACATAAATGCATACACCAACACATCAGTCAAAAGGGGAAGATACACCCTGAAAAGTCCTTTTCATTTAACCTGAAAAGGACCTCTTTGCTGGGGAACTTCACTATGAGCTGATACAAAGAACAGGGCACTACGACCACTGCTAGCCCTACTCACGCACATCCCACATGGTCAAGCACACACACAAATTACTCACATCAGCACTGAAGAATGATCTCTATTATTCACAAACCATCCTTACTGTATTTCTGTCTTCAACAAATCAAACAAACACACAAAAATGTGGGGAGGGGGGTGTTACTTCAGGCTAGATTATGCTTGCAGGGGCCAGGGACCACTGCTGCTGGTTAGGGCATAGTGGGGGAGCCACATGGAGAGGTGGGTGAAATACAGTCCCCAAAACAAGTTGGCGAATGGCAGTATCTCACTCCAAGCCCTCTCTTGGAAACCTGGCCATGAGGGGGTGCTCCTGGGGAACCCTACAGGACCCTGGACATTCCTGGGGAAGCGATAGAAGTTTCTGGGCTGGCCAGAGGAACTCTCCTCTCCTGGGTGACCTTGGTGCCAGGCATTTCTCTCTGGCTTGGGTTGCCAGTGCTCCTTAAGGGAGGCATTGCCTTCTGTGGGCAACTACAGTGGCCGCTTTCATACAGGGGGGTGCCCCTGGAGGCTTGCTGGGCCCCTCCGGCAGTCCTTCCATGTCCCGCATCAGGTCAGCTACCTGCCTTATGCCCATGGATAACTCGTTCCACGTGGTCTGGTTAAGGTTGATCTGACCCATTGCCATTCTAGTTTGGGGACTCGATCCCATGTATACTGCATCTATGAAATCTGTGGTGTTGTACTGCATCACCGTGCTCCCATTCCTCTGAACTGGGGCCACCACATTTGCTAGAGCTCCTAACAGCTTCTTTCTGGTTACATAAACTTCAGGTCATTCCCCAGGGGCCTGAGCCTCCAGGAGGAATAATCGATTTGGGCTCTGGCCTGGAACCATCACCCTCAGCATGGCCGTCATCCAGTTGCTACAAGTAGCGTCCTGAAGGTCCATCATGCTGAGCCCCCCTTCCAGGGTCTGCGCATCAGTGAGGGAGGTGCTAGCCCGAGCCAACTGCATCAAGTCTACCCCATCTGCTGTGGGATACATTTGCCAAACCCTGGCCATCCATGAAACCACTGTGTCCCAGTTTAGCAGACCCAATTGGTCTGCAGCTGCCTTTGCCTGAGTGGGGGACCACTTAACCATTTCCCTCACCTCCTCATGAGCAGTACCTCCTCTTCTCTCCGTACGCTCTATATCCCAGCTCACTACTGCGGCTAGGGGTTCAGGCCTCTGCCATGTGGAATTGTAGGGAGCCTCTGGGGTGGCATTAGGAGGCAATTTAAACTCCCATGCAGGGGACGGATCGAGTTCTGCCTCACAAAAATCTTCAACCTGCACAGCAGCCACCAAACCCCTGTGCAGTTTGAGCTCCCTCCTGAACTTTTGAATAGTTGCCTCGCAGGCTTCGTGGCTAGCCGCAACTTTCGCAGTCCAGTTCTGATCCACCAGAAAGCGTGCTGCTGTCCGAGCCTTTTCTAGCTGCTCCCGCAAACCCTCTAACTGCTTCTCAGCCTGTGCAGCCCTGACCTGGACCTTTTTATCCTCCTCCTGAGCCTTTCCCAGGAAAGCTGTTAGATTTCATTTCTCTGCTACTGAGTCACATTTGTCCCTGTCCAGCTCTGCGCACTTCGCCTCTAATCTCTCAACCTTCTCATATTGCTGCCCTATTTCATTCACTAGATCCTCCTTCTCTTTTAGCTCCTTACTATGCTGCTCCCTGAAATCTTTTAACATTTCCTGCAAGTCACAGCACACATACCACAGAGCCCAAGCTGCACACGCATCTTTCTTATCACCCCTTGGCTTGGATTTCTGACAATATTTCACATATACTTCACACACCGAGGCCACCGGGTCCTCGCTCTTAAAGCATCCTGGTTCCCACAGGCACTTTACCTTCTTTGCTTCCCACTTTTCTAATTTTGACTTTTCCTTCTCCTTTCTGAGCATGGTGTCTACCTCACTCCCATTAGCTGCCATTCTGGAAGCTAAACGTGTGTAATTCCTTGTATTACTTGAAAAACCCACTAATACAATCCTGGAGCTGTCTTTCTCTTACAGCCCTGAGACCCAATTATTCTTTAAAATCCCCAAACTATATTTTCCTTACAGTTTCACGATCAAATTTCCCCAAAGACCCCAAAACCAACACTACAGTTTCAAGATCAAAAACCCCAGGGCTGCCACTGCAGTCCCAAGACCCAAATTCTCTAAAAATCCCCAAACTGCTTTCCTCTTGCAATCCCTAGACCAAACAAATCTCCAAGTACAGATCTCTGGGCTGCGTCTTGCACTCCCAAGATCAACTTCTCTACTCACAGGGCTAACTCGATAATCACCCGGTTCTCATTTGTCTAAACTCACAAGCAAAAACCCTCAGTTACTAGAAAGGTCCCGTTGGACATGGCACTCTTCTCTGGAGCCCTCAATCTAGTACCTGGCCCCATTGGGCTTGGCGTTTTTACAGGCAAGTTCAAACAGACAATACAACAACCCAAAATCTCACAATCCAACAACCCCTTCTTGCACACAGTCCAAAGAAGAAAAGAGAGAAAAGAAAAGATAAAGAAAAAACAGAAGTAGGAAAAAGATAGAATTTTGGGGGGTTTGGCTGGCTGTAGTTACACATGTCTCCGTGAGTTCCCACTCGTGTCCTTAGTGGGTTCCCATGTGACTGCCCGCATGCTCCACCAATCTATTAACAGGAGACCCCACTCCCACTCATGAATATTGGGGCCCCAATACCCACTTGACTCTTAGCTGAAGGGGAATTAGCTGAATTGGGGAATTAGCTGAATTGGTTGGACTAGGGGTCCCCGCGTGTCTCCCGAATCAGTCTGAGGTCAGATGAGTGCTACAGTCAGGTTATGTACGCTCCCCAAAAGAATAGTAAAAGGGAAAAGAGGGAGACAAAATGCTTAATAAAAAGGAATATTTATTTAACAGGAATGGGAGGTATCAAAAAAAAACCACACAATTGGCTAACACAGTTTCTGGTCTGGCTGGCGGTTCTCAGAGGGAAACACAAGCGGCGGCTGGGGAAATGAAAGTAATATGGGAAGAGAGAGCGAGAGAGAAGGCTAGAAGTGAAAGGAGGTTGAAGATGGGGAACCAGGACCAGTGGCTACCTCTCTTCGCCTGTTGCAGAGGAGACAGGCAACCCCACGGATCCAGTGAAGTTTGGGGATTCAGAGGAGGGACAGACCAAAGTCTGGGAGACCCCTTAAGATCCAGACACGCACAGAGAGACCTGCACATATTTGCTTCCAAAGTTTTCTCAGTTTCAGAGGGAGAGTCAGGAGCGGTTATAAGTTTTCGGACAAAAGATTTGAGATCAGCTTAAGTATACTACAATAGGTGAGATGGGAAGATATTAGAGATTTCCTGGGTGGGTTTAGGTCTGAGAAGAGGAACATGCCCACAGGGGCGGAGGGGCCAAGAATGCCAGTAGGTGTGATGGGAAAGAGGTGCCAGTGTGTCTAGTTACACAAAAGGGAAAAGGCAAAGGGTAGACAAACTGGGGCCGTGGAGACAAAGGACACATCAGGGCATAAACGGGGAGATTTCTACTCAGTCTGGGGACGGAAGAGAATCATGAGGAGAGTCTCGTGCTGGCGGGCAGTTCCCACCAAGGTGTGGGGGTGCTAACTTTTGTGGGGGAAACATTGGGTGCTTCTAATTGTCCATGCCTTTGGAGTCGTTGCTAATCTAGATTCCATTCACCAGTGATTTCTTTAAACAGGAAGGAGGCCCTATTTTAACTGCCCCAATATTTACTCAGACCCTCCTCCATCACCTTTTCCAAGGGCAGGTTGTTTTTTTGCATGAAAGAACCTTTCCCTTAGGCTACCTTGTTGCTCAACCATGGCTTTGCTCAGGCTTTTCCAATGTCCGATGACTCATGTCCCTCATGTCCTTTCTGACCGGGGGGGGGGGACTGTCCTTTTTGGGGTGCATTCTGCACCTCTCACAATACAGTTGGGGCTCAGTTCGGGACATACCCTAATCCTGGTTTCACCCCTCATTCCAAGGAAAATCTGTTAAGCTAATTATTCTTTATATGATCTTTCCCTACTTTCCAATCATAGAAGCAGCACATGACCATATATTTTGGGGCTTGGAGGGGGCATGGCTTGGAGGGGGTGTGGCTTGGGGGCTCTCATGAAGAGCTCCTGCACTTTTCAGTTTAGCACTACACCACTGGCTCTGTATACTCTATGTTAAAAGGTCTTTGGGTTTCTAATTGAAATGGATTAAAGACCTTTAAAAGTGCATGCAGGTTTTGTTTCTTTTGACACGTACTTCCTGAGTAACGCTGTTATTAAGAGGAACATGTATAAAGGAATGACTGATTGAATTTTGCATTACTATCACCTGGCTGTCTGGAAACTAACAGGCCATGTCATGTCTCATTTGATCCAAGTCAAGGTAAAAGAACAACATATATTATTTCCCCCACACATTTGCAATCATTAGTGTTTAGCTTTTGCGCTTTGGAGAGAATCCTATTTCATACACTTGCTTCAAGTATTATTTTCAAGGTAGGAGAGGTCAAACTCCGTTGTCTAAATAAATAATGCTTTAACTCGCGGAATATCTCAAATTTTCTGTGGTTTTTGGTCTTGTTTTTCTCTTTTTTCTGTCTGGCTGTGGGCTTTTATTCTACAGATTTGGGTATTATGCATGATATTAAGTTTGACGGATATCTCTGTGTTCTTCATCTAAATAAAAAAGAGAGACAAAAATCCTAAGTCAGAGTGTCCAAACTTTTATAATCCTCGATTGGTAATTTTTTAGATTCCAGAGCAAGAATATCAAGTATCTTCTTCTTGTTGTTATTTATATAACACAAGCAACATACCTGGTGCTGTACAATCATAATTACAGATAGGCTCCTGCCCTGAGGAGTTTATAATCTTGTCTAAGAAAACTGCAGATAGACTCATATTTAATTAAAACGGAAGTGTAATCTGTAAAGACTCACTCCCACCAGATCACGTTGCAAGCTGGGATTTCTTCATGAGGTACAACTTTATGCCTGTTCCGCCAGGCTTTGGGCAAGGGTGAAGGGTAGGGGGTTGGGAGGAGACAGTTTTTAATCTCCTCCTTGGGGTATGTTTTATATTGATATTTGTAATTGTTTATTAATGTGTTGTTTATATTTATTATATGTTTTTAATATAGTGTGGCAGGAGGGGGCAGCGAAAAAATCAAAATAAATAAATAAATAATTATTAGTGATAGTAATGGTTGCTGTATAATTTCAGTGACACATTTTGAAAGGATTTTAGGCCCTACATATTTCATTCAAGTTGTCCGATTCTGATATTGTTGTTTGATTTATTTATATCCCTCTTGATACCTGAAATTCAAGCCAGCTCACAGCATATTAAAAAAGAAATATGCATAATTGATGTATAAAAAATTATACTCCCCTCATGCCCCACCCCACATGCCACAGCATTCCCCAGCTCCCATCATCCTCTCTGACAACCCACAGTCCCCCTGTCACAACCCTGTCATACTCCCATACAGCCCAAGATCTGCTGTGTACCCTACCCCCAGTGCAAGTTGGGGGGTGGGGCGGATTTCTTGTTCTGCAGTTGAAGAGCTGTAACTCCACTTCATTTCCTGCTTTCAGACAAGGCAAGAGTTCCATGCTATGTGTTCAAATTAACCTCAATAAAAGAATGTTGGACAAATCTTGTGGAGCAGTTGATTTTGTCTCCTTTGTGGTGGAGTAGCCCTATATATAATAATCTGTGTATGATTAATTATTAACACAACTGAATTTATTAATTTTTTTAAAGTAAAAGATCACTTTTCTCTCTCTCCTGAGGAGGCATGCAGTCCTTGCTGGGCTTAGCTCCTCCTCCTCATCAATAGTTAGGGACAAAGACTTCAATAGGCTGTCAGGATCTGGGGGAGGAGCTAACCCCGGCCTAACAGCCCCAGATCTGTTTCTTCCTCAGGAGAAAGGCACAGGGACAGCGCTCTCCGAATGCACAAAAAATAAATAAAAATCAAAGACAAGCAGACAGGCCGGAGGAGCGCTCCCTTGCCTCAAAACTCTTCCCCCACCGGGGTGTTGAGCACGGAGCTCGAGGTCTGAGCTATCGAAGGTACCAGCTTCCCTCTCAGCAGGATGTCAGCGTGAGAGGGGGAGCATTCCTGGGACAGCTCCCACCCACCACCGGAAAAAAGAGGGCGATGGGATGAGGGAGCAAGCATCTGGACAGCCAGGAAACAGACCCGCGGTGCTTCAGCGGCACTGTGGAACCCCTCCGGGATGCCGGAAGAGGCCCTCCAGAGGCTATTAGGTACCGTGAGTCCCCAGAGCCGGCTCCCAGAGCCCGCAGCTAGTGGAGCCACGGCAATAGAGAGCCCCATGGGGGACACAGGGACCCGGGCCCAAGAGGGAGAGAGAATCAGCCCCTCTAGGAGCGCGGCCCTTCCTAGGCCCATATCCAGGCCCGACAGTTAGGCGCGCACGATAGCGTGCCCCCTCTTGCCTGCCCAAACCCACGAGCGGGAAAGGAGAAAAGACTCCCAGACTGGGAGGACACCCCCAATGGTGGCCCAGCAGGCCCGCAGAGACAGGGATCAGGCCTCCCGATCCAGAGAAAGGGCAAGACACAGACACAGATCCCGCTCTAGGGGTCACAGCGAGGAGAGATCCTCCAGGTCCCGCAGAAGGGACAGGGGCCATAGGGGGGAGGCCTGCCCCTCCCAGGAGCAATACAGCCACCAAAGGCACAGCTCTGTATTCCGCTACAGGCATTATCGCCGCAGCAGGGATAGGAAACACACACACCCCGACTATGAGGGGGGCAGAAGAAGGAGGGAAAGAGAGCCCTCCTCCTCCTCTTCAAGGGGGTTCTCAGCCTCTCACGTGGGACTACCTTTGCAGCCCAGGGGGCCGGAGGGGGAGGTGGTTCTCCCGCAGGTGCTGCAATGGCTAGGCCAACAACTGATTACCAAGGGCCCAGGCAGTGTAGCGCACTTGCTGGGGGGGATATCCCGCCCACAAAGCTCAGTTGCCTCGCATACAAACATGGAACCATGCCCCCACTCCAGCTCACCCTGGGACAGGTCTACCTCCCCGGATCCAGGAGCAGGACTAGGGGCCAGAGGACCCACATAGCACCCAGAATCAGAGAAAGAGGAGGGAAAGCTACAAGAGCGGGAAGGTCAGGACCCCGTGTCGAAAGCAGGGGCCAGAATCTTTTCTGCGGAACAGTTTGGGCGACTTATTCCCAGAGTGACAGCCGGGACAGGGCTGTCCCTACCTGCACTCCCACCTCCTTCACAGCTGGAAGAAAACCTGGCCAAGGATGCCTCCCTACTGCTCCCCCAGGAAGAGACAGATGCCGCCCGGTTGCCACTCCCCTCCCTATATTTAAGGATTCTTCAGGGGGAATGGGACTTCCCTGCCAAGGCAAAGGGGATTCAATAAAACATATACAAACATATATAAACACATGTAAAAGATAAAAAACATTAAAATACAAACATAACTCCCAACCCCTCACAACACCCACCCAGTACCACTTCCCCATTCCTTACATCCAGCCCCTCTCACACCTCTACCACAGACCCATCCCCCCATCCCCTATCCCTGCCCACCAAATGCCTTTTCAAATAGAAAAGTCTTATACCGTCGCTGGAAGACACTTAGGCTTGGGATCAAACAAACCTCCGGGGGAAGGGAGTTCCTACATACTGGGGCAGCAACCGAGAATGCCTCCCTTCGAACCCTTGTCACACGAACAAGACTAACAGAAGGTACCCACAGAGAAGCACTCCAGGCTGATTGCAAGGGCCATAATGGGGCATGAAAGAACAGGCGGCCTTTCAGATATGTGGGACCCAGACCCTTTAGGGCTTTAAAGGTCAAAATCAGTACCTTGAATTGTGCCTGAAAGCTATCGGAACCAAGTGCAGACTTCGCAGCATCTGTGTAATGTGCTCCTAGCATCCCATCCCCGAAAGAAGGCAAGCCACTACATTCTGCACCAGTTGCAGCTTCTGAACAGTCATCAAGGGCAGCCCAATGTAGAGCGCATTGCCGTAATCTAACCTTGAGGTAATGAAAGCATGGATGACTGTGGCCAGATTCAAATCTGAAAGAAAAGGCCGCAGCCTCCTCACTAGATGGAGCTTGGTAAAAAGCACTCCTGGCCACCATTGCAACCTGACAATCCAGGTGCAGCAAGGGGTCCAGAAGCACTCCCAAGGCTGCAAACCTGACTGACCAGAAAAGGCCAAACTCCATCAACAGAAGTCCCAATCCCCTCCAGGTCACAAGGCCAGCCAACCATCATCAACTCAGTCTTGTCTGGATTCAGCTTCAATTGGCTCATCCTGTCCTTGACAGCAGCCAGGCATTGGTTAAGCACTGAGACTGGGCCTGGTTTGAATGAAAAAGAGAGTCAGAGCTAGGTGTCATCAGCATACTGATGTCACTTCACCGCAAACCTCTGAATGACCTCACCCACTGGCCCCAAATACATGTTGAACAAGAGGGGAGACAGAATAGAACCCTGCAGGACGCCACAGCAGTGGTAACGAGCAGATGACGAGCAATCACCATCACCACTTTCTGGGCCCTCCCTGACAGGAAGGAGCGGAACCACTCCAGAGGTCCACGCACCCCCCAGGTCCCTCAGTCGTGTCAACAACACCTCATGATCAACTATCAAAGGCTGCCAAAAGATCTAACAAGATCAACAGGGTGGAATTCCCCTTGCTGGTCTCTACGTGCAGGTCATTGACCAAGACCACAAATTCAGTCTCCGTGCCGTACCCAGAATGAAAGCCTGACTGAAACGTGTCCAGGAATCCAGTGATATCGAGATGAGGCTGGCGCTACTGGGCAACCACCCGTTCAATAAGCTTCCCTAAAAAGAGAAGGTTGGAGACAGGTGGATAGCTGGCTAGGGAGTCAGCATTGAAAGATGGTTTCTTAAGCAGGGGCCGGACAACTGCAGTTTTAAGAATGATCCAGGACAGCCTACCTTCCCAAAGGGAAACATTGGTAACCCCAGCCAGCAATGGTCCAACGGGCAAGGATCTAATTCACAACTGGACACCCTCACTGCCCCCACATCGGTGGGTGATACCTATTTGAAACTGATCCAAACAGACAGGACAAGACTGAGATTCCATAACCCAAATCTCTGATTCTGCACATAAAGTGGCAGCAACCAAGTCATGATGAATCTGAGCAATTTTGTCTGCAAAGTAATTAATAAAAATGTCACATCAGGCATTCGATGACTCCATTTCCGGGTGGAGGCAGACCTAATTAACCAGACCCCTCACCACCCAGAACAGCTCCGCTGGACAAGACTTTGCAGATGCTATGATAGCGAAGAAAAAAACTTTCTTAGCCACCATCACAGCCACAGCATAGTCCTTTAAAACGATCCATGCCACAATTGGTCAGCTTCAGCGCGAGTCAAGCTCCACCTGCGCTCTAACTGCCTACTCTCCTGCTTCAGTAGCCTCAGGCCCTCCGTAAACCAGGGAGACCTGTGGAGCCGTAACGGTGGGAGCGGATGCCTAAATGCAACCGTATCAGTGACCATGGTCAAAATGTCATTCCACAAGGTGACCAGGTCATCAACAGAGTAGCTGCTAAGTAGGTAATTCCCCCTGAGATTTTTGGAAACCATCTGGGGGTGGACCAACTTAACCTTATATAGGGCTGGAATCTGGGTCCTCAGAAATTAATGATCCAAACATGACAACGGTGTTGCAACAACACTCTCGATAATCGGATCCCCTGTATCCAGGCTGAGGCAAAACATCAAATCCAACATGTGCCCCACCTCATGTTAGGCCAGATATTACCTGGGAATGGCCCATGGTTGTCATGGAGAACTCCTGCTCTGCCCCTGAAAGGCTAGCCTCAACGTGTGTGTTAAAATCATTCAAGACAATAAGTCTGGGTGACTTCAACACCACCTCCAAGACCAGCTCGGCTAGAGCAGTTATTTATTTATTTATTATTATTATTATTATTATTTATTTTACATATTTTCTACCCTGCCCCTCCTGCCACAGGCAACTCGGAGCGGCTTACATATACTAAAAACATCGATTAAAACAACATAAAAAGGAGGGGGGGAAATCAATCCCACCCCACCATCCCCGATTTCCCCCCACCCCCATTACCAACTTCCCCACCAAACGCCTTGCGGAACAGCCAGGTCTTACAACTTTTATGAAAGGAGGGAAGATCCAGGGCCAGCCAGGCCTCCACCAGAAGGGAGTTACACAGCTGAGGCACAGCCACCAAAAACGCCCTCCCCTCAGGGGATCTCGAGCAGGGCACCCCCGGATGACAGCAGGGGCTGATCCAGGAGGTGAAGTTGCAGATAGGCAGGGCCCAGGCCATTTAGGGCTTTATAGGCCAAAACCAACACCTTGAATCGGGCCTGGAAAACCACCGGCAGCCAGTGCAGAGAATAGAGCACTGGTGTAATGTGCTCCTGGCGGCCCAGTCCCACTAAGAAATGAGCCGCCGCATTCTGCACCAGCTGCAATTTCCGATCCGTCACCATGGGTATCCCCATGTAGAGTGCATTACAGTAGTCTAATTTAGAGGTGATGAAAGCATGGATGACAGTGGCTGAGTCCAAGACAAACGGTTGAAGTCATTGCACCAGATGTAATTGGCGAAAAGCACTCCTCGCCACAACCTCCACCTGGAGATCCAGGCAGAGCTGCGCATCGAGGAGCACCCCCAGACTCCGTACCTGGGAGGCCAGTGGAGGGCAGACCCCATCAATAACAGGGGCTGCCAACTCCATCGCCTTACCCACTAGGGATAGGGGAACAGAACTGAGTTCGGAAATTTGGCTTGGTTCGGTCGACCAAACTATTCGAGTTCGGTGGTACGAACTCTGAACTTCTGAACAAAGTTCGGAAATTCAAACCCCATTGAACTAAATGGAATATTATCTTTTAGGGATGGGCGAACAGAGCCGAGTTCGGAAATACGGTTCAGTTTGGTTCAAAAATCAAGTTCGGTTCGGAAGTTCGGTTCGGTCGACCGAACTGGTTGAGTTTAGTCCAAACTCCGAACTTCCAAACTGCGTTCGCCCATCCCTATTACCCACTAACATTACCTCCATCTTGTCAGAATTCAGCTTCAGTCTATTAGCCCTCATCCAGTTCCCCACAGCCACCAAACACGGAGTAAGCACCAAGACTGCTGGGCCGGGGTCTGTTGAAAAAGAGAGGTACGGTTGGGTGTCATCAGCTTATTGATGACACCGCACACCGAACCTCCTAATCACCTTGCCAAGCGGTTGCATGTACACGTTGAACAAGAGAGCGGACAAAACAGAAAGCTGCGGGTCTCCACATGAAAGGTCTCGGTATGATGAAAAACAATCCCCGAGCACCACCCGCTGGGTTCTTCTGGACAGGAAAGAACAGAACCATTCAAGAACAGTCCTGCCCACCCCTGCACAGTCTGCAGGCACGTCACCAACATCCCATGATCAACAGTGTCAAACACATCCGACAGATCTAACAAAATCAACAGGGTTGAACGACCCTGATCCAAATCCCGGCGTAGGTCATCTACCAAAGCCACAAGCACAGTCTTGGTGCCATGACAGTTAGGGATCAACTGTGCAATGGGGTGGTCGGTACACCAAGAGGATTCCCAGTCTATCCCTAGTCAAATCCAACACAAGGTGGACACGCTGTATATCAGATGAGTAAGACACCAGATACCTCCAAAAGGCCAACTTTACAGGTTACCAAAAGGCCAACTCCACCCACCCACCCCCAGCCCCGAATCAAGACTGATGCTGTACAGAAATTACTGGGACAATACTGGCCCAGATGCTTCATCCAGCCAGGTCTCCGTAATGCATAGGAGATCAGCGGCCTCATCCCGAATCAAATCATGGATGATACAAGTTTTATTGGCCACCGACCTCGCATTAAGCAGCAACATCATTGCACTGACCTCTAGTTTCATTATTCATCTAGATATGGGTTAGATGGTTTCTCCACAGTTACCCACGCTGTCTCTCCAGATCCTCTGATGTCTGCCCTACACTATTTAGGCTGTCCAACAGGAACAAGAGGTTAGGTGGAAGTGGAACCCATCCAAGGCCTGTAGTTGTCCATTCTTGAGCTTTGCCTAGCTTCTTTGAGCCTGAGTGCAGGTCTGTTGATTATCTGCTCCCAATGCTTGCTCCATTTGACCCTTGTTCTGCCTGCTGTGCCTGACTTTCAGCCTTATGTGTTCCTGTCTTCCTGGCCGTTACTGCCCATTTCTTGCCTCACTGTTGCCTGTCCCACAGACAGATCTATTGGTTCTGACTTGCTGGTTAGTTTCTCAGTGCATCTTAGTTTATCCCTCTTGGTTTGTCATTTGGCTCCCTAGGTGGTCCTGATTCTGCTCTGACTTTGTAACTTTGTGGTTCTGATTCTGTCAAGACTGTCTGTGATCTGTTGTGTTACAATCTCCTTAGGAGGATGAGTCGTCGTGAGCACATTACTCGGGTATTCCGTTCTCTACACTGGCTGCCGATAGTCTTCCGGGCCCAATTCACGGTGTTGGTTCTGATCTTTAAAGCCCTGAACAGCCTGGGCCCCACCTATCTGCAGGACTGCCTCACACCCCGGGTCCTGGATTGGCCTCTGTGGTTGACCGGAGGCGCCTTCCTTGAGATCCCCGGGTATCCTGGGTGTCAACTATGAGGAGGGCATTCTCGGTGGCTGCACCACAGCTCTGGAACTCCTTTTGGAGGTCCACCTGACCTTAGACTGCCCCTCTTTCCATAGACAGTGTAAGATCTGACTGTTCTGCCAGACCTTTGATGAGGGAGATGGGTAAGGGGGGGGGGGCGTTAGAGTTCAGGTTTTTTTCTGCCTGGGTTATTTTAATGTTTTATAGTTGGTAGGGATGGGACTCTGGGCAAAATTTGGTTCCAGTTAGTTTTGGTTTCGGTTCTCATGTATTTCATTTCCTTTTCAGTTTCGGTACTACCGGATCTTTTGCATTGATATTTGTACTGGATTTTTAACATTGTGGTTTTTCAACGGGGGACAAACCTCAGTGTTAAAAATTCAGCACAAAAATCAGTGCAAAAGATCAGATAGTACCGAAACAAAAAAAGCACCAAAATTTCAGATTAATCCAAAATGGCCTTTTTTGGGTACTTTTGGTTTTATCCAAAACTGAAATTCCCATCCCTAATATTTGGGGATTTTATGTGATTTTATGATGTTAGCCGGCCCAAGATGAGTAAGCAGGAGGGGGTGGCATAAAAATGTGAAGAAATAATAATTAATAAATAATAATTTCTTATTTGGTAGTGGAGCTGATAGCATGAGTCTCTCTCTCCTCTCCCCCCCCTTGAAAAAAATCAACTTTAGCTCCCTCTGAGTTATTTTGTTTCTTAGTGCTATTTTCCTATTAGTAAATAAATCAATAATGAACAGAAGAAGGAAAGTAGAAAAGAAAATAACATTTATTCCTTCATTTATGAAATTTGTATTAACTATGGCTAAATGCTCAAGTTCTAAAAAGTGCTCACTTTGCCCTGTATAGTTTTCAGTTACCAACAATCCAGTGTCTGGGAGACTCTTGCAAAGCTGAATCATACTCAGCCTGCTAGGACTCAGAAAGATCTGCCTGCATAGCGTTCTCTGTAACAAGTGCTCTCTGTTCCATTTGAAAAACGACTCCACAAAAATCTTCCTCAGAAGTCACTGAGAGGAAACAATATACTGATAGCTCCACGGCAGGCAGAAAATCAACTTCCAAGAGTGCAGTCAGTGCAGCCAGCCTGAGAATGCAAAGGGCAGGGAAGAGACCAGAAAGAAAGGAGCCTGAGCATTCACTAGCCGCAGCACCGAAACAAACGGCAAATCTGCCCATGACGCTCTACCCACCCTCCCACACACACAAAGTCAGAGGAGGTTAAACTAATGGACTCTGCCAAGCACTGAAGCCTGCATCAGCAACCTCCATACAGAATGTGACACCAGCACTGAAAGCACGGCAAACTCTTTACAACTTGGTCAACCAATTGGTAACAGAACATTCACTCGAAGAAGATATACACAGAGTAACCAATACCAACTGCAACAGAGACCTTTTTCTTCTTCTGACAATTATCAGTCCAAAAAGAAGTCCTTCAAAACTTGTACGAGACAGCAGTTGAACTCCTCATTGACTTCAGCTACAAACCAACAAAAACAGAACTTTTGAAAATTTGTTTGAGGAACAGCAGACTAGTTCCACCTCCATATACAGAACTTTGATGATTTTCAGTACCAGATTAATTTCCTACATTGTCTCTTGTTTAGAAATTACCACTGACAGATGAGTTTTAGAAATTGTTTCTGAAGGTTATTTGATAGAAATAACCCCCAACCTCTCTCCTCACCCCACCCCCACCCCCAGTTTACTGATCAGTCGTGTGAAGCAGTACTTCAATAAGAAATGGAAGTACTCCTCAAGAAAGGAGCAAGAGGAGAAGTCCCAGAAATGAGCTTCTGTTCCCAATACGTTCTAGTTCACAAGAGAGACAGAGGAATAAGACCAACTTTAGTCCTCCCCTGTCTGAATAAGTTCATAAAAAGAAAGAATTCACTATGACCTATCTAGCATCTCTTCAGCTCCTAGACTAGTTTTGTACCTTCAGTCTGAAAGATGCATATTTCCATATCTCCATAAGACCCAAACATCATAAGTATCTACAATTCACAGTGAACAACAAAAATTATCAATACAAGGTACTTAGTTTTGACCTTTAACAGCCCCCAAAGTATTCACAAAGTGTCTAACCATAGTGACACCTGCTTTGAGGGAGTAAGGTGTAAGCATCTCTCTTGATTTAGACAATTGCCTGTTCTTCTTCGAGGATCTCTGTGATTCTCACTCTTGGGGATTCACTTCCTGCTTCGCAGGTACCGGAAAACCTCTTGTCAGCAGTATCCAGGCAGACTATGCCTGGAAAAGACTAGAACATGGTGAGGGCTTCACCCTTTCATCCCCCTCCCATCCTGAGAAAAGCGTGGGCCCGCATCACAAGGGATGGGCTAGTATAAATAGGGGAAGGAGCCCTCACCGGTGCCTCAGTTCCTTCCAACCGCTTGTGGTTGGAAGATCTCTCAGCACTATTCAGCTTTCAGTGGTAAACCTGAAAGAAAGAAGAAGATTTTCTGTGAGTTATTGAGTGCTGCCCTAGCCCATGGGGTCTATTTTCCTGGGCACAATCCACCCTTCGGGGTGATTGGGAATGCCCAAGCAACCGGGCTTTAAAAGGTGTATCTCCTGCCCCGCTACTCTATCGATCAGCAATCAACACACTCGCTGTCTAGCCTGTTTGGGCGAAGCCCATAATACTCAGACCTGCAGAGCTTGTTCAGTGCTATCGAACAGGACTAAACGCGCCAGGGCGCTTTGCCTGCAGGATATACTGACAAAAAGGGCACTAGAGGGTGTAGAAGAGGGGCCTCTTAGGCTCCGAAGCAAACAAAAATGTTGTGTGGAACGTGGATGAATATAAAAAATTATTTATATAATAAACCAAGAAAATGCAAATGACTATAATAAAAACTGCAATGCAATAATAAAAACAATCTACAGCCCAACACGTTTCGGGTACAAAAAAACCCTTCTTCAGGGGTGTAGAGATGAATCTGAAATGAACAGAATAATAAACATCAATAAATAAAATACAACCAATTTCCCAAGTTTTTACATACAAATCTTCTATAAAGGAGCAGAAAATTAACAACATATAATCAACAAAAACATCAAGAATACAAGGACAAGTAATACAGATATATGCAAGATGGAAATGCATTAAAATAAAACACCTGGATCATAAACGCAAACGCCAATATCCTAAGCTAACTGTAAAGATGATTAATAGCAGGCAGGCAATGTCTAAGACAACACTTTTCAGAAAAACATGAAAGACCTAACCTGCAGAGTACTATAAATCAAGGGTCAAAAGCACTTAGTCCATTGATAGTGGGACCTGCATTGCCAGTGGTACCTCAGTGGGGTTCTGCGGTCGTCCCGGTACCATGGGGATCTCGACCTTGAGCGGTAGTGTCTATGTGATTGGGAGCGTGTGTCCCTGGGTACCGAGGTCGGCAGTGTGAGCAGTAGGGGAGGAACAGCCGTTGCAGGTGGTGCCGCTAGTTGCGAGGGCTGCAGTTGCTGTGCCACACTCGACGGTCCCAACGGGGTTAATTCCCTTTGCGCGTGCTGTAGTTGGGGAGCCGCTGCATCCCCTGTGTCAGCCCGTTCCGGCGCATCCCATGTAGAGCTTTTCTTTATTTTCTTCTTCTTTTCCCCTTCTGCCCGTCTGGTACCCCGTTCCGCAGAGCAGGGAACCTCGGTACCACTCTCTGCTGGACGGGCGGTACCAGAGGTGTGGGAGGCCGGGAGCTCTCCTTAGGCGGAGAAGGTACTGTAGGTCTCGGTTCTGGTAGGGATCCGTTGGGACCGGGTTGTGTCGGTTCCGTTGGTGCCTTCTGCGCAGGCTCCATTGCCGATGCCGTAGAGTGCCGGGTGGGGAGCCTGCCGGGTGGAGATGTTTGACTCTGTAGATTCTAGGGATGTCCCGGGTTGGGAAGAATTGGCCCAGATGAAAAGGAAGGCGATGAGAATGGAACTTCACGCTTCAACTTTAAAGGAATACTGTCGGGTCAAGAGGATTCCCAGAGGTTTGCGTATCAACAAAGCCCCGGGGATGTTGAATGATGATGAAGGGTTTGTCTCTAAGTGGTGTGCAGTCTTGAATAAATGTTCCTTAGATTTGATAGATAGAAACCAATAAGGAAGTTAAACATCTTGAAGAGATGTTTAAGGTTCAGTTAGAGGCCTTCAAGATCAAGAGCACTCCCAAGGTAGTAGAGGATAGATTAACCTCCTTAGACACAGACCTCAAGAAATTATAGAGATAATTAAAGGACTTTAAATTTCACAAGTTTACACGTGATAGTAAAGTTTATGAAGCCAACAAAGTTTATTCATGGCTTAACAAGCAGTTTACTAATCATAAACAGGGCCGAAGTTCACTGATAGGGATTCTACATTTGAAGAATCCAGTGGGGATACCAGTTTAGAAACAATGTCCCATTATGTTGATGAGAATAGTGACCAGCATGAAACTTTTTTAGATTGTTCTTTCAACAAAACATCAGAAAGGTCACGCCAAGGGAGGAGAGGGTATCCCCACAGGGTATTGAGGTCCAGGACCAAACGGGGTCAAATGAGATAGTTGTTAACCTATCGGATAGACCATTACAAAAGTCAGAGATTAGCGTTTTGGGCAAAGGTCTTTCCTTTGTTCCTACACTCAAATATAATGCTTTTCAAGCTAGAGTTGACATTTTTCAATTCATCAGGAAATTGAAATTGAGATATATGTATTATAATAAATCCTCCACCCAGGTGGGATATATGCCTTTTAGGGCCAAAAGTTGATTCATGCCCCGTCAGGTAGTGAGTCCTGAAATAGATATTTTTGAAAAATTGTTGTTAAGAGATCTGGAGCGATATGAAAGCCACCCAGTGACCAATTGGTGCAATTCTACAGGAGAGGACTTTCGGGCTTTAAAGCAGTTAGCCCAGGATATTGTTTTTCTGACTGCTTCAAGTGGATACAGCTGTAACCAATATACATCCCTGATGGGCTTTAGCATATAAGGAAAGGCTTGCCCTTCTTCTGGTTAAGTATTGTGGAGTCACAAGGCTGTGAAGCTCATGCTTCTCACCCTACAACCCTAGGGACAGATGTTATGATTATGCCTATGCTCAAGGCTACCGCTACCGATCCTGGAGCCTGTCGCCCTACCCGGCACAGGCAGACTTCGACGTCCTAGCACACTTAGGGCTGGTGCATCCCTATGTGCCTCTACTCCCACCAAGGGCGGCATCGACAGCAACTATCTCCCGCCCTCCACCTTCAGATGCAGGCTCGGCACCGACCTTCCAGAACACCGGTACCGCTGACACTAGACAGCTTTTGCTGTGTAGATTCACTGATTGTCTAGTGGGGGGGGGGGGGAAATTATTGCCATGGAGCAGGCCGGGTTCCAGCAGGGATGCTCGACAATCAAGTTAAGCCTTGTCCTTTACCATGTCATCTGCAAGTATAAGGCCCGAAATGGGTCATTTTTTGCGGCCTTTTTGGATTTAAAGGCCGCGTTTGATTCCATCGATAGGGCACTCCTATGGAAGAAGTTGATGGAGTCCACCGTAGATAGGAGGCTTCTACATCTAATCCGCTCTCTACATAATCATTCTTCTTGTTCTGTTAAGATAAATTACCAGGGGCACCTAACACCACCTATAACCACTACTAAGGGCGTCCAACAGGGCTGTGTCTTGGCACCATCCCTGTTCAATTACTATATAAATGATGTGACATCCTTAATGGTGGCCCCGAGGTTTTTTCCACCGAAAATAGCAGACAAAACGATAGGGTGTCTTCTATTCACAGATGATGTAGTTCTCCTGTCCCAAACGCAAGTAGGTTTAAAACGACAGATAGCGGCATTTATGTCATTTTGTAAGGATACGAAACTTACCATCAATACCCAAAAATCAAGGGTAGTGGTATTTACCGCCAAGAAGCGAATTTATAACTGGGTCATTGGGGAACAAAAGTTCCAGCAGCTTTCTTGCTACTGCTACCTGGGTCTCTTGTTCCACCAGACAACAACGTGGAAGTCCCATGTCCAGCGTGCCATTTTAACCTCCAAGGGCCCTTCCCGTGCATTCTTGGGGTTTTTTGCTCTGGCAGGGAGGTCGGCTGTTATGCCTGCTATTCAGACTTATAATGCCAAAGTACAGGCGCAGGTCTTGTACGGGGCTGAACTTTGGGCCCCACTTTGGGCCCAAAATCTAAATTCGGCCCAGGCGGTGTTCTTGCGGGCTCTTTTGCACGCACCTAGAGGTACGCCATATGCAGCAATAAGAGCTGAATGTGACCAGCTTAGTTGGCAGCAAATTGCAATGGAACGTGCCTTTGGGTTGTGGTGTAGACTGACAGATAACCACTCTTCTGAGCTTTGGCGTGCCATAGGGTTGGATGGATATCAAAACCCTGGGCAGGTTAGTATACAGGATGCCTTGGCACGCATGGGGCTGTCAGCGGAATACTTGGCCCACAAGCCCTTGGCAGTGCTTACGAGGGAGGTCAAAACTAGGGCGCGAGATATATACAGGCAAGTGGAAATGGGTACAATTGCTGCTTCCCCACATATGTCACTATATTTTGAATTTATTCCTGACCTAGGACAGATGGCCAATTATCTACAGATGCAAATTTCAATTCGGGGGAAAAATCTAATCCTGGCTGCCCGTTGCAATGCACTGCCCTCCCAGGTTATGGAGGGGTGGGTGGCGGGCACCCCCTTTGCTACTAGGCTCTGCCCATTTGACAGACAGGCAGTGGAAACAGTTGGGCATATGATGCTCTACTGCCATCTTTACGACAGCTTGAGGCAGCAGTTCTTGAGGGAATATTTAGTTAAGCTCCCGGGTCGGACAGAATTGGCGATCCTTCTTTTTTTATTGGGTAGTTCGGACAGGAGCATTATTAAAAACACGGCCACCTTCCTGACTCATATGATCCATGTTCGGGAACATTTCCTGGCATTTAAAAGTAATCTAAGTTAAGTTAGTGTCCCTATGGTATCTATGCTAATGATTTGTCATGATATTTTGATGCAATTTCGGTATACTGGCTGGGTTGCTATACTGTGGAGATATGATTTTTATTGTTTCCTACTAGGAGAGTTAATAAGTCTGTACTAAGTTTGTATTAGGTAAAGGCTATATTAATTGCTTGGAATTTGTGTTTGTATTTGGTTATATGCTATGACCAGTGGCTACGCATAATAATAAACTACTACTACTACACTAGACACCATACATCGGCGCCACCGGAGGCTGTAGCTACGCAACCATGAGAATACACCCGAGACGAAAGGTTAGCACCCTCTGGGGCCACAGAATTGTTAACCTCACTATTGGGGAACCCAAGGGATGAAGCAGTGCCGTTGCTCCAGTAGCTCCAGCTACAGTAGCCTCCCCAGGGAGATCCGCATCTCGGTCATCTTCCTCATCCTCACCATCTCTGGAGGAAGATGAAACAATATCCTGACCCCCTCCTGATGCCATATCGGATCCAAATCTACCCTTGGCAACTGAGGACTCCAAGGCCTTTCAGGCGATGCTACGGAGGATGGTATCCTCTCTCCCTAAATTCGAGTCAAAAAATCCCAAACTGGGCCAATATTTGGGATACTAGGAGCAGGTGAGTCGGGCCACATAATGCTACAGCTGTTAGAACAGCTGATGGAACCTGCCTCAACCATTTGGAGCAAACCCGCATCTGTGACACCCACTAATAAGTTAGCAGACTTCTTATACGCTATCCCCAAAGAAGGGGCGCAGATATTCCACAAATTCTCTAGTGATTGCCGCAGCAGCGGTAAAATCCCGAGCGGAGGTGGGGGTGCAGACGTCTCCATCAGATAGGGAGGGAAGGAGATTAGACGTATTGGGAAGGAAAATGTTTTCCTCGAACTCCCTGTCATCTAGAATAACCAACTATTTATTTATTTAAAATGTATATACCGCTCCTCCTGCCCACAGGGCAGCTCGGGTCGGTGAACAACATTCATTAAAACAATATAAAATTTTAAAACAATTTAAAAATACTATATGTGGGGAAAGCCCCCATCCCCGCCCCCACCCCACCCCCTCGCCAAAAGCCTGACGGAACAGCCAGGTCTTACATATACGCCGAAACAGCAGGAGAGTGGGAGCCAGCCAAGCCTCCTCCGGGAGCGAATTCCACAGCACAGGGGCGACCACCGAAAAAGATCTAACATCGGTGGCCACCCGCCTCACCCAGGGAACCTCCAAAAAGGTTCCCACGGACGATCTCAAGGGTCACATGGGGAGTGAGGCGGTCCCGCAGATAAGCCCAGGCCGTGAAGGGCTTTAAAGGTTAAAACCAGCACCTTGAACCTGGCCCGGTGCTTTATAGGCAGCCAGTGCAGAGCCCAGAGCACTGGTGTCATGTGCTCCCTGCGACCCGCCCCCATCAGGAGACGGGCCGCGACATTCTGCACCAGCTGCAGCCTCCGGACAAGCTTCTCAGGAAGCCCCACGTAGAGTGCGTTGCAGTAATCCAGCCTCGAGGTGATGAAGGCATGGATGACAGTGGTGAGGTCGGAGTCTGAGAGATACGGCCGAAGCCGCCGGACAAGATGTAACTGCCGAAATGCACTCCCTGCCATGACCACAACCTGAGATTCCAAGCTGAGCCGCGAATCGAGGAGCACACCCAGACTCCGCACTTGAGACACCATGGGGGGGGGGGCGAACCCCCCCCAACAAGAGGAGATTCAACCACCCCCAGGCCCCCTAAGCCCTCGCCCACCAACATCACCTCCGTCTTGTCAGGATTCAATTGCAGATGGCTCAACCTCATCCACAGCTGACAGGCACTGGGAAAATGAGACTGCATGGCCTGGGTCGATGGAAAAAGAGAGAGAGAGCTGAGTGTCATCAGCATACTGATGACACTGCATGCCCTGAAACCCCCTCACGATCTCCCCTAACGGCTGCATATAGATGTTAAACAAGAGGGGAGACAGAATGGCACCCTGCGGGACTCCACACGTGAGGTCTCGGGGGGAAGACGTACACTCCCCCAAGACCACCCAGTGAGTTCTCCCGACCAGGAATGAACGAAACCAGTCCAAGACCGTCCCGCCAATTCCGGCAAGGTCTCGCAGGCTCGACTGTGATCGACTGTGCTAGTTTCCATGGGATCCCGATCCCGGACATATGTAGGGCTGCCACATGGGCTTCAGTGCACACTTTTACGAAGCACTACTCATTGGACCTTGTAGCCAGATCAGACTCCCCAGGTGGGAAAGGCGGTTCTGAATTCGCTGTTTGATTGATTTCCTCGACTCCCTCCTCCTAGAGGTAGGTGTTACAACTGCTTATTACTCTCCCAAGACTGAGAATCGCGGAGATCCTCAAAGAAGAAATAGTGGTTACTTACCAGTAACTCTGTTCGTCGAGAGAGCTCTGCGTATTCTCACATCCCACCCTCCTTCCCCTCAGTCTTGGATGGACATTGCTGGGGTCTTCCGGACCGGGGTTGGAAGGAACTGAGGCGGTGAGGGCTCCTCCCCCTATTTATATTAGCCCATCCCTCGTGATGCAGGCCTGCGCTTTTCTCAGGATGGGAGGGGGATGGAGGGGCAGAGCCCTCACCATGTTCTAGTCTTTTCCAGGCATATTCTGCCTGGATACTGCTGACAAGAGGTTTTCCAGTACCTGCGAAACAGGAAATGAATCCCCAAGAGTGAGACTACGCAGAGCTCTCTCGAAGAACAGAGTTACTGGTAAGTAACCTCTATTTCCAAGCACCATCACCAAGGCTCCTGACACAGAATCTAAATTCTATTGGAGACAAATTTCTATATCACAAAGGACTGCCATGAATCTCTAGCACAACTTCAGATTCATAATAAACTTAGAAAAGCCATACATACAATCTACTCAGAAAATAAAATTCATATGGGCACAAGACTCTCTTTCTCGAAAGGACTTACTGCCAGAGGAAAGGTTCCACAAACTACACAAAGCAATACTGATGCTTGCAACTAAGAGAACACAACCTATAAGACATTTCCTTCATCTTTTGGGTCTTATGATATCGATAGCTTTTTTAATTCCAGATGCCAGACTTCATATGAGACCACCTCAGTCTTGTTTAGCAGTCTGTTACATATGAAACCAGCATCTCTTAACTATGATACTTACAGCCCCATGGTCTCTGCTCCAACCCCTCGGTTGATGGATGAAGCCTCACAGCTTGCATGCTGGCCTCCCATTCAGATAACTAGAGACGCAACTAACAATCACATCAGATGCATCCAAAATAGGATGAGGAGCCCATTGTCAGGATTAAAAATCCACAAATTCTGGAATAGCTGGGAAAGCAAATTCCACATAAATATGTTAGAAGTACAAGTGATCAGGCTGTCTTTAAAGACCATCTTCCCTCTGATTAGCGAATCAAGTCATGCAGATAGTCACAGACAACATTTCTGCAATGTACTATGTAAATAAACAGGGAGATGGAAGATCCTTTAGTCTCTGCAGAGGAGGCATTGGTGCAAAGTTCATTGCATACATCCCATAGTAGTTCACATGGTGGAAGAAGACAACACCCTAGCAGTTCTTCTAAGCAGGAGAATATATGATCAACATGAATGGTTCCTCAATCAAGAAGTACTGGTCCTGCTCTTCTACAGAGAGTCACCCACACTTAGACCTGTTCACTTAATGAAACAACATGAAGTGTCTCCTTTTATTGCAGGAGAGTGCAGCAGGATAAGTCATGGATTGGGGATGCTCTTATCCCATGGACTCGCAGGCTCCTCATAGGACTATTAAAAAAAATAATACAGGACAAGTCAAACATCCTCTTAATAGCCACAGCTTGATATGCACACCTCCTGAACTTCTCTCAGAAGGAAAATGTAACACTACCAAGCAACCAGATCTTCTCTTTCAGCAGCTGAGAATGATACCACACTAACATCACTGCCTTACATCTCACTGCATGGAGAATTTGTCTGAATTCTTTCCATCAGTTTGTCATGTATTAGAAAATGCTAGAAAGCCAGCTACCAGAAAAAAACATATCATCATAAATGGAAAAAGCTTCTCCAGTTCTCCACCTGGGCTAAACACCAAAATCTCAATCCAAAAACGATCCCAATTTCACAGATAATGATATACTTTTTACAACTTAAAAATATAGATATTGCACTTCCATCTCCTAAGGTTCACCTACTAGCAATTTCAACCTGTCATCCTAAACCACTTGGGTGGAGGGGAATCATTTTTTGTCAATTATATTGTTTTTTAAAAAATGAAAGATCTAATCAACTTTTATCCTCCTAATCATCCTCCCACTCCTCCAGGAGACCTAAATTTAGTACTTGTCTAGTTAATACTTCCACCATTCAAACCATTGCTTATGACTTCTCTTCGTCATCTATCAGTGAGGGCGATCTCAAATGCCATGGATCTCCTGCGCACACATGCATGCACGTGATTCCCGTGCAGCACAATATGCCTGCAATGGGGATCTGCGTAACTGCACGCACAATCCTCAGGATTTGGGATTGGCCCCAATGGAAGTTTTATTTCTAATAGCTATTACCTCAGTAAAATGAGTTAGTGAGTTAGGGACGCTTTAAAAAATGACAAATCTTTCTTAATTTTTCATAAAGATAATGTGATCCTGACCAGACCCTTAATTTAAACCAAAGTTAATGTTGGAATTCGATGTTAAATAAGTTAGACTGTCGTTTTTTCCAAATACCATAAATGACAGGGTGCTTCCACTTTTTATCTACAAAGAAAATAACAGTTTTGAAAAGCCAGAACAGTTTAGAAAAGCATAATTTATTTTTCATTTCCTACACAGAAAGTAGTATAAGAAACACCGTTATCTCGCAGACATTATAGTAGAGCACACGTTGCATTCAGGAATTTTATAGCTTAGCTTGTAGAGTTCTCCTGTACAGCATTAAAGTTCATTCCCCCAAGCTCAGACATCTACATTCTGAGATGGAGAAACATTCCAATAGTAAAAAAGTGTAAGGCCACAACATGGACCTCCATCCATTTCTTTGTCAAACACTACTACACCATTTCTGTCAGTTAGTATAATCCTCATTGGCTCACCTTTTTTTGAGGACACTACCTAATACCCATATGTGAGAATACATAGAGGACATCGAAGGAGAAATGAAAGTTACTTACATGTATACTGTAGTTGCTTGAGATGGCATCTGTATAGTCTCACAACCCACCCCTCTTCCTCCGAGTCAAATTCTCACTATTCTTATACATATTGGATTCCAGCACGCATTCAAAGGAACTGAGAGCGCATTCCCATGTACAGAAAAATGCTGGTATTTCTAAATGCAGGCAATTTAAAAATGTGCTTGCATTTATTCATACCAGCATTTTATTTGCACATTCGAGCACTTGTAAAGAATGCGCCTTCCACGTTCCCACAAGTCCCTCAGGTGGGGGGTGGGTGGAGAGGAGGAGGAGGAGTGGCTGTCACAGCACCTCGTTTCCTGGGCTCTCGGCTGCCGCTGGGTAACTGACATGTAATTGCCTAGGCTAGTCAATATCATGTCAGTTACACAGTGCCTCGCTTGCCCAGCTCTTGTCTCAGTTCCTCTCCCTTCTCCGGCTCCCGGAGAGGGAAGCCGAGCCGAGAGCCGGGTAAGCGAGGCGCTGTGTAACTGACATGTGGACACCAACATTCTGACAGGAGGATTTATGCGGGACATTTCAAACCTGCACTTGTAAAGAGGTAGGTTTTGGCTGCCTGTCAGTGCACTTAAAAAACAACCACAAGGACGGTTAAAGAAGCGCATACAGTCTTTCACATTTCAAGGAAATATGCGGGGAAAAGAAAAAAGCGCTGGTTTGCTATATGTGGGAATGTGCTCTGAGTTGGGAAGGTGCTTCCCTGTCCTTTTTATGCCAGCTGCATCAAATACAGATGTTCTAATTGCCTAGCTAGCTGCAAAGCTAATCACCTAGCTATGTGAAGGAGAGGGTAAGTAGTGTACCTTATAGCATTTCTACTCCTTATAGGTTTTCTACTCAATGCAGTGCAGTCTGTGATGCATTCCTATATGTGGGACTACATGGAAGCCATCTCAAGAAACTACAATGTACACGAAAGTAGTTATCATTTTCCTCCAAACAAATTCTCTTGGGTGCATATACCAAGGACATACAAAACTCTAAATCTACAGTCAAGTGCATATTTCCCATGCATAATATTAGTCCTGAGTAACAGAATTCTGTAGAACTCTCCTTTACATGATTTTATATTACCCTACTGAGCTCTCTCAGTAGTTGTTTCTCTAAACATGATGCATGGATAAAATCTTCTATCTTAATAGGGACTGAGATAATTATGTAAGAACCAGAATAGATCCCCAAGACACATCCCCCAGTGTCAGGCTCTTCTGCAATATAGCTAAATAAATGTTTATTTTAGAAACTATACTTGTTGTTCATGAATATGAACAACCTGGTTCCCACTGGTTCCTGAAACAGAAGTCAGTAGTAAAACCTAATACAGTCACTGAGACATAAACACCTTCTAATCAGGATCAGCAGAAAAATATTTCTAATGGTCTGTTTTGCCGTCTGAATCACATAATTTGTGGGTTCTTTTCTTGGATGTTGCAAACCATTTTTTTCCTGTAATCGTCTGATTATCACCTTTTCTTACAGTAAAGATGATAGTAGAAATACTCCTAATACAGTTTTCATAGGAAATGGACATTTGAATAGAAAAGGGGATTTGTACTTGTAATTTTCTTGTTTTTCACATTGCTAAAAAATATTTTATAGAAAATAACTTTAAATTATGGATAGTTTGATTACTGCTATGTTGGCTGAGAGTGTTGAAAGTTGGACAGAGGTCTCTCTTAGGGTTGAAATTAATATTCATGTGAATATTGCTATCTGGCAGATCCGGAGTTTCAAGTCCCTCCTCAAAACCCACCTCTTCCGCTCCGCCCTTCCTAACTCCTGCTAACCATTCCTATCCAGGATTATCCCCCACCTGCTATCTGTAAACTCCCAACTTACTGCAACCAAGCCAAGAACGTATACCTGAGCTTTCGCATCCTCATGATTGTCGCATCCCTTGTCTCTCACTCTGTTCCCCCTTCCCTGTCTCCCCTCCCCCTGACTTTAGATTGTAAGCCCTCAGGCAGGGACCATGTCTATCTTATTCTTTGTGAAGCACCAGGTACATTGCTGGCGCTATAGAAATGCTTCTAATAATAATAATAATAATGAGCCATCCAGAGGCAGTTCAGAAACCCTGGACCCATCTGAGGGAATTCTCTGAGAGACTTGAAAAGAAAGTGAGATCCCAAAAGTTACTCCCCCTTCCCAGGTTACATGCTGGGTCAGGTGACTGTTGCACAAAATGGGCATTGCATGGATAGAGGACTGGGCATTCCCAGTTTTCTCACAGCTTAATCTTACCTTGATGAGCCTCTTTAACTCAGCACTTAAAGGGGAGAACTAGGAATA
Organism: Sphenodon punctatus; assembly: GCA_003113815.1. NCBI lineage: Eukaryota > Metazoa > Chordata > Lepidosauria > Sphenodontia > Sphenodontidae > Sphenodon > Sphenodon punctatus. The sequence continues at coordinate 2,708,229 of QEPC01007467.1, forward strand.
GGGTATGTGGGGAGGAACTTTTATACTTCTCTGTGCCTTTCATCAAGTGCTATAAATAAAGTACTCTTATACAGTCTCTAGCATTATCTTCTCAATACCACATATGATTCAACATATTTGTTTTACTGATCTATGTATGCTGGAAAATCAAATTATAAAAAAACTGCTTGCTTTCTTATTCTCTTTTAGGGGGAGGAAATGTTAATATGATTACAATTAAAATGTCATCTTACAATGGTGCAAATTTTAATAATTTTCCCAACCAACCACTGGGAAACATAGATAAAAGAGAAAGACAAGAGAAGGTAAAAGGGAAAAAAAAGTGCTCCTTTTAAGTCTGGTTACCTGGTTGTAATTACTAACCAGCTTCCAAAAGTAAAATCTGCAAAGTGCTATTGTTCTTATCCTAACGAAATGCTGTAACTGGCTTTTCTGTGTATACAGTGTATTTGTAGTCTAATAAGCTAACACTTTGAAGAGGTGCACTAAAATATTTTTATTGAGGATCATGAAGGGAAAATAATGTCTTTTTATTATAGAAAGCCTTTGATTTGATTGCAAGGTGGAGATGAGAATTTCTAACTTGGCTGCCTTTGGCTACTTTGCAAATATTTCATAGACTTTCCCACCTACTGGTTTTAATTAAAGTTTAAATAATCAAATAGAACACTACGGTTAAAACGTAAGAGTTTCTTTAAAAATACCAGATTATTTTCTCATAGGATGTTCATTAAGTGATTCCTTAACATCTCTCTCTCTTCTTACTTAGTCTGCTTATAGTTTCTCTAATTGGCAAGGAGAAGGCTGTTGTGATGTTGAGACCCCTTATACAGTATCGGTCTGCTTATATTGTCATTCCAATGCGTTAAAATATTTGGTTACATAAATTTCTATGTGATCTTGATATAACATTGGACCAGATAGTAAGTACAGTGCAGTCATACTTTCCATCTGTCGGCTGTCATGCACAACTGGAGTTTATGCAGGTGAAATGTTGCATCTCAAGGTTTTTTGTATTTTACTGAGATAGCTGTAATGAGTTCCATACTTTTCAGAAACCTTACTAGAAATTTTCGAAAGGGTGGGGACTGGAGGGCTGGGGGATTCTGGCTTATACTTATCTCGGAGGTTTGAATCAGCGTTTGTTGCAAGAAATGTACATGAAGATCTGTTTGGTGGGACCCATGTTGCACCTTTTAGAGAAGGATGACTTTGTACCCTCAGGTTCGTGAACGATTATATTATACAGCAGCCACCACACATTGTAGTTAAGGTATGACCACTCTTAACTCTATAGGTAAGGCATGACCAAATGTTTATAATCCCAGGACCATACAAGATAACTATTAATTTTGGTAAGAGGGGGACGTATATGTAATATGACCAACTTTTTGTGGAGCTTGTATAAAGGATCCCTGAGTTAAAGAAGATCAGACATTTTTGGCAAAGTGCAAACCTGTGTCTTTTGTGACGTCTTTGCACTCTGATATCTTTGTGCTGGAGCCTTTTTAAGGAGTGGCAGGTGGCTTGGGGTCTGTTATTGTTCTCTGCTTCTTGCTTTCATAACATTGTGTTTTTTTGTGATCTACAAACCAGAAGTTGTCAGAACAATAGCCATTTCCACTTACAAATGTTCTGTATCATTGGAACTGATTTGTATTAACTGCAGAAGCATGAGTGTTCCAGATCAAATATGGTTTGGATTAATGGTGTTCTCATATAAATAACTGCCCCAGAAGCAGCTGCATTTGAGCACCGGGGAGTAAGGATGGGGGACAGTGTGTGAAGGAAAGGGTGCTCACTGAACAGCTTTTTTGTCCTAGAGCCAGCTGTTTTAAGCAAGTCGTCCATATTAAATATGAAGTATTCTGATATACTTAGCTACCCCTTCTCAGAGGCAGATGCATTTTAAGCACCAGGGTGTAGGGTTATGGGTTACAAGGGTAAGTGGATGAAGGAAGGGAGGAAAGAACGTCCACTGAACAGTATTTCCAAATGTGATTTCCACCCCCCACCCCCACCCCAAATACTGGAGTACCCTCCCCATTTTCCAATTTTTTAAAAAAGAACTGCTTTTTTTGCCCAGAGCCAGGGGCGTTGCATGAGTTCTCTGGATCAGACGTGTTCTTATATGAATGGCTGCCCCCATCCCAGAGGGAGCTGAACTTGACCACCTAGGAGTAGATATGAAAGGTGGTTGGAACACTGGGTTAAGGATAACAAGAAACCTTGATCACTGAGGAGCATGACCAAAAGTGATCCCACTCCACCCTTATGGTGCCTACCGTTTACCAGTGGAAAATCAGCTTCTTCTTTGAGGGCATCTGCAGATACACACAGATGGTATTTGGGGCCCCATGACACTGAGACCAAAAGAATACATCCTACAACAGTAACTACAGATTCTCCCTACTGGACTGAGAAACTAGGAATGGTGACTCAGCAACAATATTTGCCCAATAGCAGTCCACTTCCTTAGACAGGGCAACTTTCAAGCTGATTAGCTCAGCAGGGCTCTTTACAAGGAACATGAATTGATCTTCGTAGCCCTGATATGCAAGTGTGTATCTGCACATAATAAAAAGCTCCCACTGTTTTTCTCAAATGGTGGGAAGTGGGCTGCATTCTCAGGGTAATGCTCTAGTCCAGGGGTGTGCAACGTTCCCAAGCCTGAAAGCCGCATACCAAAATGTTCATATCCCCAAGAGCCACAATACATATTACATCAATCGTGACTTCCCCTAATCCTAGGGACAGGGTTGTGCTGCTTCCCACAGGTCGCCCCTCACATGAAAGTTCTGACTGCCTGGTGGATTCAGGCAATAGCAATAGCAGCACAGAGCATGCTTCCACAGCTGCCATGAGGTTCCAGTGGCCAAAATGAAGTGCTGCACAGACATGCTCCCGGGTAGACACTTCTGTTTGGAACCACAGTACAAGTGCCCAAGAGCTGCATGCATCTCCCGAGCCACCCATATATGCTGTTGTCACTCCCTGGCCCAGAAGTACTTGTCCTCAACCACTCTCATTCACAAGGTATTAAGGCCAGGGTTGAGAGAGCAGATATTTTCTTCATTACCCCAGACCGGCCGAGATAGTACTGGTATCTCTTTAAACTGGCAACAGCACCCCAATGGATCCTCCCCCAGTTTCAGACTTCTTCTCCACTAATTCTGCGACGGAGAAGGCTTGCAGTCTCTCTATCTGATAGCCTGAAGGCTTTGATGCTGACTGTTCAGAAATGTGTACTCCTGCAAGAACTCCAGGATATTCTTCTTACTAGCACAAAGCCTTCAGCTAGATCTATTTATAGAGCTACGTGGTTACGCTTCGCAACTTGGATGAAGCAGTTCCAGTGTTCAACCTGAATGTTGAGATATTTCTGTTGTATTTACTTGTTGTATTTTAAAAGGCTTGTAAATATCCCCCCTCCCCACCACTCACCGGAGATCCATTGGCACTCCCTATGGTAGACATGGCCACCCCCTAGCATGCCAGTTTACAAATGGCATGAGTTTCATCCCAACTAATCCATTTCTTTTCCAGTGTTTTTTTTCCAAAGCCCCACTCTTCGCGCACACAAAAAAAGGTGCTTCAGTGTTAAGGGCTTAGTTGCTCTACCTGGTTCATACCAAAGGCACCCGTAACTCTGACACTCTTTTTATTTCTCTTGTCCTTAAGTTTTTAGGCAATAGAGTAACATCTCAAAACCTCTTGCTCTGGGCTATCTGCTTTAAATACACTTGCTATAAGCTAACAGGAAAGCATCCTCCTTCTGGGGTGAAAGCTCATTTCACTACGGCAGTTTCTACATCTGTGGCAGCTTTCTGGTACATTCCACTGCTAGAGATTTGCAGAGTGGCTACATGGAGTCCAACACACATTTCTATTAAACATTATGCCATTGATTTGACCTCTAGAATTGATGCTCAGTTTGGGAGGTCTGTTTACTGTCTCTGAAACGCCTTCCCATCTCCAGTTGTCAGCTCACTAATCTACCATCTGTATGTATACTAGGTGTAGAGGCCTTGTAAGAAGAAGTGTAAGTTACTTACTGTAATCTTCGCTCTTTGAGTTGAGGCCTTTACATATTCACACTTCCTGCCCGTCGTCCTTTCTCTGGTGGAGTTTCGTCCTGCCACAGGAAAAAGAAACTGAATGGATCAGGGAGCAAAGGCTATTTATACAGTCCATTGGTTACATCATCCTGCTCCATGTCTAGAAACTGCTTGGATAGACAAACAGGTTCCCGCACTAGAACTGCATTTTGCCACCAGGGAGTAGTGGGAGTTTGTGGGGACAACAGGTGAAGGAGGGGAGGAAACAGTGCCCACTAAGCAGACTTGCCAACAGTACCTCCCTTCCTGGTGCCTTCTGTGTTTTCCAGAGGGAAAGAAAATGCTTTTCTGTGCTTGGAGGAAGGTGCATTTAATGAATGTTCCATATAACATATACTGTCTGGGAAAGGCATTCTTGCACACCCATTCTCCAGAGCAGTGATTCCCAAACTGGGCAGTGTGCCATTCTGTTGTGGCACCGATTTAGTTCCAGGAGTGGTACAAGGCTGAGTAAAAGTTGGGACCAGGGGAGAGCAGGCAGCAATGTGCATGTGCAGCTGTCTCCCTGCAGAACTGGCCTTAGAAATTGTGGCGCCTCTTGACCAGCATTTCTAGACAACATGATGGCTTGCTTCTGCGGGCAAGACAGAGTGATGCCATGCCCACTCAATGCCCCTTCTCTCCAACACACAGTGACTGTTCCCACATGTCCTTTAGCTCGATTCCTTCTCAGACCTCCTTACAAGTTCTTTTCAAGCCCAATAGGGTATGCAATCCCAGTATGCTGCTGGCAGTCCAAATTGGGGTATGAATGTTCAGAAAATGCCTTGCCTATCTTATATGTGGAAGCACCCTTAGTTTTCTCCTGCACTCCCTTGTTCCCTTACTGAACTGATTCCTTTGTTATTCTCCTCAGTCTTCCAAGTACCTTACATTCCTCTGCACTTCTTTGTCACGTTCTTTCTGCTCCCCAAGGCCAGCCTTAGGCAGGGCCAATTGGAGCAGTCACCTTAAGCACTGCATTTTGGGGGGCCTTGTAGGAAATACTGCCACTGGAGTCCCATCCCCACTGATCCTGGGAAGACCAGGAACCCTATCAACACTACTGCTGTTCCTACAAGCCCAATCCCCATCTGTCAGGACCTGCCTTGATGCCAAGGTGCTCACCACTCAAGAAGGCCGACAAGGGGCGCTGCTAGGGCATGGTCAATGTCCAGTCCGGTCACATTCCAAGGGGTCCAGTGTTAACGTCGAGCAAGGGGGGTCAGCAGATCCAAAGTCTAGGGCCAAGGCAAAGTTGATACAAGAGGGTCAGTCAGGGCACAGCAGGGCTGGGGCGCCGTGGCCATGACTCAAGTTCAGCCAGACCTCACACCACCAATCTTGAGGTGTGTGGCAGCTCTTTAGGGGTCACTGGAAAGATCCATGTTGGGCAGCGTCAGGAGCCCCTGGAACCTCCAGGGCTTACCAGGGGGTGGGTAGCTAGATTGTGCTGGAGCAGGGAGACAGGACCCAACAGTCAGGAAGGAGTTCTGTGGATGGACAGAGCAGAACCCATCCATCTGCAGAGCACTCAAGCATAACTGCAAGGCTGGCGGCTGCCCCAGCATGACCTAGCTACCCACCCCTGTAAGCAGGGCTCGAAATATATAGAAAAGGGTAGGGAGGTTCTCAATGAAATCATACCCCCCTGTAGGCTTCTAAAGCCAATAGCTAAGGGGGCCATCAAACCGGCCCTCCTGTAATTCGGGCAGTGCCTGTAAGAGCTCCTGTTGCTTCCCAACATGGCTCTCTATGATAGGAGTAATTTAAAAAACAGGATTTGATTGGAATGATGTGGGTGATTTGCTACCCCTGCAGTGGAGTTAGTTTGCAGCTTCTCACTCATCCATCACAAGCACACTCGCCCAAAGAGCCCCTTGTTTCTCTCTCATACACAAGCCCCTCAATCACCCATCACACTCACCCTCTCTCTCACACACACTCTCTCTCTGTCTTTCACACACACACACACACACACACACACACACTCATTACATGCATACACCCAGCCCTCTCTCAAACACAACTAGCCCCTCACACCCATAAAACCAGTTCCCCCTCTCTCACACACACACACACACACGCATGTCAAAACAATCTTCTTTATATTCCTAAGTAGGCACCAGGTTGCCAGTTATTAAAGGAGCATAGATGTGGGGACACGGTCATGGGGATTCAAAATTTTATTTTTGTCCTAAGCTCCACAAATGCTAAGGCTAGCCCTTCTGATCCCATGTGTCTCTTTCACTGTTAATCCTTCCATTTTCCTGCTGTTCCCTCAGTAGGGTCTTGCCCCCTTCATCCATCTAAAATGTTTGTCTCATTTCTTCAGTGTCATTGCAGTTTCTTATATTCCTCTTCTTTCCCCTTAATTTCCTATACTGATGCCTAATAACAGTCCACTCTGACATCAGTCATATGAAAAACTGCTGTGGTAATTTTTACTAACGTATCTTCACTTCCACATATGATGAATGTAGAAAAATGGTGGGCAATTTAAGTGAAAGCAATTCAAATTCAGACCTCTTAAAAGTAATGGGAGATAGCCATTTTGAATGAGAGAGATTAGCAAGCCTGTGAGAATATGAAAAGCTTTAAAAAGGAACACATCAAGTATTTCAAGAGTAATGATAAAACTTCAAGTGATGATATCTCAAGAATTGTGTATTAGAAACACATGAATTTTGTCTACTTTAGTAGATCCAGTGGTGTCTGTTGCTGTAGTATAGAAATTAACTTTTCTAGTGTATATGTTCCTCTTTCCAGTAAATTGTCCCCAAAGAATCACCCTCCAGTTTTGTCAGGTCAGAAAGCAAGATTGTGAAACTATGGCCCTTTTATTAATGATGATGATGATGATGAGCATTTATATAGTGCCAGCAATGTACCTGGCGCTTTACAAAGAATAAGCTAGACACGGTCCCTGCCCGAGAGCTTACAATCTAAAGACAAGGGGGAGGGGAGACAGGGAAGGGGGAGCAGAGAGAGAGACAAGTGCAACATTCATGAGGATGCGAGAGGTCAGTTACACATTCTTGACTTGGTTACAGAAACTGGGAGTTTACAGATAGCAGATGGGGGATAATCCTGGGTGGGAATGGTTAGCAGGAGTTAGGAAGGGCGGAGCGGAAGAGGTGGGTTTTGAGGAGGAACTTGAAGGTGTGGAGGGTGGGGGCCAGGTGGATGAGGGCAGGGAGGGAGTTCCAGGCATGCGGGGCAGCGAGGGAGAAGAGACGAAGGCAGTTGGGGGAGCAGGGGAGGGTGAGGGAGGGGATGGAGGAGGAGCGGAGTGCTCGAGCAGGGGTTCGGAGGGAGATCAGGGCAGAGAGGTAGGGGGGAGCAAGGTTGTGAAGGGCTTTGTAGGTGAATACCTGTCTCTTATACACATCTAGATGTGTATAAGAGACAGGGAGAGGAGAGGAGAGACTGCACGTTGTGTGTGCGTCTGTATGCATGCCCTGCCCACCCACTGCGCACACTCTGGCACGACCATGCACACACACACACGTGCGCGCGCGCGCTCTGTGCAGGCCATATAAAAAAGGCCAAAGATACAGTGCAAAGAGCTGTGCTTTTATAGGTTGGATACTGTATTTAGCTGCTAAGCTTTCTAGGAACGTTATCTTAAGTGGTCCATTTAGGGAGTTTAGCTACCACATTTTAACTCCTGGGGTGACTGGCATACAATCAAGATGCTGACTCACTTATTCCTTTAGTAATTTGCATACAGATGAGGAAATGTACCTGCCTCTTATCGTTAAAGCTGGACACATACAAATGTATTTACCAAAACAAAAAAATGTTACAGTTTAAAAAAACGTTAAATGCACAACAGTTTTTAAAACTAAAGACTTTCCTCCTCAAAAACATCACAAAATCATTTTGACTCCAGCTTAAACTCCAAAATACATACAAATTAATTACAATTACAATTCAAAAAACATTCAGCTCCATACATTGCAACAAGACATAAACGCCAAAAAACATGGACATTATTTCAGAATTTGAGGAATATTTAATATTTTATCCTCAACATAAATGTAATATATGTACTTAATTCCTTACCATACATACTTACTCTTATTCATTTTTATCAAAAACTAAACTTTCACATTTTTTCATTATTCAACTTTAATTTATTATCCTAATTCGACAATGAACTATTTTTTCAGAGTGCATTAACTCTGTCCTTTACATGTATACAAGTTGTATACACTTTATACAATAAACTGTTAACAATGTCAGTGTAGAGAACATTATAGAATTCATTGTACAGAATGCAGTACAACAATGTCACTGCCACTTGCAGCCTCACAGGAGGGGCTGTAGAGTTTTTCAAAAGGCCCTGCAATGCTGCAGGACACACGGGGGGCCACCACCATCTTGCTGTTCCTGTCTGGAAATGTAGTCCAAGCATGCACAGATAAGAAACATGTCGGTAGCCCCAGTGTCCCTAGTGGGGGGAGCAGAACTTGCAGCACCAGGCCAGTGAGGGGGGGGGAGAGGGCCCGGGGAGCAGCGTAGTTCCTCACCCCCTGCCCCCCCCCTCTATAAGCTGCCAGGGGCCCGGGGGAAAAGGGGAGTCCCGGCGTAAAAGCATAAGGAAAGTTACGTGACTCTGCTTTTTAAAATCACATAACTTTTATCAGGAGTCAGCTCTGTCACAAAGACTTTATGCTGTAGTCAGTTTCACGTCAGTTACCCACTTGCCTCAGAAAGCCAGCAAGAGGACGCTCTAGTCAGTTTCATGTCAATTAACCTCCATCCACCCCTGGTCTCACTCCCTACTTTTGACTCCATATGAAAAGTCTGCAACTTTTGAAAACATGCAGACTTTTCACTCGGTATGAAAGGGAGTGAAAAGTACAGAGTGAGGCCAGGGGGGTAATTGACACGAAGACAATAGTTCATTGTCTTTTTAAGGCAAGTGGGTACTTGACATGGAACTGACTAGAGTTTAAAGTCTTTGTGACGGAGCTGGCTTCTGATAAAGTTATGTGATTTTAAAAAGTAAAGTCACGTAACGTTCCTTATGCTGTGTTTTGCTGGTCAGCAGCTGCTCAACTGTGCATGCGCGAGCCAGCAGAACTGATTTTAAAATCATTAATAACTCGATTTTGGCTGCACCAATCACTATCATATTACAGAAGCAGTTGCTATTGATCTCATGCTCCAAGCCTGTGACATTGGGGGGCTCAACTCATCCAGGGGGAGGAGATATTGATGATTCAAAATCGTGAGGACGTGTGCATTTTGACCACAATCAATTAACTTTTAAACAGTCATAACATTTTATTTTCCTGATGGATCTTCTTCAAACTTTGTGCATATGATGGTCCTCACAAATTATAGCCATGGATAAATTTTCAGAAATGTACCTCAAGTGGTTTCCTCAAAATCAGGGCTTCAGCATGTTTATAATGGAGAGTGGTTGTGCATTTAACTTCCTTACAGCTATTGCTGTAAGGCAATTATTGACACTCCTCCTCCCCAAGCCCTAGTCCACAGAGGAAGGATTAGGAAAACTGGCTAGAATCACTGCAATAAAACAATGACGAACTGAAAAGAACAACAAAGAGGATGTTACAGATGGACACAAAAAGGTCTGCAAACTATCACAGGCCTGGCTAATTGCATTAGTATGTATAGCTAATTAGATGCATGATTCTCAGTCTTAGTAAGATTACAGTTTCTGTTGGCTCACTCATTTGTACATACTAAATCAGTGTGTTGTTTAAGGACTTCCCAAGAGTAGCACATTGGATGACTGGTTTAAACAGCAGATGGCACTATGAGGGATGGATTTTGGCAGTAGTCATTGTGAATAAATCGAGTCTGAGAGGTAAGAATGGTCCATGTTCCCTTTTTTGCAGAAGAGACAAAGTAGTACAGTTGTATCTTTTATTGGACCAACAGTTGGCAGAGTTATGCAAGCTTTTGGACTTCACATACCTTGCATACCTCCACCAACTGTAGGTGATCCAATAAAAGATATCACTGCACTAGTTTGTCTCTATTGCCTATATTTGGGACCAGCATGGCAACCTTACTTTCTCTACACTTGTTTGAAGAGGTATGTCTGTAATAATAAATGAAAGTATGCATACTGGAAAAATATATTTAGTGGTTTATAAAAAGGTTCATGCTGCTTAGCCGCCCTTTCATTTTTTGCTATTGTGTAACCTATACATATTTTATAAACACATAGCCTGCTAGCAATGACAAACTGTCACGGTCATTTTTCTTATGAAGTTAAAGAATGGGCATGAATTCCATTGAAGGGCTCCCTGGGCTGCACAATCATTGTTTATTAAGCTCTTTTGCATCTTACACTGTCTTTGAAGCTTCTTTATAACATTAACTAATGACATCGTCAAAGTATCACTCTTCTCAAGGGCAAATAAAAGTGATTTTGGCATATAAATCGTGTAAAACTGGTTTTGAATAGCTTAGAAAGTATTTATTAGTTGACAGGCGAAGGAGCCATCTTTAAAGGCATATATATAGGCGGTATATATCCATGTATGCGTGGTATATGTATGCGCCCAAATGACATACCTGCACATATATATATATATAAAATTCAAGACGTATGATTAATTCTGTGCTACAGCAATAAAATATTACAAAAACAGAAGTCAATGAAATGTTATTCTCACTAAGAGAAAGCGGATAGCCTACTGAATTTTGTGTGTGTGTGTTTATATATTAAAAGCAGCTGAAAAGGACTACAGACAAGTGTGTATATATATGTTTAAATTCAGTAGGCTATCTGCTTTCTCTTAGTGAGAATAGCAACTTTTCATTGACTTCTGCTTTTGTAATATTTGATTGCTGTAGCACAGAATTAATCATACATCTTGGATTTTTTTTAGGTGATTTAATGAGTGATTGATAGCTTTATATCATGTCAGGCATATTTTTAGTAGAATATTTCATTCAACAAAGCATTTGAGCTTTGACTATATATTGTTTTCAGCCCATGTCTTTCTATTTCCCTTTTGTGAAGATTCAGACACTAAGATATGTTTTTACATCTTTTCTGCTTCAGAGAGGAAAATGATAGAGATACAGTAAAACACACATTGTAGGCATAAACTGAAGTGAAATGAAATAAAATGTTTTTGGTAGATTATACACCATAGCTCCCACTCTCCTGCTATTTCGGTGTGTATGTAAGACCTGGCTGTTCCATCAGGCTTTTGGCGAGGGGTAGGGGTAGTGGTGGGGTGGTTTCCCCGCATACTGTATTTTTCAATGGTTTTTTTAAAAATTAAATTGTTTCATTGATTGTTGTTCGCCGCCCCGGGCTGCCCTGTGGGCAGGAGGGGCAGGATATAAATTTTAAATAAATAAATAGCTTCCAGTTTCTGGGATTGAGAACTTTCAGCAGGTCAGATCTTGATAAAAAATAAATAAATAAAGTTTTCAAATTCAAATTTTATTAAGAATACTAGCTTACTCCATGATCCACAACAAAACAAAAAAACACAATATACAATGATAAATACAACTCATAATTCCATAATTTTTACTGGACAGATACCTATGCCTCAGGATCTCAGCCTTAAGGACAAATGCTGCTATCCTTGACACAAAGGCCACATTTCCTTGTTGCAGAATCCAAAGAGTTTTCTCACAATTGGGGAAAAAACCTAAGAGATAGTGGAAGTGGAAATAAGAACTGTGTCCTAATATCATTATATAAGGGACATTCTAGAACACAATGAGCTGTGTCTTCTATTACCCCTATACAAGAAGGACAACATCTTTCTTTGGGGGGCAACCCTACTCTATGATCCTCAGTAATAGCAGAGGACATTTTTTCAAATCTCAGCTTTGTTAAGGCCAATCAAAGACTCTTTTTAAGGTCTACTCGCAGATATTTGTCCAGCCCATTCCCACCATTGATATGTGTATATATAAGGGGGACAGGTGTGAGAAACTAATCACAGCCAAATCGGTTTGTTGTGCAATATCACAAATTCTGTGGTACAACTGCAATTCGTCTGCTTGGGAAAACAGTCAAGTATTGTCGGAGACATAGGGTATTTTCAGATGTTACGAGATCACAGTAAACCACGGTGAATACCCACCTGTGGTCAATGTGCCTCGAACGTCTGTTTGGTGGCCACCAGATGTTCGCCACGGTCAATACCCATATGGGGTCAATTTGAACCATGCTTCCCGGGCTAGCCGGGGGAATGTCCCGGGAAGCGTGGTCAAATTGATCCCCAGCGGGGACCAAAAAAAAGTAACGTCTGGCCGGGCGCCACGGCCCGGGATCACCGCATTGGCCCCGCCACCCGCCCGTCTCCCCAGAGGGCGGGCGGTGGGAGCGTGGAGGGGGCGGGGCCGTGCGGCCGCACGTTGCGCCGCGTGGCCCCGCCCCCTCCTAAATTCCCCGCCGGGATCCCCCCAGCACATCTGTTGCGGGGTGACCCCGGCGGAGAATGAATGGGTTGATTTCGGTATGGGGCCAACGGGCCCCGTAACGTCTGAAATCACCCATAGTAGCCAAATCCAGTTGATCTTAGAGTATTACTTACAAAAGAGAGCCACAAGGATTTACTAAAGGGGGCCAAGTTGTAATCTTCAATGAGGCACATTTTGGTAAATGTATGAGGCAAATAAGTCAAAGCTTTATACCAGTAGGCTAACACTCTAATAGTGGTCTTAGTTGCTAGAGACTCTAAACCTGTTTCTAGATGCAGAAAATGCGCCGAGAAGCATGGCAGTAGACTAAGTAACGATCTTAGGTACTTGTTCTGGGGCACCTCAACTTCATTCCCAGCCACAAAGTCCCAAACATCCGCTCCATACAAAAGCTGTGAATTTACTTTTGCCTCATAAGCTCTCAATGGAGTTTGTATTGATCTTCCATCAACCAAGGCATGGAATTTCCTAATAGCCCCCACAGCTTGGGCGTAGCGGGCAGGCAGTGCGTGGGGATGTGTTCCCAAGGACCCACACACACATCTCCACCCATCTCCACTCATGGAGCATCGGGCATTGGCGCCCATTGCTCCGTGTGGGGGGAATGGGTGGAGAGCGGGGCATGCATGCACCCCCTCCCACCGCTCGTGGTGTTCCCACAGGCACCCACCCATCCCACCGCACCCGCCACAGCGTTTGCACGGGTACCCACCCACCCCGCACACATTTGCGAGGCGGGGCGTCTGTGTGAAAATGGCCGCAGTCTGGGGGAAGGAGTTTTCCACTCAGTTCACATATGGAGTGTCTATGCAGCCCTATGCAAAAACACTCTACATACTTGAGATGTATTGTTTCTAGGAATTCCCACTAAACTATGTAATTCTGCACTGCTCCCGGACCCTACCACAGTTTCTCTTACAATGTAGCAATTTTAATCTTTTCTGTAAAAGCTCTTATGGCACCCTTAATACCATGGTCAAGGCCCCATATATTCTGCATTAAAAAACAAACAAACATATCCATATTATGCAAACAAAAAATCCAATTTCTGTGAACAGGATAAATTGTGTAAATTAACTAAATAGTAATTGCCATGTCATCAGTTTTTGACATCTGATATTTCAAAACCCCACAAAATACAACACAGCCCTATCAGCAGAATGAGGAGAAGGCAGGGGGAGGGAGGCTCTTTTCTCCAGCAGAGGGTCATGGGTAGGGTTGAAATGAGATTTCACCAAAACGGGAAATTTCATCAAAATCCCAGTTCCCAATACTATCTTGGTCAAATCGAGAACCTCTTGGTACTTGTTAACAACTTGACCGACATTTTATTTCTCAATTTACTGATTTTTCCACTCTCCAGGATCCCATTTACCGCTTTGCCATTTACTCATTTGCTGTCTATTTCAAATCCCAAGAGGTAATAGTGATGCAATACTGCAATTCTTGCACTTAATTTTCTCTTGTACTTCCTTATCACTCATTGGCTGGTACGCAGATTCGTTTACTAATCTGCAATCCAGTTACAGATTGGTCAAAGCAAAGGAGAAAAAAAGAATAACAATTCTGGTTTGAGGCACTGGGGAGATTAAGGGGCACTGGGGAGAGGTTAAGGGGTGGGCTCAGAAATGAGGAAACAATAAACCTGGAAGTAAAACAGTATCCTCAGCAATGCGGTAAGTGGTAAATGAATGGTGTGAAAGTTGGTACAGGGGCAGTATCTTGCAGTATTGTGAGAAGTGAGATATAGTATTGTTGTCGGGAAATTGATCCCAATTCCTAATATGGTGCAATTTCTCATGAGCAGCAGTTTAGCTGCTCATTTCACCCTTAGTCATGGACTGTTCATCCTCAACAGCTGTGGTAAAATGTGCCATGGCTCAAGTCCTGTGCTGCCAGCTAACAATACTGGCACCCTACTAGACTATAGTGCTGGGCATCCTGCTTGGTTTGAAATTCCAGGTGGCCAGAGGCAAATTTGGTGAGAACTTGGTCAAGTTACAAATTGGCCACGCACCAAATTGAGAGTCTGATCATAAAAGTAGCTTTGGTGCAAGTAAGCACTATGTTTTGCTGCAATCACAACAGCACAGAATTCACAGGGCATTGACCACACTACCAGTGTCTTGGGGGATGGGTCTTTTGAATGAAAGATGATATATGAAAGTAATTGTTTTGTAATGTATTGCTTCCCCCCTCCACCCCAAAACCCCCTTTGCTTAATTTTAATTTTTTTTAACCTTATCAACGTGTAAAACTGGAAAATATTTCATAAATACATTTTAGCTTAATGAAAGCTTCTTCTTTATCATTTCTGTTGATCATGCACAGTAAAAACATGCTAGCCAGTTTGATTAGAAAAGATTTGTTGGGTAATTTTATGATAGTTGGTTAACATTGACACTCATATATGATATATGGGTTCTTATCATAAACTGATCTCTGCATGGGTAATTTCATGTATATGCAGCATTTGCTCTGTTGCCCAGATGCATTATGGGGAGAGGGAGGAGAGAATGTTGTGCCTTTATCTGAAGTATCGGGCAATTACCAAAGCCAAAAGCTAGAAAATAGAATATGTTGTTAAACTTTAATCTAGTATTCTGTTATGCGTTAAGATATGCATGTCTCCCAAAAGAAATACGCATGTCTCCCAAAAGAAATTTCTCTCCCTATTCCACAAATGGTAAAAAGCAGGGGAAACTTTCTGATTTTACTGCCTTGTTTAGAGCCTTAGAGAAATCCCCCCCCCCAAAAAAAAAAAACCCCTAACCAATCAATCTTTCCCATTCTTCTCCCACCAAGCCAGTTTAAAAGTTTATAGGACAATGAAGTTAATCTTCCACTCAGTTGCCTAATACTGTTTCAGTCCTGTTAGAGGGAGTTGTCATTACTCTCTCAGTACTGATTAATTACTCTTGCAAGCAAAGGTCCCAGAGTACCGGGCTTTCAAAATTTTCTGAATGGCTTGTTACACTAAAGTGAACACTGATATTTTATTTGCCATAGTCCAGTTATTTCCTTTTACACACACAAGAGAATATTTTTTTCAGAAAGAATTTCAGTATATATGTATTTCTTGTATAACAAGAGACAAAGGCTACCTGCCAGTCTCCACACGGAATTTGCAACATTCACAACTAAAACTCTCATATGAATGGTCAAGGGCATTTTTAAGAAAAAGGTGAAAATGTCTTTCACAGATTTGAGCAAGTTTCATATTTATTTTACTTTTTTGTTATTTTTACTCAGTCTGCTGTTTAATCTTTGATTACAGGCTACTAAAGAAGTAATAGAGCGAGAGGCCCCAGGGATGGCCCTGGCAATGCTGATGGGATCACTTAATGTTACTCCTCTGGGCATGCTCTCTAGGTAAGAACTTTACCAACAAAAGTAAAAATTAACTATTTCCCTAGAAAATTCAAGGTGGTAGAATGTCCTAACAGAGCAAAACACCGATGCTTGGCACTTTTCTAAGCTTCACGGTTCTTATCTTCAGCGCCGCACCAAATTCCAACCGTTTTAACTGCATTCTGCCTTGTGAAATTCCTCCTGTAGTTTCCAATGGATACTGTATTCTTTTATAGACCCTGTCCAGAATTTTTATGAAGTAACTGTGTGCTGTTAAACAGATACCTGATTCCCGTAAGTGGGGAGATTAATTTAATTGATTAATGCTCCTTGGACATTTAACTTGTAACATACTTCATTATTGTTTAGAATGAGAAATTCTGGGTAAATGTATCACTATGATGATGCATTATGTTCCAGTATTATCAAAGAAATAATGGGAAAAAGAGAAATGTAAAAGTGACATTTCCATGCACTTTATTTTCTAGTGTTTTATTTCTAAGTATTGGTGCTTAGCTTGAATGCTTGATCATTTTTCTTTCTCTGGTGATGCTTCTCTTTAATTTTGGCTTTCCCCTCACTCTTACAATTTTTAAAGGCACATGCCAATATAGCTTTTCTCCATTTCTTCCATTGGAGTCCCCAGCATTACAGCTGAAGCTATCACTAAAGGAATCACAATTCTTATTTGCAAACACTTTTCTCTTTTACTAATGACATCTGAGGTTTTTAAGAATGAGATGCTTTTTAGCATTAAGGTTACATTTTACAATGTAAAAAAGGGATGAAGATGTTTTCCCCTCCTAGGTCTGCTTTGAAAATCAGTAGAAGCTCCGAGGGCCACATAGACGTTGAGGGCAGGGGTGCTAAGTGGTGCACTCTGGAAATGGAGTGTCCAGATCATGGATCTGTGCCATGGATCTGTCCCCTGTCTTCGTGTGTATGCCTTCATCCCTGCCCCCTTCCCCAACCTCACTCTTTTTCAGTGCTGGAGGTAGGAACTGGATCCAGGGGCCAGATCCAGGAACTCAAAAGGAGCCAAATAAAAACTAGCTATACGCCACATTTGGCCCCCAGGCCTGAGGTTTCCCACCTATGATGTAAAACGTAGGGAATCTTTGGCCTGTGATTTGTTTCTGGCTTCTGCATGCATGTCCTCCAGCCCTCGGAGGCTTCCCCCAGTCTGTTAAATCTGGCCAGCCATCTGCAGTGGGTGGACCACCAGCATCCTCCTACCCAATGGCCACAGAGTACTTCTGGGCTGCCAGCCACACAGGGGTGATATTCTAACCAATCAACAACCAGTTCTCTAAGAGTTTCAATACCTCTACCCCCACCCCCTTCTATATATATTGGTAGGCTTTCAACAACCAGTTCTGCCGAACTGGGCCAAATTGGTAGGATGCCACGTTGCAGCCACACCCCCTCTAGCTATGCCCACTACTTAGGGCACACGCTTTACATAGGAGGTCACTCCCCCACCTCCTGCACAGAATGCTTTAGCCCGTGGAAACTTGTGTGCATACAGATTTGGCCCCCGGGGTGCTGAATGTTTGTGATGTATTTTGTCTTCCTGATGTGATGTATTTTGTCTTCCTTTTACTCAACTTACATAGTGAAACCAATCTAGTTATTTTGAGCAGAGGCACAACCAGAAAGTTGTACAAGAGTAGACTTGGCAGAAGCCCCACCCCTGGAGACCCTACCACTCTCTGGTTGAATGTTGCAAAGCCTCCCCTGTTTCTGCACAGGGCAAGCCAGACACTGTCACCTTCCCACAGCCAGCCTGGCAAGATTGCTGTACATGGAGGAGGCTGTCCAGGAACCTAAGAAGGTTCCATGCCAGAGTGAGGGAGGACTACCACCTCTGGTACAGCATCCTACCAGTGGCACCACTCTGCTTCCATTTCTGCACCAGGTGGGTTGTTGGGTACCGACACAGCATGGCACAAAGGAGGTGCAGCACCAGTTGACAAGTAGATTTCTAGTCAGAAATATACTGGATCCAAGGGCCTGTGTTGTGCAGAGAACTGTTCTCCAGTTCTATCTGTATCTCTTATAAGCTCCAGAGCTATGCAGCTTCCAACAGAGTAGCTACAAAGTATCTGATGGTCAGTGGAAGAATGCTACTGAATTCTGCTTTCCTCTGTCCAGTGAGCTTATTCCATTTTCCCCTTGTCGCTGCTCTTTGCTTTTCTCACCACCATGCAGTATGTGGTTACCTTCAAGAAGGTAACATGAACTACCGTCTATTTTTCAAGCATACTTCATATGAGGTAAACTTGGGGGGAAAAATTGCAGGTATAAGGTCATCCCAACATTAACTGGTATATGTAGTGATGGCTGCTGCATATGTGCTCAAAGACCTATGTAAAGAACTTGATTTTATAAAACCATGTCTGGCTGTAAAGTCCTAAATGGCCTTACATCAACCTGCTTGAGGGACCATCTCAGTCAGGACAGTTGCTGATTTGAGATTCCATTCAATATGCTTGAAAGGGGACAGTTAGAAGGGCATTCCTCATAAGAGCTCCATATCTTAGGAATATCCTCCTACTGCTGTTCTCTAATAGCTAACTTTTGCCAACTCTCAGGACATGTTGAAGTATCCATTTCTTTTACTTGTCATTTGAAAAAGGATATATGAATTAAGATACAAGGCATAGTCTGGAATTGATAGTATTTGACCATGTGGTGCTGTGTGGTAGAGATGGTGAGTTGATTGTATTACTTTTGTCATTTGAACTAACTGGCAGACTGCTCAGAGCCGTTAGATGACTGCTCTTTATTCTAAATCAGAAAATGAATAAATCACAAGAACGGCATGAATTTTTTTTGTATTTTCATAAAGTAGTAGTAACGTGTGGAATTCCTCTGTTTTAGATGTGCTAACATTTGCAAATCACACTTCTTAAGGGCAAGCAATTTGAAGACCAATTTGAAGACTTCTGGAAAGTCTTTTGCTTTCCCAGCAAGTAAAACACTGTATGCGACATGAATATGTCACAACTGTATGAAAGTTATATTAACATTTCTTTTTAAAGCTTTTTAAATATTTTGCATTAAACAATTCAACTTTGATTTGTGTACTATAAGCTGTTTGTTGACTAATAAATTAGATACTTACAAATGTGTAATAGTAGTAATGTTTTATTGACTCAACCACATTGGTTGCAGCATTTATAACAATTTGTAACAATGTATAACAAATACAATAAAATAAAACCGTACAATGTGTTAAAATGAAATACATCAATTACCCCTCACTACAACACGAGCACTGTGGGTGTGACAAAATAATTAACATAAGCCATAAATTCAACACCGAGGATACATCCAACGGAGGGAAAGAAAATTAAATTAAAACTGACATTAATTCTATATAGCGACATCCAATTTAATCCCTAAATAAGAATGTACCGGGGGTAATTTGATCCCCAGGCTCCAAATAATTACTCTATAGAAGAAGAACTTAGGACAACCCGGCCGATTGCAAAACCTGTTTATGTTTCCTAATTGCCAAGGCATGAGCAAAATTTGATGCCCTAACCATAATTTTCCTGTGCATAGTTTGTGTACAACGTAAGGCTAATTTTTCATGCACTTCTATTTCCTGTGACAGACAGGAGTAACAAGTGGGATGTCAGCAATCTTTTATTGTTAAACATATAGGGCATGTCATCAAGTTAAAAATTGCTCTCGAGTCTTTGAGCTGATATTTTTTTTCCCCTTGGAAAAACTCCTGCCTACACTAGCAGCATTGCACCTGAAATAATCAAATACAGGAGGTAGCACAGAGTGGAGAGAAAGTAAATTTGTCTCCAATATGGGTCAGGTTAACTGTGACATCAAAGGCTCATTTGAGGCATTGAAAAGCCTCTGTGCTCTCTAATTGTAAACGTTCGGCACCTGTCAATAGAAAAGCTATAACCTGACCAGGAAATGCAATATAGCTCCTAAGTGGTGTTGCACACAGAGAATTATTTGTGTAGAAAGAAAGCCTGGGATGTTCCTTCTCCAGAGACAAGCTATGTTCTGTGTTTCAAAATGTTACATTACTTTGCAATAGAGAATGTATTTCCTCCTTCATTTTTCCCCTCATTTTTTAAAATATTGAAACACCCTATTTGTCTCAGACTTCAACTTTCATACGTTGGTGTGGTATTTCTTCCCTTCTACGCCAACCTAGAGGTTTTGCCAGGATCTTTTCAATTGCTTTCTATAACGTTGACAAGAGCACTTAAAACTTTCATAACACTGGGTATTATCAGACGTGACGGGGCCAGTATTGGTCCCGTCACAGAATCACCTATTGTTCCCCCACCAGGATCAAAATGGCACGGCCAACAGACGTGCCGGCTGATCCCGGCGGGGAATCGGGGGAGGGGCTGCACGGCTCAACGTGCGGCCGCACAACCCCACACTCCCTAGGCCGCCCGCCCTCTGGGAGACGGATGGGCACCACGGCCAATGCAGCTGCAGCGCCCGCCCGCCACCCCGGGCATTGACCACGGCCCGGAATCAGTGGCTGATTCCTGGCCGTGGTCTGGGGACAGACATTACGATCCCACGCTCAACCACGGTGAATTCCCCGTGGTTGAGCATGGGAACGTCCCATCTGTTGGCCCGAACGCGAGCTTCCTGCCGGGTGTTCACCCCCATGAATCACGGGCGGAAATCTCTTTGACCACGCAAACGGCAATGGTCCGGGCAGGACAGCCGTTTGCGTGGTCCGAGATTCCTGTCCGTGATTCACGGGGGATGAACATCTGGCGGGAATCTCTTGTCGGGGCAACAGACATTACAATCCCTTGCTCACCGTGTGAGAATTCACCATGGTTGAGCGTGGGAACGTAACATCTGAAAATACCCACTGTTTAATTCCTTTTTTAAAGTTTTACATAAAAGAGGCAAACTGTCATTGGCTCCAGTTCAGGAAAGTTTTCCTAATCATGGGCACACTTAAGCACCAGCTGATAGATGCTTCGAAGGCATAAATACCATGGAGTGAAATTGTGCAAGAAGCATGTAAGGATATGACCCAGTGTCAATTATTACCTATGGAAATGTGATTGTTTGCCATGCTTGATGCTGTTCCTGCTGCCAAAATTTGGTATAATTTAGACATTGAGTAGAATGTGAACCAAGCACTTTGAGAGAATAGAAACTGCGAACTGGCAGATAAAATTGCCTTTAATGCTGGGCTTTTTTCCACGGGAAAAGGTGCTCGCATTAGATTTCAACCTCTTCTCCTTTCTTTTCAGACCAGTATGTGGGATCAGAGGAAAAACTCTAATAATTAACTTGCCGGGTAGCAAGAAAGGGTCACAGGTAAGAAATGTTCCTATCGAATCTACACTTCAATCACATCTTATACTACAGTGGCGGGGAACCTCAGGCCTGAAGGTCAAATGTGACCTGCAACTCATTTTATTTGGCCCCTTTCCACTTCCTGAATCTGGCCCCTGGATTCATTTCCTACACTCAAGTACTGAAAGAATGAACTCACGGGAAGGGAGCAGAGATGAGCGCATGCACACAAGGACAGGGGAGAGATCCATGGCACAGATCCATGATCTGGAACCTCGTGTTCATGAGCACCCTTAAGCACTTGCACTCCCACCCCAACTTCTATATGACCCTCTTAGCTTGTACTAGTTTTAAAAGTTGCCGCTGGGTGGGAGAAGGTTCCCCATCCCTGCTATAAGAAGTACATTGTGTTGTGGTGATGTTTGTTGTTAAAAAGAAAATCAACTACCAGTTGAAACCAGCTTTTCAAAAAGGTGTGGACAAGTGTTTCTACATCAGTCAAACTCCACAGTGTCTACAAGACTGTACATTTTCTTTCTAAGGCAGGAATAGAAATTCTGGGTACTCTAATATTCTATACTCAAAAAACCTTCTGTTAAAGAGAGAATTTAAGACCCTTGCAAATTCAATCATGCTTCAAAAAACATGGAAATTGTAAGTTAAGACTCCTGCCTTAATGTGTGTGCCACGTAAGCAGTAAAGTGAGTACAATCTCACATATTGTGCTCGTTTACAACTTAAGGTTTCTGCATTCACGTTTTGCCTTGGTCTTTCAGCCTCTGCAGGTCAATCCTCTTCCTCTGCAGGTTGGTGGCAACACTGAACCTGGGGACAGTGCTATATAAATATTTAATAAGAATTTTAAGTTGGGTACATATTGAAATTAATAACATGGAATACCCATTGGAAGGAATGGAGGCAACAGCAATGCCATTTCAGAAATAAATCTTACTGCCGGTTGTCATCTGCAGATCCCATTCAATGATTGTGAAAGAATACAAAGGAGCTGGATCTTTGGAAGTAGTGGGGTAAGAGGGGGTGGAATAATGAGGAAAGCACCAGAATTGGTGGAATGACAGGGAGGAACAGGGACAGCAGCAAGGAACTGGATGGAATGACAGGAGGAATACCATGACAGGTAGAATGACACAGTTCTGAGTGAAATAAGTGATACAAAAGAGTGATAGTATACCATGTGGAGCACTCCTATCATTGCACCCCACTCCCACTACACTCCAGTCTGGGAGTTCCACTCCTCCTCTGCCACCAATCAATGAATTGTTTATTTGGCATTAATTTTCATGATGGCCAGACAAATAACACAAATCCACAACACATAGTACATAAAAATATAAAACAAAAATTCCTAAAATAAACTTAAAATCAAAATTCCAAACACATAAGAGCAATCGAAAAGTTAGTTATAAAACTCTGCAGTTTTGAAGTAAAAATCCATACAAACAACCAAAGGATGTCCCGGACCAAAGAACTGACCTAAACCTAAATTTGCATAAAAACCAATTTAAAACCGCTAATGTCAGTAAATCTAAACAGCCAAGCAAGCTGTTTCAATGAAACAGCACTTACAGCCCACCCTACCTTTCCATTAATTTCAGGTAATTTTGTCACAGTTAGCATTGGAAACAAATACCCTTTGGATTTCCTCCACTTGCAAGGCAAATAAAGGTAGGCGAACCAGAAAATCTTCATTTGTCTGTTGGAAAATCCAAATTACTTTTTCTTGTTTAGAGAAGGCATTAATCTTTGAAGGGAAAGGTAATAGAAATTGTGATCTTATTTCATCAAATAGTGGACATTCTAACATATAATGGATAGTATCCTCAATTCTATTCCGACACATTGGACAGAATCTCAGATTTCTAGGTATATCAAGGTGACGGCCTTCTATGATTGCAGAGGGGATTTGTTCGAAACGCATCTGGGTCAAAGCCAGGCACAATTTCAATTTTAAATCAAGCTTAAGTTATTCTTCCCTCCCCATGAATGTTTAATCAAGATATAAAACGGGGCTATACGAGAAAAACGTACAGCTGCAAAATAGTTTTGTCTGGTTGTATCTTTAATACACTGAGCCATTAAGAACCTGTCTTCCTTAGAAATAAATCTTTGGTTACTATCAATAAAATTTCCAAATCCATCATCCTCAGAGTATAACCCACATATAAAAAATACCAGGGCGATTGATTGGTTGTTACTCTCCTTATATAAATCTTCCAGTAAACACATCTTAGGCAGTCACAACGGTGAGTATGTTGATACCCTAAACCAATAATTCAAATTTGTGAAGATATTTTAGACTGCAAGGAATCAAGTCCTGTCTCAAGCCTCAACAATGGCACTGGGAATGTAAAAGAAACCCCCAAAACAGAACGTAAAAAATTATTTTGATGTACCTCAATATCCTCTTTTGCTGAAGTACTTCAAATTTCTGACCCATATAAAATTTGGGCATTAACTACTGCCTCATAATCCTTCAAAGGAGTTTGAACAGATCTTTTATTTAATGAAGCGTGTAATTTAAGATTGCCCCAGCTGATTGGACTGCCTTTAATTTAATAGCTTTTTGATGATAATTCCAATTAATGTCCGAAGATTGCCAAATACCAAGATATTTATAACTCGATACCTTTTCCAGCCTAAAACCACTCAACCACCATGTATATTGCTTAACCTCATGGCCCCAAGTCATAATTTTGGCTTTATGATAATTCATTTACAGATGATTTTCCATACACAAAGTTTCAAATCTTGAAATGGCCCTTTGAAGGCCTATTGGAGTTTGAGATAAAATTACTGCATCATCTGCATAAACCAAAATAGGGACCATGGTATCCAAAAGCATAGGAGGGTGAACATTCTTATCTAGCATACCCTCTATCATTCTATTAATGAACAAAATAAACAGAAGTGGGGCTAGGATACATCCCTGCCTGACCCTCTGTTTAGTAGCAAACTTTGTGGTTAGTTCTCCTGCCAAACCCCACTGGACTTGAGCCCAGGTATTATGATATGCCTCCAACAATTTCAAAAGTGGGGGATCAATACCCATTATTAACAGCTTATTCCAAAGACGATCTCTATCCACCGAGTCAAAAGCTGCAGCTAGATCTATAAAAGCTGCATATAAACTAAAACTTTTCCTAATGACATACTTATATCTTAAAAACTGGAGTGTAAATAGATGGTCTAACGTTGAATAACCTGCACAAAACTCCGCCTGATATTCATGTAAAATATCATGATCCTTTAACCATGCTTGCAGATGACTCGGCAAATGCCTACCAAACAATTTAGCCGCAATATTTATCAGACTAATAGACCGATATGCATCAGGATTGTCCATCCGTCCCTTCTTAAAAATAGGAACTATTATGCTTCCCTTCCAAGATTCGGGGATCCTACAT
Source organism: Sphenodon punctatus (assembly GCA_003113815.1). Classification (NCBI taxonomy): domain Eukaryota; kingdom Metazoa; phylum Chordata; class Lepidosauria; order Sphenodontia; family Sphenodontidae; genus Sphenodon; species Sphenodon punctatus. The sequence goes on from QEPC01007467.1 coordinate 2,732,851, forward strand.
GTATCGATAACAGTATTAAACCAAGCTACAAAAATTGCCAGCCACCATTCTCTATCCCGCAGATACAGCTCAGCAGGGACACCATCTGGACCTGGGGCTTTATTCCGTTTTAGCTGGCTAAATAAATAATCAACAATATCAAGAGTTACAGAATAAACACCCATACTACCATCTGTTGAATCAAGTAATCTAGTCATTCTGTTACCTTCTTCCTGGTATCCAGCAAATTTGGAGGAAAAGTACTGGACCCAACAGTCCAATAATATATTTGTTTTCAGGTTTACATTATATCTGCTCATTCCTTTAGAGGCCAGCTGCCAAAACAGGTATCTCTTTTTTAAATAGCATTGCTTATTTCCCCCCACTGGAATTCTGCGTATGCCAATTTCTTATTTTTAATCAGGAGTTTATATTCACAACATAGTTCCTTATACAAGTTATATTCCATTAAATCTCCAGATTGTATGTCTTTAAATCTCCTATTCAATAGTCTCTTCTTTTCAACACATTCGCAATCAAACCACGAAGCTCCTCTAACTCTCCTATTAGAAATTTTTGTTGGGCCCACCTGACACACAAGATAAGGTTTAATAGTATCAAATATCTCCTCTATCAAAGAGAGAGTGACCTGAGCCTCCTCCGATTCCAATATAACTGTCCTCAGTCCTAAAAACTCTTCACATTGCATGATTGAGTGCATCGTATTGACTAACTTCCCCGTCCATTTAACTCTTTTGTTATAACTAATTGGAATCAGAGTGTCTCTTATTAAAGCTTTTTTCTGATGTCCTACTGTGCCACACTATTCACACTGAGGGTCCTCCATACTATAAACTAATAGGAGGTTACAATGATCACTTTCAGGACGATTTATCAACTGAAAATCCCTAATAACTGGCCACATATCAGGCTCAATCAAAATGTAATCAATGGTACTAACACCAACACTAGATATAGATGTGAATTCTAAGGTTAAAATCTATTAATAACTGTTACAATCTTTTACCTGAAAAATTCACCCTGACATCTCTAAGTACTGGTGAGTCAATTCCATAGATTTCATTAACAAGAACAAAATCTTCATCCAGCCAATTTAGTTGTTCCACACTGGCATTTAAATCTCCTGCTATTATAAACTTACCTTGGGGAAACTTGTTTCTAAGTGTTTCTAAATAAGCTACAAGTGAATCCCATCTTTAAGAAATTTCTGTGGTCCTCACAAAAGGAATCAAATATACATTAACAACAATTATTGGTGAAAAATAAGCAGTCTTAAGAACAATAGTTAAAACAAGATCTTGAAGGGAAGGTAATTGGTAAGTAGTCCAACCTGCCCTATTAACTATCATAGTGGATAACCCTGCTTTAGGGCGACCTCTAAAATTTGCTGGGATAGCAGATACATTATGGCATGAGTAACCCTTTAGAAATACTGGTTCCAAACCCCAGGTTTCCTGAAACATTAAGATTCCAAATTTATCAAGAAACCTACAAAAGTCAGTATTCCCCAATTTAGATGACAATCCAGCAATATTCCAGGAGAGGAGAGAGAAAGATCTGCTATTAACGTCTATAACTCCAGAAAGTCAATTATCCTCAAGAGGTTCTTCCTTTATTGAGACAAAATCATCAAATACCGCTTCTGTCCTCCCAAACACCACAATTTTCTTATCCTCCCTCTCAACATTCTTACCCAGAGAATTTGTTACAACAGCTTCAAAAGGTGCTGCCTTCAAGGTCTATTATTCTATTATTTCGTATTCATAACAATAATAGAGGCCTGATAATACTTTTTGGCAATGATCCAGTTTAGGAGGGGCAGGAGAACCTACCACTACTACTGGGGTAACTATTGAACCATCACTATAATGAACTTTAACCGTGGGCTCAAGTGGATTAACGGTTTCAATTTCCTTTATTTTCTGAAGGACCGACTGAAGCAGATGAAGTCTTGCTAATATATTATCCTGTTTCTCTATGGGGAGATCATGAAAGGAGGACAAAATTTCCACCTCCTCGCTTCTACCCTACCTTCCATAAAATGTTTCCCAAATTCACACAACCAATCAAATCCATTATTATTATTATTTATTATTATTAACAAACATTTATATAGCGCCAGCAGTGTACCTGGCACTTTACAAAGTAATAAAATAGACATGGTCCATTAGGGCCCAAAGAGTCATCGCTCCTAGCTTGCAAAGATCCTTTAGAACTATAGTCAAGCTCTTGGGTAGGTAATTTCTGAAGTACCATAAAATCTTCTTGAGGACCATGAATCTCTTCTACCCCTCCCAGACTAGAATTTGCATTTACCATAAGCCCCCCGCCATCAATATTAGGATCTTTACCCAGTTCAATCAATTTCTCTGTCCCTTTTGATCTAGGATATAGACTAATAGGGGGAAGATCTATTTCTTTTGTGATTTCCTTACACAACTTAATCAAGGTAACATCAGAAAACTCATTAGTTTGACCCTGATTTTATAGTCTTTGGAATAACTCTATGAAATAATCCAGCTATTAATGGACACGGGGGAGTCAAATCTCTAAAATACCTAATCACAGATATTGCCTCTTCCTCAAAAAGAATCCTCTTATTATAAACTTTTTTAGCAACAAAGTCAGATTTAAAAGTAACTAACTCTGTCAATACAATCGTTATAAAATGTTTACAATATCAGTCACGGTAACCAGCTCAGGACAAATTTTATCAATCTATTTAAATGGTGAATCTCCTTCTGTTGGGATAACGACCCATTTGGCTTAGGGTAATTAATAAACACCAATTTATCTGCAATTAATTGGAGCTTCCAATTAGTCATGTATTGATGACCCTTCCCAGAATCCTGTTCATAGAACTGTGCAACTGAGTACTCAATTAAACCCTCCACCGACCAGGGATCTTGTAAAACTAACTCCCCGCTAGGATCTTGAACAGGGGGTAGCAGGGCAGAGATGATATTATCACTATTAGACTGCCCTTTACTTTCCCCCTTCCATTCTTTGCGATACCCAGTTGGTCATTCAATACACAAAGACTTATTAGCATCCATTACACTTATCCCCTGGTTTCCACTAGAATCTTGAAAAGAAGGTTGCAGGGCAGGAGCAATATTGCTATCCTTTACTTCCCCCATCTCTTTCTGTGCAGTCACCAGCTGGTCAATACACAAAGACTGACAAGCATCCATTGCACTTACCTCTTGATTTCTGGCTTGCTTTTTTGGCAACAAACAAGGCCCAGACTGATGAGATAATAAAAAATTCTGTTAATTATCCAATAAGAAGAATAATCGTTTAAAGTTCATTCTCTTATAAGGCTTAAACCTAGCAGAACCACCTTTAATATTCTTAGATTTGTACTGGCTATTTTACTTCTGTAATTTTTACCCTTCCCTTGCTGCCTTGTCTTTATTTTCACATTTAACTTTTTACATGTATCCATTTTTTGGCATGATAATAAACCTAGATCCTTATAAGTCTCACTTGGGACTCCTAAAGACAGCAATACTAATAAACTGGATAATGTTTCCTCAAGGATCTTCAGAGAGTCTTTAATATTAGCCAGATCCTTAAATAAACAGGAGACTTACGCATCAATATACTTTGAATGAAAAGAAGATCTAAATAAAATAAATGATTTAATTCCAAAGAATTAAGAGCATCCTTAACTTCACCAAAGTCCTTCCCTTGGACATGATCATTACACTCCTTAGAAACAGGAGACCTCTGAAGGCTTTCTGTCACTGAATTTAGTGGAAGATTACGGAGGGAAATGTCAGATAAAACATTAGAAAAGGCTTGTACTAACCCCTGATTCTGTGCACCAGAGAGCGCCCAGCATTTGGCCCAACCAACTTTTTCCATTTGATCTTCACAACTGACTGGAAGACTCTTTCCATTAGGAACCAGATTATTAATAGATACTTTGTCATATGCATCCGACTGCCCCAAATCAACCTTTTGGATGACAAGCTTATCTGGACTTCCTTCTATATTACTTAGGCCTGCCTTTAAAAAATCTGTAATTTTAGGTTGAGCTGATGAATAATCAGCCCCTTTTTTCAAATCCTCAAGGCCAAGAAGAGGGTCTATACCCAACCTCTTGTAAACACTTCTTGTTTGCTTCATAGTCTCAAATCTTAAGTTTTAAAATACAAAGTAACACCCCACCAAAATCCACAGGTCTTATCTGTAAAATCCAAAGAACAAACTTGCAGAAGTCTCAATTTTGGGGTTTGCCTAGAAAATCAGTAGAACAGAACAGAAAACACCCGTGCAAAGACCATCGGTGTGGTGACTTGCCTGAAGTGTCCAAGGAGTAACACAGAAGACTCCCTCTGGGGGTCAGTCAGCTCTTTCCTGGGGAGCTGTTCCGTGAATGCCTGTGTGAAAAGTGAGGAGGGCAACGCTCTCGTACCGCCTGGGTGCAAAGCCCTCCCAAGCAGGTTATTTTCTCACTATCTTCTGATGCTTTCCGGGTTACGTGTAACGTCTCCCCGTTTTGCAGCTCTCTCCCAGGGATGCCCCCCAACAACTTCTACCTCCTAAGGCCTCCACGAACCGCTAACGGCCCCGACAGCGGCAGACACCCTTTGGTGTCACCTTTTGGCTGGTGCCCAAGGTGTGGCACCCAAGGGCCGGACCCCTAGAAGGAATACCTGCAGAGAAGGAAGGGGACAAGGTTGAGTGGCTCCTCCTCTAGGCAAACCCCCCACGGTTCCTCCAGCTGACACCCATGCAACCCTCAACGACCGGAGCCCTAGAAGGAATACCCGCAGAGAAGGGAGGGAACAAGGTTGAGTGGCAGGTAGCTCCTCCTCTACGCAACCCCCCCACAGTTTCTCCAGCTAACACCCACCTTCATCATTGCACCCTGTTCCCATAGCTTCCTCGTCATTCCACTCTCTAGTGCCTCCTTCCCTATTATTCCACCCCCTCTGCTGTTTCTTTTTTGTCATTCCACACACACACACCCTTGCTCCTGTTCCCTGTCAGAGATACAGTTCATTGTATTCCCCAGGACTCTTGGGTTCTCTGTCAGGGGAGTTGGGGCTAGTGGGTAAGAGGGGAGGGCTGGGAACCAGTACTCGGCTGTCCCATTCTCCCCAACCGAAATCCCCCTCATGTCCCCAGCTTCAGTGTTGCTCCCAACCTGCAGAGGAAGAGAATTGGAGCTGAAAGACCAAGAAAAAGTGGGAGTGCATGGAGCCGAAGTGAGCACCCCAACAGTGAAATATCAGAATTTCAAAGCATCATCGTGTACAGAAATGCAGCTGCCTCTGGGGTGAAGGCAGCCATATAAACTGAAATCCCTCACTGTGTACTGAAATGAAGCTGCCTCTGGTATTGGGTGGTTATATATACTGAAATCTATCACCGTGTACAGAAATGCAGCTGTCTCTGGGGTGGGGGTGGCCATATATACTGGAATCCCTCAATCCTTCACCATGTACTGAAATGTAATCACAGTCCTGCCATTTTCAAAAATCTTAAAATCAGCAGACTTAGTCAAATCTCTGGTGACAACCCTCCCCCCCCATGCCAGGAGCCACCCACACACTTCCCATGCATGGTTGCTTCTCTGCTGCCTTATTAGCTGACCATGGGGACCTTCCCCCCCCTTCCTGCTGCTCTCATTTAAAAACACCCAAATAGGGATAACTTGTGCTTGCACTAGGATGAATTTGACTGGCCCTACAACATGGGCCAGGATGCCCAACCGATAGGAAGAGGTTGCTTTTTTACTATCTCAAAAAAGGCTAGTGTCATTTTCGGTTGTATTAGCAGATGCCACCATTTGGATTTTGTGCCTCTCATGATTTCAAACCCTTTCAGTATCTACACAGAATGCAAACAACGCATGACACGTCTCTATGCTCCTTAGGCCACTGTGAACCTCACCAGCTCCTTGATTATTGGTCTGCAAAGTGTTAAGAAGTACTCTGCCATCTACTGGTCAAGAGCTGTCCGATATGACTGAAAAGATTTGGCAAAAACCCACCACAGTGAAAGCAGTCTCCCAGAAGGCTGACAGAATATTCCCTGTTCCAAATTATAAGTATGACTACTTTATCAAGTACCATGCACCAAGTTCCTTCTAGGTCTCCACTGCCAATGCTTCCTCCCCACTACAGCCACCCAATAAAAAGGGCAAACAACTTGATATATATGGCAGGTAAGGGTTCTCTTCAGTGACTGTGGCCCTCAGAGCAAACAAATGGCCCTGCTGGTACGATATAACTTCACACTCTGACACATGACTCAAGCATATTCACTGACCACTGAGCACCTTTATGATATGTATAGCAGGGCAGCACTAGTCATGACATACAGCAGTGTTTGCTAACACTTCCTCATATGATATTGCTCATACCTTACCTTGGCCAGAGCCAGGACCACTGCCATCTCGCTGCGCTGATATGCATGGCTATGTATTGTGAGGCTATTCCCTAACACTCAGACCACAGCAGAAAACTTGCCATTTGATCAGGAATCCTTGTTTAATGAACAAAACAAGTCATCCTGCAGAAAAACAGGACTGTGTCCAAATTCCTTGGCCTGCACATCATCTCACTACCCATAGGCTAAGTATGTTAGTAGTGCCAAGTTACTAACAACAGGCTTGATCATCTTTTGTGCTTGGCTATCTTCAAGGTGGTCCTCATCTTGCCACCAGGTAAGCTACTCTGCCCCGTGCATGTACCCCCAGAAACCTAAACGCCAACACCCATGATGTTCTTCAGCAACTGATTGCCTTGCCTTGTAGAAGTCTCTTTAGCCCTCCTCTCAAGAGTTGCCTTCTTTCCAGACCCATGACCCCTTCTCCATCCTTCAGATACAGGCTTTCTGTTTATCCTATGAGATGTCCTCCAGTAACTTCTGAGAGACAGATCTGAATGTATCTAGTTCAACCAGGAGCCCCCAAAACATACTACCATAGAGTCCATTTTCAGGGAACCAATGTTCTCCCTTGCTTTGGAAGACATAAAAGGAGGCAATGGGTACAAGCTGAAGGAAAGCAGGTTTAGACTGCACCTCAGAGAAAAATTCCCAACTATAAGGACAGTCAGACAGTGGAACAGGCTGCATAGAAATTATGTAGATTCTCCATTATTGGAGGTTTTTAAGAGGAGGCTGGATGAATATATGTCTGGGATAGTTTTTAAGCATTGCATATTCAGCACTATGCAAGAGGCTGGACTCAATGATCCATGAGATCCTTTCCAGTTCTTTGTTTCTAAGGTTATCCAGTTTCTTTATGGCATCTTTTAAAATATTTGTAGACTGTTATCATATACTCCCTTAGACTTCCCTTCTCCAAGCTAGACATACCCATCTCCTTAAGCTCCTCCTCATACAACGTGTGTTCTAAACCCTTTATCATCTTTGTTGCTCTTCTCTGTGTGAGAGAGGAAGCACAGTTCCGCTCAAGAAACATAAGGAGTCAATGGGACTTGTATTTGCGTATGTTTAGAGTTGGAGTAATAGAGGAGGAGGATTGCGTAGGCAGTATAATTTCTCCCTTACAATTCAAGATCCACTCTTCCTTCTCCTTGCTTAAGCACAGGCCATATTTCCTCCTGGTTTTATATATACATAGCCTAGATTAGTCCCATGCTCTCACGGCATCTGTGTGCATTCCCACTAAGCTTGATGGCCCTCTCATTCATTCCTGATCCCCTCATGTTCCCCCAAATCTTAATACTCTCAGTGCCAAGTACGAGAAAATGGGGACAGAAATGGGTATAATGACTGGCTGTAATTGGTGTAGGGGAGAAAATTAAGGGTGCCACAGAACATCACAATTAGGAGGGTGAGGGTATTAGGCTTATATTGTGGAAGGCATATAATTATAGAGGAAGCACGTAACTGACTAGGGCCATGAATGGGGAAACAGAAGCCCAGGGAAACCTTCTCTCCATGTGTTCTGGGGCACCAACCCACCAAATGCTGTGGTGCATCTGTTGCCACTGCTACTTATTTCCATGCTGCTATTACAGCATGGCTGCACCAAGCTGAATCAGGTGTGCACGGGCCTTGCCTGGACCCACCCCTTCTCTTTCATCATGAATTTAGTTTGAAAGGCAAGGGGAGGGGCCAGGCATGCTCCACGGCTAGCTAACCAGCCTGCCCCCATTCCACTCACCCTCCCCCCAGCAGCCTCTCAGCTGGCCAACACCATGTTGCCAGGAGAGGCAGGGGGGTGTCTTGCTGGCACATGTGCAAAATAACACAGCACTGATAGGCACCATGCATTTTAGCTCATGCTCCTCAGTTTGGGTACGCTGAGATTGTAGACAACCAAGGTGTGCCCAATCTGAATAGCATATGCAGAAGCACTCAGTGCCTTTCAGCACTGCATGGTTTTGTGTATGTGCCAGGCCAGAAGCGGAATGCCATGGCTGGCCAGTTGGGAGTCGGGCAGGAGGAGAGAGAGTGAGGGGAGGGACAGGGAGGCGGGGACACATGGGAGGGGTTGGGCTGGGGACAGGCTGGCCATGGGTCTTGTGTGGCCAGCTCTTCTTGAGAAGAGGAGGGGAAGAATGGAAGGAGCAGCAGGGAGGGGCCAGGGTGGCAGCAGCAGGAGAGCCCCTCCCTTTGCTTTTGATGTGATGTGCTGAGGTCCTGAGAGCGGCCAGGGCACAAAGGCATGGATTCCTATGAAGGAACTCAGCCAATTAGGATAGTTTTAGAGCACATTTTCAAGCGCCCTAAAACCAATCAGAGTCTTGAGGAGCTCTAGCTTCCTCCTTCCCTCTTTAGGAGAGGGGAGGAGAGAGATGAGAAGACAAAGCAGCAGCCTGGAACCAGTCTGGGCCAGTTCAGAGGCTGCTGTAGCAGAGAGTAGGCTGAATTTCTCTACTTTGGTGAATAAGTTCTTTCCCAAAAAATTTTTTAATTTATTTATCATAGTTAGATATATTTTATAATTTTTGTCATTTTTATATTTTCCCTTTTGATTTTTATAGATAGATAGATAAAATTTGGTTTTGGATATTGGATGTTTGGTTTAGATATTGTGTGTGTGTTGACCGAGTACATCAGGGGACAAATACAAACAAAATTTAAAAGTTTTTACAAAAGCTTTACTTGCAGATTTTTTATGTTTATTATTTTTGCAGTAGCATGAACACTTCAAAAATACTTGCTTTTCATGTGGCCTTATATTGTCTTATAGTGTTTCTGAAAGAACATAGTGGTGCTCTTACTTGTGATAGCCCCTTTGAATTTTGTCTCTCTTCCTGAGTGATCTGATGCTTGAGAAACCTTTTGCTGAACTTCGAATGTTTAAATTGGTTGGGATATTTTGGTGATCTCATATAACGGAAAGAATTTACATAAACAATATGTGTAAAGGATGTGCTTTTCCAAAGGATTTATTTGGTGACTTGTTATATTCAAATCTTCTGTTGCAGTTTGAACACTTCAAAAATACTTCCTTTGCAGTTTCCACACAGCCTTGTGTGGTTTTAGTGGTTTTTTGAAGGGGGAAATAGTGTTAGCCCCTCTGAATTTTGTTCCCCACTCTACAAGAAATGTGATGCTACTGGGAATTTGGGATGTTAAGGATTTTTCCCTGTATTTTTTTTTCTTGTTCACTGATCTGGTAGCTTGTAGGAAGAATACTGCTATTTCAGAGGTGGGGAACCTTTTCCCTCCCAGGACCAACTGAAAAATTAGTACAGGCTCTGAGCGTTACATAAAAGCTCGAGGCAGAGGTGCTTACAGAGTGCACTCAGGGACAAGGAAGGTCCAGATCATGGATCTGTCCCCTGGATCTGTCCCTTATCCTTGTGTGCATGCCCTCATCTTTGCCCCTTTCGCTTGAGTTCAGCCTTTCAGTGTTTGCAGTAGAATCTGGATCTAAAGGCCAAATCCAGGAACAGCAAAGGGCCAAATAAATACTAGTTGCGGGCCACATTTGGCCCCTGAGTTTGAGGTTCTCCACCTCTGCACTAAACACTTCCTTGGACTTAGCAATGGTTATCTGACAGGAGAAGTCACCCCATCCTGACCTGTCACTTTATTCACTAGACCATCTGTGCAATGGGTACTGTATATGAGAGAATCTTTTCTCTGGCTTACCTAGTGATCCACTTACAGATTGAAGCCCAAGATCTAACTGTCCCTATTCTAACACACAGCTATCCTCTTGCTTGTAAAATGTATATTTATTTATTTATTTATTTATTTATTTATTTATTTATATTTAGCAAAAGATTTACTATATATGAACAGTTTACCAGCATGATCTGTAACCTGCTGTGCTGGTGAATTCCAAAGTCTGCCTGCATGATTCAGTGGGGAGAGCTGCCCCTTCTGCTTAATCTAAATTTAAGTCATTAATTTCCCCAAGCGGAGTTTGTGGGCTCTGCATAATCTAGGAACATAAAGAGGGAAAGTCAAAGGGTGTTTTTAGACAAGTGCCTCCACCCATCACCCACCCATCATGTATGTTGCAGGGTTGCATAGGGTGCTAATACGACCCAGCAACATGCATGATGGGTGGAGAGGTGCTTGTCTAAAAACATCCAAATATTGTCACATCAGCCAAGTAAGCACTTTGAGGGAAGTGTGTACACAGACCCTGGCTGTTAACAAACATGGGTCACTAAGTAAGTACTTTTTCACTAATTCTGCAAATATACTCCTGCAGCACTAGCCAAAGGAGATTTCAGAGCGGCTGGTCTTAGTTGGATTGGAGTCGAGGAAATATTAAGTTCACTTCTTCAGAACCTATATCAATTAAATCCTGCCTTTTCTCGGGTGCCACTTGTGTTTCCATTTCCTCTTCTTGGACTTGATTACATTCCCCATTGGTAGTGGTTAATCTCCTATAACTGGTCATTTATCAGATCCTTTCCCCAACAGTCTCTTCCCCAAAGGTTCCTCATTTGGAGAGGAAAAGAGTCTCCTATATCGGCCAGGATTTGGTTTATTAGGGCACCTATAGGACTGAAACACCCTATCTATGGATATACCTCTAAGCAACAAAGATTTTCGTGCTAAAAATAATCTCTCACCTATAGCTGCATCTTTAAAATAAATCCTCATATTGATGCATCTAGCATGACCTTTTAGATATTCCACAGAGTCCACAGCAGAAGCTTCTATCTTCCTCCCTAGAAAACATTATAGATTAAGTATAACTTCCTTTATTGAGTTCCAAGATGGAACATAGCCATTAATGTCTTCTCTCATCTGTAACCATATTGCCTTTGTATTTATTCGCCTAGCCCATTGAGTTGGCCCAGCCTGCCTTATGCCTACCAGGGCTTGGGTCCTTGTACGGCTAATATGGGCAGGATTAGATCTTTTATTAGCAAATTTTCAACTGCTTCCTTTGATAAATTAGCAGCTCTAGACCAAGACATGCTGATCCAGAAGTTGGTTACCATTAGGGACAATCTTCAGGTTAAGGAATTGGTGTATCAGGGTGCCTGAGATAACCCAAAAAGGTCCTTTCTATCAGCCTGAATGTAACTCAGAGATGCTAACAAAATTCCGAGAATTGACCCCAAAGGAGTTAGGGTCCCCCTTTAAGAGTCACTCTGCAGATTCTCAGATTAATGAAAGTGGTAAAAATAGAGATTATGTAGCCAATATATCAGCCCAAGCTGTAGCTCGCCAGCTGTTAGGACATCAAATTCGAGCACAGATAGAACCATGTGTATTCCACTTTGCAGGTGTAGATAAAATAGAAATGGTGGACAACAGGAATGGAGCACAACCTGAAAGTGTGGAGTTAGAGGATGATAGTATTTCTCTATTGGAGGGTGGGAACCCCCCTAGTTGGCACACTCGTTATCTCAGAATCCCATTGTCCAATCTAAGTTGATATCATGGCCACCGGAAGATACTTTGAATACAGCCGACCATGTGATTCTGTCCATTGTCTCCTGGAATATTTCAGGTTGCAAGGGGAAATTACAAGATCAAGATTGACTAGAATTTTTGACAGTATATGAAGTGGTTGCTTTGCAAGAAACCTGGCTATTGCAGGAGGAGACCATCCAGATTCCTGGCTTTCGGGTTATAGTCCAGGGGGGTAGTAAGTTTAAAGGAAAGAGTAGACCCATCTGGAGGGCTTGCAGTCGTAATAGCGGGTCATTACTAGCAGTCTTGGCAAGTTTTGCCCTCTTTTGGTAAGGGAGTATTGGCAGTTTTGGGATGTTAAGCTCCAGGGGTACAGTTTGTAATAGTAAATGTTTATGTTCCCCCAGTTACATCTTCCTTTTATGACCCTACTATCTGGACTGAACTAGAGATCCATCTTCGGAGGCTAGGTGAAGAGTACCCTCGGCTAAGTTAATTGTGATCGGAGATTGGAATACTAGGATAGGGAGTGATAGTGGTAAGATTGGCGGGGCCATGAGGGAGATTTACGCCATACCTGATAGAATGTCTTCTGATGTGACCTTCTCAGACTCTAAGGACCTTATGCTCTCCTTGATGGCTTCCTTGGACCTTATTGTCCTTAATGGAAGAACACCTGGGGATCTAGAAGGGAACTTCGTTGGTCCCCAGGGAAGAAGTGTAATGGACTATATAATGATCCAAACATGGGATTGGGGAATGGTTGAGAGTTTTGAGATTATCTGCAGGGTGGAATCTAACCATTTCTCCCTGCGATTAAGAATCCTGTCCAAAGGCAGCATTCACGGGCCAGGAATGGCTGGTTCGATAGAGACTGTAGAAGTATGAAGCGCTCCTTACTGAAAGTTAAGAAAAAGTGGTTATCCCTAGCTTCGCCAACTTATTATAAGGATTTTATAGATTTGAGGAACGAATGCAAAAAATTACTCCAAATGAAAAAGAACAGCCACAAAATTAAATTTTGGTCCTCACTTAATCTGGCAGCAGCAATGCAGGATTCCTTTAAATTTTGGTCATTATTGAATCAATTCTGCAGAGGCAGGATTGAACATAGGGTGAATTATGTTGAGGATAACTTATGGGTGGAGTTTTTTTGAGACTCTCTGTAGGGATCCACAGACTGATACAGTGGAAATTTTGGTGCTCTTGGATGCCTATACCTCAGAGAACAATAGATTTGAGACTATGGTAGTAGAGCAAGAAGTGCTTGTAGCTATTACCAAACTAAAGTTTAATAAAGACCCAGGACAACACTTTATTATTGCGGCAGTATTTAAGATCAACCCACATTGGTGGGCTGCCATCTTAGCAAATTTTTTTTCACTTATTAATGTAACTAAGCAGATCCCATTGGAATGGGGCCAGAGTATTATCATCCCGTTCTTCAAAAAAGTTGATCCCAGGGACCCTGAGTGTTACCGACCAATAAGTCTTCTCCCAGTACTGGGGAAACTACGCAAGACTTTTGCTGGATCAGCTTCAAGCCTGGTCCAGTGAAAACAAATTAATCCCAGTTGAACAGTCAGGGTTTAAAACAAATTGTTCAGTGATAGATAACTGCTTTCTTCTGATGCATTTGGCTATTAAATATGTAACCATTCGGCATGCTAAGCTCTATCTTGCTTTTGTGAACCTGAAGAAAGCTTTTGATTCCATACCTAGGACCAAACTTTGGCTGAAGTTAATAGACATGGGAATAAATAAGGACCTATTGACCCTCATAATGTACCTCCATACTGGCAATATGGCTAAAGTTAGAACTGATTGCTGTGGTAACTATACCCGGCAGTTTCTTATTCAAAAGGGTGTTCGCCAGGGATGCTTATTAGCCCCCCTTCTCTTCAACCTCTATCTGAGTGATCTGGTCGATTTCCTCAGAAAATGTGTACATGATGCACCTAAGATGCACCTATCCTTTGATGACAACGATGTATGCTGATGATTTAGTTCTGATCTTGCAAACAAGAAGAGGATTATGCAATCTTATGAATTTCTTGGAGGACTATTATAACATCAATGGATTAGATATCAATTATTCTAAATCCCGGGTGCTGGTTTTAGGTAGAGGGGTAAAGTAACATGATTGGAAGACCTGGAAGGGTCAATTCGACCAAGTTGATTCATTAACATACTTGGGAATGGTTTTAACAAGGAAGCTATCTTGGAATCCACACTCTATTTATCAGAGGAAGAAGGCAGACATGATAGGGAAACGTGTTCTGAAAATGGCAAGAAGTTCAAAGATTATACGGACCTTGGAAATACTTAAAATCTATAAGGCAAAGGTTCAATCAATCTTACTGTATGGTATGGAATTATTGTCAGTGGATTGTAGAAAGAAATTGGAAGTTCCACAGAACCAATTTCTAAGGGGTCTTTTGGGTACCTCTCAGGCAGTACCAGGAGCCGTTGTCAGAGCAGAGTTGGGGATATTTTCGATCAAATCCCTAGGTAAATTGGCCCACCTGAGATATTGGTTAAAACTTATTAATCAAAGGGAAGGTACCCTACTATATTATGCTCTGAAAGAGGAAATGGAGTATAGTGGCATGCCTGGATTTTAGCACAGGTCTTTATTAGTCTGGCTGAATTGGGACTGTCCAGCCAGGCATTTAGTGACCTAACATCTACCCAACAGAAAGGTCTGCTACGATCGAGAGTGTTAGATATCATCTGACAGGAGGATGTGGCAGAACTCCATAAGTGGAAGGTGGCGCCATGGTTAGCCTCAATTAAAAACACATTCTGCCTCGAGCGCTACCTAGAAGTTATTCCCTCTCGGGATCTACGCAGAGCCTTTACGAGGATGAGATTTCACTTAATAGAGTCAGCTATGACCTATGGAAGATATAATCTCATACCAAAAGAATTGCGTTTTTGTTTATGTGGTTGTAGTGCTCAAGAATGCTTGGACCATGTCCTGCTTAACTGCTCTATGTATGATAACCTCCAGGATGCATGGATTGCTCCCGTTTCTGGGTGGAAGAGTTTCTTAACATCTGCCCAGAAAATGGCCATACTCCTGCATCCGCAGGAAGATGAATCCTACATTCCCATAGCAACTTTTGTCCAGCTATGATCTAGGGAAAGAAAGTTGAGGTTGGCTACCTTGGGAACTGTCTAGTGATACCTCCTCCCAGAATGTGGCATCCGGGGGATAGATTTAGACCTGAATCCAATTTCTCTTTTTGAATAGGGAAATAGAACTGGCCAAGGTGAATACTTAAACATGTTTAGGAAGGAAGATGTACCTTTAAAGTGTATGACATTGATTCACTGTTAAGACTTATTGCTGCAGGTATTGGCAATTGTGTTTATGGGTAAGAGGGAGGTCGCTATGTATAATTTAGGAGCTGAAGATAATTTGACTAGGAGGTTGAACTGAATACTCATTGCTAATGTATTGATAAATGTATTTCTTTTGTTTATAAATTATTATGCGTATTTTGATGATGGGCTAAGGCTAAAGCCAATGCCAACTAATAGAGCAATACTGTATGTCGGGCTATATTGATTGAAATTTTACAGTATATTTATACTGGGTTGTATAATTTTGAGTATCTCCTATGTTGGAAGTTTTTTATTGTATCTGTGGTTACTGTGTTTATTTTTATTTGTTTATTGGGACATGGCAAAAGCTAGTTCCCATAACAAAAACTTACTAACAAACATGACGGTGGTCTGCTGTGGCCCATGGGCCACCATCACGTTTATTAAGGGCCATCCAGATGTTTGGCCCTGAGTTTCCCCAGGTGTGGTGACTGCTAGCCCAGGCTGTGACTCTGGAAACTTCCAGTCACAGCCTGGGCTAGCTGCTGCCACACCCGGGGAACAGCCTGCCCAAGCAGACTGCAGTGGGCTATCATGTGTGGTCGCACGCTGTTCCCTGCCCGAAATGGCCCTCATGACAGGCAGCAATGGTGGCCATCATTGGCTGTCATGGCCATCTGTCATGGAGGGAAGGCGGGCTGCTGGGCGCCCCGACCTCAGCTGCATGAATGTTTGTTCTGCAGCTGGGCCCGATCCTGACACCCCAGTTTGGATCAGTTCGTGTTGACAGCCTTCTGTCATCACGTATGTTTTCACCCCATGTACAAGGTGGCCAGTTACAAATGTTTCAGAATTATGAGTTGAGCCCCCAAAATAGTGAGATTCATTTTAAAAAAAATATTAAAAATGAATTTCTTTTCCCAGGACTTTTGGTTTTGGAGCCTGAAGTCATGTGCATCTGTCCACTGTCCTTGTGTGCATGCCCCCTTCTCCCTTACCCTGAACTCAGATTTTCAATTCTTGACGGTAGGAACTGGATTTAGGGGCCAGATCCAGGAACTGGAAAGGGGGGAAATAAAAACTTCTGTTGGCCACATTTAGCCCCCAGGCCTAAGGTGTTGTAAAGGAAGGAGACCAGGGATGGGGATGAACTGGTCTGAGCTGACGGATTAGAAATGCAGCACCATCAGTGTGGCTTAGTAGCTAAGCTTTTGCTCTACTATACTGTTTGCTAAAGCATTCTGCCTCATACTGCCTCTTCTAGTCACGTCCTCCTTTCTCGCAGGTGAGGTGGGAGTGGGAATGAGGGAACTGTTTGGGTTCTTTCTTGCATACTAAGATTGAAGTTCATACTAAAACTTTCCCCATAGTTAGGCATTTATAGGACCTTTCCTTGGTAGAGTGAATTCTCTGGTTTGTACTGCAGGCTAAGCTTACCCGGTAGTATTTCTCAGTCAGGGCACTTATAAGAGTTCCCCTGTGTGGATTTCCTGATGGATATTGAGTGTCCCAACTTCTCCTGAAGCTTTCCTCACATCCCTGGCATACTTAGGGTTTCTCTCCTGAATGGATTCTTCTTTTTGAAATAGCAATTTTTAAGAGTGAAACAAATCACACATATCTATAACGTTCCCTTATTTAAAAGAGAATTAAAGCCTTGAGCTGCCTTTTCCGAGTACCTGATTTACAGGTGCAAAATAAATGCTAGTTTTCCCTCTTTGATTTTTTCACACAAATGTTTACATTTTGCTCTCTATTGCATGCCACCACCATTGTGTAGTTTTTTTGTTTTGCAATACACTGCAGAATTCTGCAATTCTGCAGTGTATTCAGTTCTGAATTCTGCAAATTGTTCTGCAATACAATTCTGGATTTTTCATTCTTTGTATGTTCTTTTTTTTGTACAGGCGTTTGTGTGAAACTTTTTATTAAGGCACATCACAGAAATATATCAACAAAGAAAGATTATATATCCATTATATATTGCTTTCTCAGGATACATAGCTTATCATTTCCCCACACCCTAATTCCTTGTATTAACCATAACATACATTATCAGTCTACATCTATTTATTTTTTTCAGTATTCAAAAAAACTGGCCAGAGTTTCTGGCTTATTGGCTGGAGAGTCTTTCTCCTCTGAAGGGGGGCATTCTCGGTGGCTGCACTGCGACTGTGGAACTCCCTCCCAAAGGAGGTCCATCTGACTCCAAACCCCCCCTCTTTCTAAAGACAGTGTAAGACCTGGCTGTTCCACCAAGCGTTTGGCAAGAGGGGTTGGGAGGAGAGGGGTGTCTGTGGCTCTGCCTATGTTCTGTGGTTTTAACTTATATTTGTATATTGTATTTTTTATTATATGTGCTTTTATTATATTTTTATTGTGTTGTAAGCCGCCCCGAGCTACCTTGGCAGGAGGGGGCGGCTAAGAAATCTAGGTAAATAAATAAATAAAAATAATATAAAATTGGAACCCAAATCTTCAGACATGTGTCTTTTTTTGTGTGTTTTTCTTGGGTACACACTTTGATGGGATAGTTTTCCCTTGACCAAAATGTTGCAAATTTTACTATATCACAGCTCGAGAGGAGGAGGGTTTGCCCTTTTCCAGTGACCCACTACACAGATTCTGGCTGCAAACAGTAAAAAGAAAATTAATTTTTCATTGCGTTTAAATTGCAGGTCCATCACCGGGGTCATTGAGTAGACATGTCAGGAGGGTTGGAGGGATTTGACAACCAGTGATATGCTGAATTTCTTTGATATTTTTTCCAAAAAACAGATTTGTGGACACTGCCACCTCATGTACAGATATGTTCCCCATTCACCACAACCCCACCAACAGAGTGCCTCTATTGTTGCATAAATGTGCTGAATTTTGTCTGGGGTCAGATACCATTTGTATAATATCTTGTAAAAACTTTATTTGTGGGCTGCGCAAATCGATTAACTGTATCCTCTTTCCCATATTGAGACCCATTCATTTAAGTCCATTTCTCTTTCCATGTCCCTCGCCCATCTTTTCATTTGGTTGTGTGTTTTTTTGGTCAGCATATTTTGAAATCAAAAGTGTATATATCTTGAACGTTAAGCCTTTGTTTCAGCTTGCATCTGGGTCAGTTCTTTGGATGTTTAAGAGTCTAGACAGGGCTGCCTCATATTTAGATTTCTCTATAAAGTGTCTGACTTGTAAGTAGATAGATAGATAGATGGATGGATGTTTATTTACGACCCATATGGGTCAAATGTTACATAAGGTTAAACAAAAATACTACAGTGTATTGACAACATACAAACTTAATAAAGGCATACGTCTTTCTTAACACGACTTATAAAACATATACTTAATACGACTTATTAGACATATACTTCAATCGGAACAGCCAAATGAGGAGATTACCAGTCTGGATTACACACAATTTACACAGCATAGTATGTACGTTTCATTTCCGAGCTTCTAATCTTCTGAGAAACTCACTTGTAATTCACTCGTAAACTGTGAGTTGAGTAAACTGACTTTCCTTACACACATTAAATAGATTTAATTATAATCTCCCATTAACCTGCATTTTCCTTTTTATCTGTGCTGCGCACAAAAACTTTGCAAGATGACATACCAAATTCAATGTCAGTTCCTGGAAAAGATAAACTGTCCTCTCGTGTGAGGATAATTTGCCCCTATTCACCCACGGGGTCAGCCATTTTATTCTTTCAGTAGTGTACAGGGGGCATTCCCACAAAAGATGAGGAATATCCTCCACCTTCTTCTGTATGCATGGGCATAGCCTTTGGGCTAAAGGAATTTTCCGCCAATGGTCCTCCTGAATACTGGATTCCAGCTGAGAGAATCGCATGCGTATTATTACTAATCTCAAGTGATATTGGGGAATCTGTAAATAAAGGGCTGGCATTGTTGTAACAAATCTATATTGATTCAGAGGGATATATGTTAACTCGACTGCCTTAGCTTTATCCTCCTGAAAGGCTATGTCCGTCAGGCAGTCCAAAATCTGCTTCTTGTCACCCTTAAATGGGATACGATCGAAACATTCCCCCATATACCCAAGACCAATTTTCAACAACTCCGATCTTATATCTTGTAAGTAGTGAATTATGGAAGCTTGATTTCATTTACATTTTTGCACATTTCTTGGTATGTTTTTAACTTGGGGTCTAGGAAGAAATGCCCAAACTGTGTGATTCCTGCTCTGGTCCATAATAACATGTCACTTTGACAATCCCTGGGAATAAATTCTTGATTGTTGATGAAAGTAGCTAGAGGGCCTTGGTGAGAGAAAATCTGAGTGCTTGTCCAGTGTGGATAAAGTAGTCTGAATTAATGGGTGTGTATTTCTTTCTGGTGGTCTGAATTTCTTTTTGGTCCAGCTGTTGCTGTGAATTTGGTTTCCAATCTTGTTTGAGTTTTACCCAGTGCTTGGAAGGGCTATTGTTGACCCAATTAATATCTTTTAATTGTGATGCATAGTAATAGTATTGGCATATTAGGAAAGGCCAGTCCACCCCGTTTCAGGGGCATAGCTAGGGTGGAATGGGCCCCTGACCAAGAAGTCAAGATGCGCCCCCCCCTTTTTGGGGGGGGGCCTCCGGCTGGTGGCAAAGCTGGTGACAGGCCTGGGGGCGCTCCCCGGTTCGCATGCGTGTGAATTAACTTGAAAGGCTCTTTTGTCCTTCCTCAAAATGGAGGTGGTTGGTGCTCACTGCACCCTCAAGGTGGTTTACAACTGTGTGTTTCCCACAATTCCAACTACAAGAATTTCACAAGCAGAAAGCAAGTAATAAAGCATGTATGCAGAGTGCCCCCGCCCAAACAAACATATGCAGGACCACCCTGGGCAGGTCAAAGCTTGCTTCCCCCCTAGGGTGACCAAATATGCAAATTTTAGAGGACGCTTATGAGAAATACAGGTTACAGGGCTGCATTGGCACCAATGCAGCCCTGCAACCTGTATTTTTTATGTGTCCTCTAAGATTTGCATATCTGGTTACCCTATTCTCCGCCCCCTCCTAACAAACAAATGTGCAGGGCCACCCCATGCAAGGCAAAGCTGGCTTCTTTCCCCCACCCCCGCCCAAACGAACATGTGCAAGGCCACCCTGGGCAGGGCAAAACTTGCTTCTTCTTCACCCCCACCCCATAACCCCCCCCCCCACCGGGAGAAGGAAGAACAAGGTTGCTGCAGCAGCAAGCCTAGCCACTTGTGTTCCCTAGCTGCCCCGAGTGCTTCTTCCCCCCCTCCACCTGGAATGAGGGAGGGTCCAGGTGCCCCTAGCCCCAAACGTCCCCCTCCCAAACCACCCCACCACCATGGTGGGGTTCAGGGGGAGGGGGTGCACCACCCCTAAACCCTTACTTGGGTGACAGGTCAAGAAGTCTACCTAGTCTCAGTCTGTGCTCTGTCAGTTTCTAGCTCAGTCCTCGACTCCTGGCTCTGCTTTGTGGACGGTATCTCTAGACTCTGCTGCTGTGCCTGCTAGCCTCTCTCTCTGCACCCTGCCCTCTCCTCTTCACTCCTTCCTACCTCTGTGTTTGACCTCAGGAAGCAAGCCCTTCCTGCCCCTCCCCTTCCGGTGCCCGCTGTGAGAGAGGGGGAGGAGGGGGAAGGACTGGAGAGCAGACTGGGAAGCCGGTTGAGAGAGAGAAGCGAGGGAGGATGTTTCTTTAAAACTGGAAGGAGGAGGAGCCCTGCCCAGGACTCAACCCCACCCCACCCCAAAAACCAACCAACCAACAAAAAACACCAAGCGGCGCGGTGGCTCCTAGAGGGGAAAAAACAAACAAAAAACACACCGCTGAGCTCGGCAGTCTGCCTGCTGCAGCTCAGGACTAAAAAAACCAAACCAACCCCCCCACCCCCCAAACCACAGCTTTATGCCAGGGTCGCTCAATGAATGCTATACCCCTGCCCCATTTGATAGGTTCATATAAAACTTGAGAGCTCACTGTTAGTTTTGTGTGATTCCATTTGAACTTTAAAATGGCCTTTTGCCACATTTCTAGTGTCTTGCGATACCAATAGGGATGCACTGGAACAGAAACAGTAACTTTGAGAGGATGTTCATCTTAACTGAGGTTATCCTGCCTAACCAGGATATTTTATTTGTTCCATTCGTCCATATCTTTCAATAGTTTATTCCACATTAGTGGATAATTTGCATTGAAAAGGTCTGTATGTTTCTCTGTAATGTATGTTCCTAAATGTTTTATAGATTTGACCGTTTAAATTTATACAGCTGACAGCAAGTACCCTTGATCATTTCAGGAATATTAATTCCTAGAACTTCAGATTTATTGTAATTTACTTTGAAGCCTGATTCTTGCACAAATTTTGAGGTTAGTTTTTCTATATTTTTAATGAGGACCTTGGTTCCTGCAAGTATATTTATTTAGATTATATTTATATTTTATATTAAAATTTATATGCCGCCCCCTCCTGCCACAGGCATCTCGGGCAGCTCACAACATCTTAAAAGCATTTTAAAACATTAAAATAAACAGTAATGATTAAAATTAAAAACAATATAACGCCCTCCCCACCCTAACCCAACCCCCCCACCCCGCCATCTCCCTTGAGAAAGGTCTGGTGGAACAGCCAGGTCTTACATTGTCTGCGGAAAAAGGGGAGGCCGGCAGCCAAGTGGATCTCTGACAGGAGGGAGTTCCACAGCCACAGCACAGCCACAGAGAACGCTCTCCTCATAGTCAACCCCGGGGGGACCTCGAGGAGGGCTACCCCAGCCGACCGCAGGGGTCACTCCAGGACCCGGAGGGTGAGGCGGTCCTGCAGGTAGGCGAGGCCCAAAGGTCAACACCAATACCTTGAATTGGGCCCGGAAACCTACCGGCAGCCAGTGCAGAGAGCAAAGCACCAGTGTAATATGTGCGCTTTGGCCCGTCCCCATCAAGAGACAGGCCGCCGCATTCTGCACCAGCTGCAGCTATCGAACCAACACCAAGGGTAGCCCCATGTAGAGCGCGTTGCAGTAATGCAGTCTCGAGGTAATAAAAGCATGGATGACCGTGGCCAGATCTGAGTCCAAGACATATGACCTAAGCCAACTCACCAGATGTAACTGGCGAAATGCACCCTTCACCACAGCCACCACCTGGGCATCCAGGCGGAGCTGTGGGTCCAATAGCACCCCCAGACTCCAGACCTGGGAAACCAGGAGAGGACGGACCTCATCAATGATGGGGGCCACCACTCCCTTGGCCTTCCCCACAACCATCACCTCTGTCTTGTCAGGATTTAGCCTCAGGCGGTTCGCCTTCATCCAATTTCCCACAGCGGACAAACACCAGGTAAGCACCAAGACTGCTGGGCCTGAGTCGGAGGAAAATGAGAGATACAGCTGGGTGTCATCAGCATATTGATGACACCTCACTGCATACTCCCTAACAACCTCTCCCAAAGGCTGCATGTACACATTGAACAAGAGAGGGGATAAGATGGAACCCTGTGGTACTCCACACGTGAGGCCCCGGGGGAAGACTAAAACTCCCCCAGCAACACACGCTGGGTTCTCCCAGCCAGGAAAGAGCAGAACCATTCAAGAACAGTTCTGCTAATCCCTGCCCGGTCCCGCAGCCGAGTCACCAACAACTCATGATCAACGGTATCAAATGCAGCCAAGAGATCTAACAGGATCAAAAGGGTCGAACGACCCCGGTCCAACTCATGGGAGAGGTCGTCAACCAAGGCCACAAGTGCAGTCTCCGTGCCATGACCCGGGCGAAAGCCTGACTGCGAGGGATCGAGAAAGTTAACCCAGTCCAAATGCCCCTGAAGCTGCTGAGCCGCCACCCATTCAGTAACCTTCCCTTAAAAGGGAAGGTTAGAGACTGGCCAATAACTGGCAAGGACGTCAGCGTCCAAAGATGGTTTCTTGAGCCGGAGCCGCACTGCCACCTCCTTGAGACAGCCAGGCACCCTGCCCTCCTCGTGCGAGACATTGACTATCCCCGCCAGCAACAGCCCCAGTGTCTCCCGGCTAGGCTTAACCAGCCAGGACAGGCATGAATCTAATTCACAATAGGTGGCTCAAACAGTCCCAAGAGCATCCCCTGCATCTGAGGGCGACACCGCCCGAAACTCATCCCATAAAACAGGACAAGAAGGGGCTTCTACTGACTCTGACCCATTATCTGCTAAAAAAATTGCATCAAAATTGTGGTGAATTTGAACAATTTTATCCGCAAAAAAATCACAGTGAGCATTTGATAGTTCTACATCCAGGTGGAGGGAGGCTGGAGTGACCAGCCCCCTCACCATCTGGAACAGCTCAGCCGGGTGGGACTTAGCGGACACAATGAGGGCAGCAAAGAAAACCTTCTTTGCTGTCCGCACTGCAATGGCATAGGTACGTAACCAGACTCTATTCCGCAACCGGTCAACTTCAGTACGCAAATCACGCCACCTTCACTCTAACTGCCGCCCTTCCTGCTTCATCCGCCACAGCTCCCGGTATACCACAGGGAGCTGCATTGTCGGCAATTCGGGAGCAGACACCTGGGAGCCACACATTTGATTGGCTCCGTTCGCACGATATTCCAACTGGACACAATCATTAAGTGAGCAGCCATCGAGGTCAGAGGAGACATCCCCTAGAGCTATCTGGAACCTTTCAGGTTCCATAAGCCTTTGTGGGAGAACCAACCTAACTGGTTCCACACCCTCCCAGGGGCTGACATGTGCCAGGATATCCGCCCGGAGGAGATAATGATCTGTCCACAACAAGGGCACTGTTGATACTTCCCCCCACCAACGGATCCCCCGTCTCAAGGCCTGTGCAGAATATCATGTCTAGGGTATGTCCTCCAACATGTGTGGGGCCTACTACTCTCTGAGACAGGCCCATGGTTGCCATGGTGCCACGAACTCAAGCTCTGCCCCTCCAAGAGTGGCATTGGCATGGATATTGAAGGCGGCAGCAGCAGCAACAGCACACCAGGTGAGCCGCTAGGGGAGGGTGGCAGCAGCTTCTTCTGGGCCGGGCGGCACGCCGCTTTTGGCTGCGCCAGGCCTGTAAGTCCTGGCCATGCGCCCTGGCCCCGCCCCCCTCCTCCAAGCAGGGGAGGGGGAAGATAGTACCTGGGGGCGGGCAGCACGGCTCTTCAACAAGGCTGGGGTTTTGGGGCGGCAGCAACAGCACACCAGGTGAACCCCTAGGGGATGGTGGCGGTGGTTTCGGCTATCAAGACATCAGTGTACAAAGCTATCTTGTCCTCTGACCCAGAAGGTGTTCTAATGCCTTTTATTGACGAACTAGCCCTAATTTTTATTGCAAATAGCCTTGCCTCGTGCCCCTGGGCAAGTCGAACGAGGGAGATTGGTAGGCATTCATGAAAGCAGAAGCCTGAGGATTATTATATAGAGGAAATATGCCTCTACGGAATTGCTTCCCAAAGCCAAATTCTGTCAAGACCTGTCTGAGCTATTTCCATTCCAAATAGTCAAATGCTTTCTCCATATCAAGAGAGAGCAGCACAAAAGAGGCAGAGTTATGATTAACATTTTTAAAATTATCATTATTATTTATTTATTTAGGCATTGGTTTCTACCCTAGCCATAAAACAAAACAAAATACAGATATTTTAAAACATGATGAAAGTAATGATTAACATTATGGATCAGATTCACGGATCTTCTAATATCAGATATATGCCTGTCAGTGACAAATCCTGATTGGTCTGGATGTATATATTTGGGTAAGATGGT
Source organism: Sphenodon punctatus (assembly GCA_003113815.1). NCBI lineage: Eukaryota > Metazoa > Chordata > Lepidosauria > Sphenodontia > Sphenodontidae > Sphenodon > Sphenodon punctatus. The sequence goes on from QEPC01007467.1 coordinate 2,757,737, forward strand.
ATTTAATCTGTTTGCTTGCACCTTGGCATAGATTTTAGCAACCATATTAATTAATGAAATACATCAGTATGATGCACAGTTGGATAAGGTCTTTCCCTTCTTTAGGGATGATGACAATCTTTGCCTCCTTCCAGGAATCTGGAGTGCCATTACCTTGCAGTATACTAGTATTAAACAATTGAGTTAGTTCTGGGACCACCACTTGCTTTACAGCTTTGTAGTATTCTCCTGAGAACCCATCCAGGCCTGGGGCTTTGTTAGTTTTTAGATTTTTTATGACATCGCTAACTTCTTCTGTTGTGATTTGCCTGTCCAGAAATGCCACATCATCCTCTGAAAGCTAAGATAACTTTATACTTCTTAGGTGTCTGTTTATAAGCTCAGGTGTTGGATGTTTTGAGGAGTATGAAGTGTGGAAGAAGTTGGCAAATGTTTTAGAGATCTGTTTGATATCAGTTACTAATTCTCCCTTCTTGTTCCTAATACAAGTGACAGCTGATTTTTATTATTTCTTTTTCAATTTTCTCACTAGAAACCTGTCTGCTCTGTCACCTCTTTCATAGTATTTTTGTTTTATGTTACCTGAGTGTTGCTCTGCCATACTTGTTTGTAGCAAGTTTATTTTCCCTCTTATCTCTGTTATTTTCTTATAAACTTTTTTATATCCTGAGTGCTTATGTTTGTGTTCCAACTCAGACAACTCTTTAGTCAGCCATTCCTCCTTGAGAATTCTCATCTTTTTAAGGTATGAAGCTTCCCGTATAAGTATTCCTCTCATTACTGCCTTCCTTGCATCCCAGAGAACTTTTTTACTGATTCCTTCCTTACTTCTATGTACTTTTGGAAAGATTTTTCTAGGGCCCTTTTCACACAGACATGCTCACAGGATAAAATGGGTGTTACATTTTATTATACATGTTTCAGGGCACCCTTAGAGCACACATGCAGCCCTGCAACATGTGTAATAAAATGTAACACCCATTTTATCAACGTTAGAGTGTCTGTGTGAAAAGGACCTAGTTCTTCTAAACTGAGTCGGTCATACAGCAAGGCTCTGTTCAACCGCCAGGCCCCTCATTTTCCCATAGACTCCCAGTCCTGTAGTTCAACATTGGCAGGAGAGTGATCAGACCAAGTTATGTTCATAAGCAGCATGGCTTTCTTTCGATTGATCAAGGTCCTAGAGACAAAAATCATATCAATCCTGGAATAGGAACCATAAACAGCAGAGTAATAGGTATAATCTCTGCCTTTTGGATTCATCTCCCTCCAGACATTTACCAAAACTTCATTTTCTAGGTGATACACCAATTTTGTGCTTGTTCTCCTTAATTTGCTTCTATGTATTTTTGAGCGATCCTTTGTGGGATTGAGCACTTCATTAAAGTCACCCACTAATATTACATCTCCTTCCCTAAAAGTGTGTAAGTCAAAACTGATCAAAAAAGGAGGCTTGCCCTTTATTGGGTGCATACACATTGGCCAGAGTTAGGATTTTGCCTTTTAAGGATCGTTTTACTAAAATATACCTGCCGCCTTTATCTGTAAGTTTTTCTGCAACAGTAAGAGGGAAATGCTTGGCAAAGATAATTGTCACACGTCTTTTGTTAGATTTGTCTGGGGAGACATACGGTGACTGTGTCCAAAATGTACTCGGGTATTTCTCATAATTTCGCTTTAGATGCGTTTTCTGTAAAAAGATTATATTAGAAGAATCCTTTTTCAGGGACTGAAGACCCTTTTCCTTTTTACAGGGTTGTTCATCCCCTTGACATTGTTAGTCAGGACTTTGATAGGCTGGCTCACCCATTAGTACGAGTTTTGTTTTGCTCCAGGTTTCTTCCTTTTTTAGAGATAAAGATGTCTCCACCAACCTGACCCAACATTGTATTTGTACTTCAAGAACAACAATGTCCAAGGTTCCCATCGTGCACAGAATGGTCCTGAAGCTCTCGTGTATGTTGGTTTTCCTATATTTATAATCTGATTTGCAGTATCCTGAATCTGCTGCCAGTACACTACCAGCTTTTAATTTCTGTGCCCTGAATGTTTTATTCTTATATACCTTCTTTCCCCACCCCCATATTACCCTACAACCCTTTATGTAGCTTTTATTTTCTTTACTTATCTTGATCTTGTCGTTTTGTGTTTCTCCCTCACCATCCATGCCCTCCCCCAACTCTGCAGTCCTAGTTATGCAGACCCCGTGCTCCCACTCATTCCCCTGTTCCCTAGTTACTTAGTCCCTGGTTAAGTAACCAGTAACTCCAAACCCTTCTTACCATCCCTATAACCCCTTGGACTGCTCCCGTGCAGTCTGAAGTGAATACCTTCTCTTCCCTAAATTACTCCCGTTTCTGAGAACTGACATATAACTAATTTGAGATACATGGGGAGAAATTACTCAGAACCACTAAGGGCTCCTTCTCAGCTCCTCCTTATTTCTTCATCTTTGGGGGGAACCTCCCCCCACCCTTACTCCCCTTTTTGATCCTGGGATTTTCTCCCCGCCCCCCTACCCCTGTTAAATCAATTTTCAAACTATTTATGTATATACAAATATGCTGCACATTAATGTAGTTACTGTTTTGCTGGTCTCAGCTGATGAACTCCAGTAGTTTCTTCTGTGCAGACTTGAGTCTGTTATTAGTCATCTAAGTCCTCTTGTTGAGATTCAGTTTCATTTTAATTTCTCCCCTTCTCTGACTGCTTGTCAAGGTCTCTTTTTGTTCCTTTTCTTGCCTTCTTTCTTCGGTATTTCTTAGTTTGCCAAGGTTCCAGTCGTATTTTTGAGACCTTTCCTGCAGAGTGTTTAAGTCTGAGTTTAGTCTGAGTTTAGGAGCTTAATTCCCGGCGCTTCCAACACCTTCTTTCCTCCTTCCAGGTCTCTTATGACATGATGCTGATTTTGGGAGGTGAAGGAAAGTATAGATGAAAATTCCCATCTGTAAGGAATTCCTGCTTTTCTGAGTGCTGCTGTGATTTCTCTCAGCTCCTTTCTCTTCTTCAGGGTCAGTGAGGAGAGATCCTGGAAGAATGGCAGCTTGTGGCCCCTCAGTGTGAGTTCTGAGCTTTCCCTTTCTTTTTTCATGACTAATTCTGTTGAAAGTGATGGAGTTTCACAAACAGGTCTCTGGGCTTATCCTGAGACAGCAGATATAATGCTCTATGTGCTCTGTCCGCTTTCACTTCACCCCCAAGTCCACCTCCAGCAATTCTGTTCTTAATTTTTTTTAAATTTACTGTATGGGGTTCCCTCCTTCGGCGCGTTCAGGCAAACCTCTGATTCGGATGTTGTTTCTTCTCTCTCCAATGCTGTCCTATCCACCTTTAGTTTCAGATACCTCTTTCTCTGCTCCAGGGAAACAACTCGCTCCTGCAAGGCTATTTCCCTGTCATGTGCCTCTCCAAGGGCACTTTAAAGGGCAGTGACTTGATTCACCAAGTCTGCAACTTTTTCCTTCAGTCCTTGCAGCTTGGTTATCAGATCATTTCTTAGGGTCCCAATTGCAGAGGTTAATTCATGGGGCAATTTCTCAAAGTCTTCCTTGATAACTGTAGATTTTTCTGCAGCCCTATCCTTTAGAGCTGGTTTGGCTGCCATTTCCTTGTTTGGGGTCTGTGGGGGTCTCACCTAGCAAGGAGCTTGTAGCACTGCTCTTCGTGAGAAATTCCTTCAGATTTTGGGGGCTTGGGGGAGAGTACATCTTCTGCTACTGCATGCCCTTATTTTCAGGGGTGTGCAGTGGATTAAGAGGGTTGATGGTGGTGAGTTTCTTTCCATTCCCTCAGAGCCCAGGCCTCAGGCAGCCATGCTGTTTTTGTCCCCTGCTGGCCACCTTGTACAGGCTTTTGTTATTCTTTATGCGTTCTATTCCATTGCAATCCAGAGAGATTGTTATGGTTGCTGTGTTGGTCCCAAGTGACAGAGATGGAGACAAGGTGGTTATGAATGATATCTTTTATTGGACCAACTGCTGTTGGTGAAATTGAGAAATCTTTCAGACCACACAGGGGTGTAGAGTTACGTAGCCAGTCAGAAAAGAACCTACAGCCCAACCCATATGGTTGCTTTAGCCTATCTTTGTGTTTACCACTACCCACTGTTCCTTTTCATACATCCATATACATTCTCTATAGCTCTGTTTTTCAGTGTCTGGCATCTCTCCTTTCTCCCTATCTAAAACCCCGCCCATGCACCAGTTACCTTGTCATAACCACTCCCACCCATTCCTGCCTCCTTATATACCTGCCCTAAATTTGCGCAGTTTATATATTTCTGACTGACTATGCTACATACATGAGGAAGGACCCTGTGTGGCCCAAAAGCTTCCTCATTTTCATCAACAGCAGTTGGTCCAATAAAAGATATTCAAACCACCTTGTCTCCATCTCTATTCCATTGTGCTGCCTTGGAGGAGAAAGGTCTTCAGGAAGGACAGCATCATACTGAAATTTATTTATTTTATTTTTATTTATTTAAAATGTATATCCCGCCCCTCCTGCGCACAGGGCAGCCCGGGGTGGCGAACAACATTAATTAAAACAGTATAACATTTTAAAACAATTTAAAAATACAATATATGGGGAAAACTCCCACCCCTTGCCAAAAGCCTGATGGCACAGCCAGGTCTTACATATATGCCGAAACAGCAGGAGAGTGGGAGCCAGCCGAGCCTCCTCCGGGAGCGAATTCCACAGCACAGGGGCAGCCACTGAAAAAGATATAACATCGGTGGCCACCCACCTTGCCCGGGGAACCTCCAAAAAGGCTCCCACAGACAATCTCAAGGGTCGCACGGGCACATGGGGAGTGAGGCGGTCCCGCAGATAAGCAGGCCGTGAAGGGCTTTAAAGGTTAAAACCAGCACCTTGAACCTGGCCCGGTGCTTTATAGGCAGCCAGTGCAGAGCCCGGAGCACTGGTGTCATGTGCTCCCTGCGACCCGCTCCCATCAGGAGATGGGCCGCGGCATTCTGCACCAGCTGCAGCCTCCGGACCAGCTTCTCGGGCAGCCCCACGTAGAGCGCGTTGCAGTAATCCAGCCTCTAGGTGATGAAGGCATGGATGACAGTGGCGTGGTCAGAGTCTGGCTGATACGGCCGAAGCCGCCGGACAAGATGTAACTGCCAAAACGCACTCCCCGCCACGACCACAACCTGAGATTCCAAGCTGAGCCGCGAATCAAGGAGCACACCTAGACTCTGCACTTGAGAGATCATGGGGAGGGGAGAACCCCCCCAACAAGAGGAGATTCAACCACCCCCAGGCCCCCCAAGTCCTCGCCCACCAACATCACCTCCGTCTTGTCAGGATTCAATTGCAGATGGCTCGACCTCATCCAAGCCCCCACAGCTGACAGGCACTGGGAAAATAAGGAGACTGCATGGCCTGGGTCGATGGAAAAAGAGAGGTAGAGCTGAGTGTCATCAGCATAATGATGACACTGCATGCCCTGAAACCCCCTCACGATCTCCCCTAACGACTGCATATAGATGTTAAACAAGAGGGGGGACAGAATGGCACCCTGCGGGATTCCACACGTGAGGTCTCGGGGGCAAGACGTACACTCTTCCAAGACCACCCGGTGAGTTCTCCTGGCCAGGAATGAACGAAACCAGTCCAAGACCGTTCCGCCAATTCCAGCACGGCCCTGCAGGCGAGTCACCAACACCTCGTGATCGACTGTGTTGAATGCAGCTGAAAGGTCTAGTGGGAAGTGATCCTGTAGCTGGGACCTGCCTTCCACATGATGTGTTATTGGCCCTTTTTTACCAGGAAGGAGCCATGGAATGTGGGGGATGGGTGGACGCCGCAGCAGGTGTGCGGTGTGTGGGCAGCCCATCACACAAACGCCCACTCACCTCCACCCATCTCCATGTATGGAGGCACCTCCGTTGCCTCTTGGGGGATTGGTGGGTGGAGCATGAGAGCACGCACGCACCCCCATGCACCGGCCGCAGCTGTCAGACAGATGCCCCCCCACCCAGGCAGTCGCACATGTGGGCAAGGGGGGGCATCCATGTAAAAATGGCTATCTTTTCACTCAGGGCTGTATGCCAGCGGGTTATGAGTTGGATGGCCATGGTAGTGGGTGATTCAGTTATTAGAAATGTAGATAGCTGGGCTGCTGGTGGCCGTGAGGACCGTATGGCAAATTGCGAGGGTAGAGGACCTCACATGGCACCTACAAAGAATTTTAGATAGTGCTGAGGAGGAGCCAGCTGTTGTGGTACATGTGGGTACTAATTACATAGGCAGATGTAGGAGGGAGGTTCTGGAGGCCAAATTTAGGCTTCTAGGTAGGAGATTGAAGTACAGAACCTCCAGGGTAGCATTCTCACAAATGCTCCCAGTTGCACCTGCACGACCCCAGAGGCAACTACGCTCTGCAGTCTCAATGCATGGATGAGACGATGGTGCAGGAAGGAGCCTTTAGATTCATTAGGAACTGGGGAACCTTTTGGGGAGGGGGGAGCCTATTCCCACGGGATGGGCTTCACCTTAACCAGAATGGAACCCAGCTACTGGCACTTAAAATTAAAAAGAAGTTAGAGCCATTTTTAAACTAGAATCCGGGGGAAAGCCGGCAAGCGCTGAGGAGTGTGTGGTTCGGACCGAGGCATCTCCAAAGGATGCTGTTAATTCAGGGAAATTAGAGTATCCCAATATAAAGGATAGGACAGAAGCCATGGGAGCTCAGGCAGAAATCAGTGCAGAATAGACAAGTATAAAAGATTCCAAAATACCTGAAGTGATTACTTATAATGACCAGAATAAGAATAAAAATAATAAATTTAAGTGTCTATATGCAAATGCTAGAAATCTAAAAAGTTAAATGGGGGAATTAGAGTTTTTAGCACTAAATGAAGACCTAGGCATAATAGGCATCTCAGAGACCTGGTGGAATGAGGATAACCAATGGGACACAGTAATACCAGGGTACAAAATACATCAAAATATCTTATCAATATATTAAGTAGATCAAGGTGGTGGTGGAGTGACTCTATATGTTAAACACAGCATTGAGTCAAGTTGGATTTAAAATTTTACAGGAAGGGAACTGTGCTCTGGAATCTCTATGGATAGAATTCCATGTGCAACGGGGAAGTGTATAGCAGTGGGGCTATATTATTGCGCCCCCTGACCAGGATGGTGAGACGGATTATGAAATGCTAGCAGAGATTATACAGGCTACTAAAATCGGTAACACAATAATAATGGGCAATTTCAATTATCCTAATATTGACTGAATGAATGTCTCCTCCGGGCGTGATAGGGAGGTAGTTTCTAGATGCCATAAATGACTGCTTCGTGGAGCAGCTGGTCCTGGAACCAATGAGAGCAGGAACTACTTTAGATCTAGTCCTAAGTGGAGTGCAGGACCTGGTGCAAGGGGTAATGGTGGTGGAGCCGCATGGCTATAGTGTTCATAATATAATCAAATTTGACATAATTACTGGAGGGTGAATGGTAAATAAAGCTACCACAGTAACAGTTCACTTTTAAAAGGGAGACTATGCTAAAACGAGGAAACTAGTTAGAAGAAAACTAAAAGGAGCAGTAGCAAGGATTAAATGTCTGCAAGAGGTGTAGAGACAATTTAAAAACACCATCTTCGAAGCCCAGATTATATGTATTCCTCGGGTTAAAAAAGGTAGTTTGCCAGCATGGCTAAATGGGAGGTGAAGGAGGCTATTAAAGCCAAAAAGGCGTCCTTTAAAAAATGGAACGCTAGTTCTAATGAGGAAAATAGGAAAGAGTATAAGCACTGGCAAATTAGATATAAAACGTTGATAAGGCAGACCAAGAGAGAATTTGAAGAGAGACTTGCTAAAGAGGTAAAAACGAATAATAAAAACTTTTAAAAATACATCAGAAGCAAGAGGCCTGCTAGAGAGTCAGTTGGGCCATTAGATGACTAGGGAGTAAAAGGGGCGCTCTGGGAGCATAAGGCCATTGCAGAGAAGCTAAATGAATTTTCTGCTTCGGCCTTCACGGCAGAGGATGTTGGGGAGATATCCACACCAGAACTGCTCTTTGTAGGTGATGAATCAGAAGAGCTGTCACAGATCAACATGCCTCTGGAAGAGGTTCTCGAGCAAATTGAGAAATTGAATAGTAGCAAATCACCGGGACCAGATGGTTTACACCTCAGAATTCTGAAGGAATTCAAATAATAAATTGCACATTTACTACTGGTAATTTGTAACCTATCACTAAAATCTGCCACTGTACCCAAGGACTGGAAGGTAGCAAATGTAACACCAATATTTAAAAAGGGCTCCAGAGGTGATCCTGGAAACTACAGACTGGTGAGCCTGATGTCTGTGCTGGGCAAAATTGTGGAGGCTGCTATTAAAAACAGAATCGTGGGGCATATTGACAAACATGGGTTAATGTGGGAGAGTCAACATGGATTTAGCAAAGGAAAGTTGTGCCTCGCTGATCTATTGGAATTTTTTCCAATAGATTAGTGGTGTAAATAAGAGGGTGTAAATAAGCATGTGGATAAGGGGAAGCCAGTTGATATAGTGTATCTGGATTTTCAGAAAGCATTTGCTAAGGTCCCTCATGAGAGACTCTTGAGGAAATTTAAAATTCATGGAATAGGAGGTGGTGTCCTATTGTGGATTGATAACTGGCTCAAGGATAGGAAACAAAGAGTACCATTTTAACTGAAATAAATAAACTTACCTGCATCCTGTAGTCCATTATTCATAGGAAGACTCTTATTTGTAGCTATCTTTGTCTTTATGTCTTGATTAGATTATAAGCTCCATGGAGCAGGGACTGTCTTTATGTTATGTACAGCACTACATATGATTAGTAGCGCTATAGAAATGATAAAGAGGAGAAGGAGGAGGACTAAATGGTCAGTTTTCACAGTGGAGAGAAGTAAATAGTGGAGTGCCGCAGGGATCTGTACTGGGTGGTGTTATTTGTTTGTTTGTTTGTTTAATTAATTTTTTATCCCACCCTTTTCTCCGAGGCTCAGAATGACTCACATTTCAACTTTTTAACTTTAACAATTAACATATAACAATTAATATTAAACTAATGAAAAAGACACAGGAGAGCCCTCAACTGTAAGGGACACGGAGAGAGATGTCCGAGACATGGGCAGACATCGGGCTTGGGGGTGATGGGGTTTAGGGTCAGAACTGGGAAAAATCTGGAAAGGGGAGTAATGAGTGATCAGATTTGCAGATGATAACAAGTTATTCAAGGTAGTTAAAACACGACTGGACTGTGAAGAATTACAGGAGGATCTTGTGAGACTGGGTGACTGGGCATCTGAATGCCAGATGAAATTTAATGTGGACAAGTACAACGTAATGCACATAGGGAAAAACAATCCAAACTTTATGTACACGATGCTGGGTTCTAAATTGGGAGTTACCACTCAGGAAAAGGACCTTGGAGTCATTGTGGACAATACATTGAAATTCTCAGCTCAGTGTGCGGTGGCCGTCAAAAAAGGTAGCAGATTTAAAACAAATAAAAGAAAGTATTTTTTTCACTCAACACACGATTAAGTTGTGGAATTTGTTGCCAGAGGACGTGGTCAAGGCTAGTAGTATTGGGTTTAAGAAAGGATTGGACAAGTTTCTGGAGGATAGGTCCATTAGCAGCTGTTAGCCAGGTAAGTTTGGGAAATGTAGCCCCTTACTGTCGAGGTCTCGGAGTGAACAACAGGGAATGGATTGCCCCATAGTGACCTGTTGGGTACTTAAAGCAACTGAGATTGGCCACTGTCGGAGACAGTATGCTGGGCTCGATGGTCCATTGGTCTAACCCAGTATGGCATTTCTTATGTTATTAAGTTCTTCTTATTGATCGTGTAAGTGTGACATTTCAGTGCTGGCCCTACCCATCAACCTAAACTTTCACCAGGTGCCACTGCAGAGGCCTTCCCGTTGATACCTTCACCACTAATGGCTGCCCCCTATACATGGCTACCTGTCCTCAGGAGCAGAGATGAAGGGTTGAGGAGTGCATAAAAGGAGGTTTGGTGCAAGTAAGCACCAAGTTCTTCGTTATCCTCTCACCCAGCCCCACTAGCAGTATTTGGCACCATCTAGGGTCCAACTCAGATTATAACAAACACTTTTCCTTTAATTGCCCATGCCCTGACATCATTCCCTGGGCATATATATAGCTCCATCTCAGCACTCCCCCTCAGTTTGTTTCTTTCCTGCTTTTGTAGGGCTCGGTACTAAGCACAACAGAAGTGGGTGGTCTTGATGAAAGGCTTTAGGCACTGCACTATCTGTGCAGTGTGGATCGTGGACTCAGACACCCATGCTCTGTACCTATTCTGCTTATGTGCCGAGCACAATACCGTAGTGTGTCAAATTTGTTGGGGTTCAAACCCTGCACCAGGAAGGATCAAGCTTGTTGGCTGGTAGAGCACCTCACAGTCCTGGCTATGTCTGCTCAGGAGCAGGGCCTGGGACTGCCAGAGTTGGAGGCTCACAGGGATCAGCCTCCACCCTTTTCCACTCTGGCCCGTACCTTGACAAGGGAGGTGCCGTCGGGCGCTGAACAGCCAGCTACTCCAATACCAACTGGGCCAAGGCCTGTGCACATGACGCAGGGCCAGAGAACAGCCCAAGCCTCACCGGGAAGAGAGCACTCCACTCCACACTGTGATGTCAGTCGCTGGTGCACAACCTTCCACACTGACAGCAGTCCCCAGAATCAGATCAGTTCAGAAAGTAGTACCATCACAAGAGGATTTAACACTGGAATTTTCCTCAGAGGAGTTGCCAGTCCGGGAGGATATCCAGGAAGGTGTCCGAGGACCTTGAGGGCTTCATTGACTTGGAGTAGCTACTCCTGGACACTCAGGAGGTGCTCCGCAAGTTGGATGTTCGAAGGCTTCTGCTTTCCTGTTTAGATAGGACAATGCATTTTTGGAGGACAGATGGCTTGTTCCTCCTCGAGTGACTGTGTGCATTCCCAATCTCTGGGTGCACCTGCCGCCAGCTGTCTCCACGGGCATTTTCAAAGCAGTTTCCATAGCAAGGATGCCCCTCCTTTCCAGTCCCTCTCTGGCACGCACCTCCACATGAGCATGCTTATGCGAGGTTACAAAAAGGGGAGGGCGTCCCGCTCTCTCCAGTTCCTTCAACTGCTCTTCTCTACGAGCTGTAGCAGATTTGATGACTCCTCCGTTCTGTGAGAAACCCTTTTAAAAAAAATAAATAGACTTTCCTGTAGTTAATTGTTCTTAGTATAGCTTTAGTGTTGATAGTTTAATAGTTTGTAGTTATATAGTTAGTTTGTCATAACCAAAAGGCTGAAACAACACATACAAGAGAATACATAAAATACAAAGCAAAAACCAATTAAAAAGCACTTAGTACAAGTACCAGTCGTAACTATCAATTAGCATACACCAGCCTGTTTTTAATGGAACACCTCCTGGACACCAAGGGATGTGCCAGATTGGCTATCTTCAATATAGACTGATCGTGCTCGGTAGCCAAAAGGAAGACAAGGTGATACTGAGTATCCCAATACTCCTTTCCCATCAAAATTACGGATAGTAATTTATGCCTTACCTCTTCTGTGTGCCTAAAAACAAACAGGTTGTGGGGGAGGTCCTCCACCTGTCCTGAACACACGAGTAAAACCTAAGCTCATAAGGGATCTGATTATATCTTCCCTTTAGTACACTTGAGGGCATCAATTGAAAAAGAAGTGTCAGCCCTAAGCACTGTAAAGTTGCTACCGATCGTAAGATATTTTTCTAATTTCTAAATTATGTAGTTATATAGCTTAATAGTTAAACTCTTAAAAATTTTAAAATTAGAAATTTATATATTAAACAGTAGTTAGTCTTTGATAGTTGTTCCCTTGGTTAACACTGTATGCCTTTACTTTTTTCTCTCCCTCATGTCTCCTAAACAAGGGGGCTTTAAACAATGCAAAAGCTGTAGAGCCTTATACTCTGTCACTGATTTACATGACAAGTGCCTTATTTGTTTAGAAGAAGGCCACTTATCTGCAAATTGTACTGCCTGTAAACACCTCTCTTCAAGGGCTATTAAGGACAGATAGACCAGACTGCAGCTAACTTTGATGCAGCAGGCTCTTGCCCCTGCGCTGACTTTATCAAAGCCTAGTCTTACAGTCGCTTCCCCTCAGTGGGGAACAGGGACTGTATCTCCTCCCTTGGCTCTGACTCAAGCCGCCATGGCAGAGGCTCCATCTCAGAATAGTACAGTCGGCACCGGGCTGCAACAATCTCCTCACAGCCCAACGAGACCCCTGAAGCTGCTAGCCAGCACAAAGACCCGGTGCCTCTCACTCCAGTTGCACCAATGGTGCCAGGATCAGCATAGGTACCTCTGCAGCAGCAAGCCAAACTTAACTGATCAAGTTCTTTTAAAAAAAAATGAGACAATTTTTCAGCAAAATATCTCCACCTGATGCTCAACCTTCAACCAGAATTTTAAGAACAGCAGCCTTCTACTCCTATAGCAGCTATCTTTTCAGGGTCCTCATATCTGGATTCTGAGTGCGAGGAACTGTCAGTAGGACATTTCCCCCCACAGCTGGCTGATCATAATGTCTTCAAGCACCCCCATTCACCGCGTCACAGTCACTGGCAAGCTCCGGGATTTACACCAGGCACTGTTTCTTCACATGCATCTTGGCATGGGTACAGATCTCATCACAGCACCTCTTGCGCTACTTATTCCTCTACATCTAGATGCTGTTTGCAGAGGTGTCACTCACCTTCTCACTCCAGGTCCAGATCCCCCGACTACTGCAGACATAGAAACTCCTTTTGAGCTTCTCCTACGAGGTCAGCTGCCAGATCTCATCACTCAGAAGAAGTACAACCTACCTTAGACCCACTATCATTGGGTCAGGGTACCCTAACCCAGGACTCCATACTCATGGCTGATCCCCTACTTTCCAAAATGATTGGCCCTGTGACCTCCCCTCAGGTACCACATGACCAGCCTTCATCTGATACCATTAAAATACACCTCCATCTACATCAAATGAACCACAATCAGATGACACTACATCTGCTCCTCCAAGAAACAATATAGTTTTGTCAGTGGATTCACTGTCGCGTTGTTGCCTCAGTTTTCACAAAAGGAAAGAGTGCTATGTCTTCTAGCCAGACATGGTCTAACTAGATTAGGGCTACTCTTTTCCAAATTGTAGAAACTGAGTTTACACTTTGCTTTAAAGCCTGGCTAGCAAAGCAAGTACCGTAAAGACAATATTTTATTTATGAGAACATGAGACCAAGAATATTATAAAAATAAACATAGTTTACTTAAATTCAAATAGAAAGTATTAGTAGCTTACATAGAATGATATTGGTACTTAGTCAAAGTTACATGATCTAAACAACATTTCTATTTTTAAGAAGAATGCTCTGAAGCTTAACATATGCTTAGTGCATTGGCTCAAATGTATCAAAAAGTGGGTAACTTCATATTACCGGTTCTATGCCCCTTCTGTCCTTATGATGAGAAAAAAGATCCCAGTGTCAATCCAGGGACCTCATTCTAAAGAGAAACACTCTTTGCTTCTCTCTTAAAGCAAACTGGCAGTCCTGAGACGCTGACGCTGATGACGTCACTTAGTATGGAAATACACAGAACTCCAGTTGGTTCTCTTCAAAATTAACTGCTGAGTTTCTTAAAGAAAACTTGAACAAAGAACTTCAGGCTCCCTTCAAAATGAATGTCAGATTACAGAGGAAACTGACCACAGCTTCAAGGTTTCTTAACCAATTAATTGAAGCAGCTGTGCTTGCTAGAAAAAGCTAAAACTTCAAACTTTCATTTTGGAGATAGTTGTGCCTGGCACCATTAGTAATTTAGACATATAGACAGATAAGGCCCTTGGTCTTGCATCTAACTTAGCAATTATATCTGTTTCCTAGGATACAGTGAAAAGCTCACTGAGGAGTTTAAAAATAGTTCATTGGAACACATGCTGATAAGACCTTAGCCTGAACCAAGGCACAAGGAATTCATATAGAGACTGATTCTAAAAATCAATACTTTGGATACAAATTAATACAGTGAAACACAAGTTCAGGACATTGGTTGTCAATACATTGGGCACAGATGGCCAAAAGCGTATGCTTATAATAGGAAATACATGACATCACCACCTTCTGAAGATTACAAACAATTCCAAAAATTACTTGGACGTCTCAACATGGCAATGCCTCGTCTTCCAGTCAAAATAGTTAAGACACCAGCTGCACCTCCTTTTGATATTCTGTCTAAGGATGACCTTGGACAAATAACCATCCCCTTCTTTGACGATATTATGACAGGTGCCCATGAATTATGGGCTGTACCTGCCTCTAATTCTGCAGTGAATATTCATGCTAATGACCTGTATCCACTAGCCCCAGATGACAAATTGATGTTTTTTAAACACCCACCACCCAACTCATTGGTGGTAGCAGCTTCTTCAGGCAGAAAAAGATCTTCAGCATCCAGTTCCCAAGCTTCCACATCTCAGCTTACTTCCCCAATGGATAGAGAGGGCAGGTGTATGGACATCAATGGTCAAAGAGACTTTGCTTCTGCTACCCTAACCATGCACATCGCCAAGTACCTTTCAGCCTTATCAGGATATCAACATGACCTCTGCGAAAAGACCATCTAAGCTAACAAAAAAAAGACAAAGCAATCTAAGCAAGAACTCTCTATGCTTGCTAAAGAAGGACAGATAGTGGCCCATTTTCAGCTTAAAGCAGTCAAAGACATAGCTGATTGCAGAGCTAGGAATGTTGCATTTACACAACGAAGAAGCACATGGCTGTGATCCACTGCTCTGTCCACAGAAACAAAAGCTAAGATTGAAGATTTACCATTTGATAGTCTGGGCCTTTTTTCTAATGCTACCAGTGAGATCCTGGAGAAAGTGAAAACCACTTCAGACACAGTATCCAAACTCAGCGTTGTCCCGGATACACGTAAAAGGTACATGAACCAGCCTTTATTCTTTTACCATAGATCTTATAAACAGAATACTTATTCATACTATCCTATGTGTTATAAACAACAGCAACCTTGTTACTACCAAAGAGGAAGACAACCAAGGAAGTGCCAGAAGAACAGGATCCCTATGGGAGATACTGCCTAGAGACCACAAAGAAAGCCACGTGTTTAACATCCATGACCAGAGCCCATTATCGGTCATCGATATGCCTTCTAGGCTGCCTTCCCGCTTAGCAACTTGGGAAAGTATAACTACTGATAGGTGGATACTGGAAATTATTCAATATGGTTATACTATTCAATTTAAACATCTACCACCTACCATCCCCTTTCTCACAAGACATTACTTTACCAGGAGATTCTCACTCTCCTAGAAAAGGGAACGATTGAGGAAGTCCTACCCCAATACCGGGGCAAAGGATTCTACTCAAGGTATTTCCTTGTGCCAAAGGAGGATGAAGGACTCCGGCCTATTTTGAATCTGAGAAGGCAAAATAAATTTGTTTTTAAAATTTAAGTTTAAGATGTTTCCTATACCTAATTTACTAGTCTCACTCAATGAAAATGACTGGTTTGTGGCTTTGGATGTGAAGGATGCATATTTTCACACCCCATATCCCCTAATCATAGGAAATACCTAAGATTTATGCTAGATGACCTACACTTTCAATTTAAAGCTCTCCCCATTGATCTTTCTAGGTATGGAAAGCACCACAAGTGTTCACCAAGACTGTGTCCGTGGTTGCAGCAGCTGTACGAAGGCAGAAGATACATCTGTTTCCATTCCTAGATGATTGGTTACTTACAGCACCATCATCAATACGTCTTGAAGACATCTTAAACACCGTCCTCAACCTCCTGGGCAACTTGGAATTCATAGTCAACAAAAACAAATCCACTTTGACCCGTACATGGAGAATACAATTTCTGTGGTTTACGGCTCGGCTGGTCGGAACGGGTGCAATTCCGCCGCACCACCACCAGGAGGCATTAACAAGTTTCAAAACGCCTGCTTGGGGAATTCGCGCCAAAAATTCCAGTTTACTTTCTGCCTCGCTCATGACAGGAGACTTTTTTCTCTCCAGGAAGAAAGAAAAAAAAAGAAAAGGAAAGAGGTTACTGTGAAGCCTGCCTTCACCATGGCTTGCGTTACCGCTCCAGGCACAGCCTGGTGTTCCCTTTTCCCTGCTGCCGGCCAACTGAGAACGGACCCAGGCAAGCACTTAGAGGGGTCCTCTGCTATGACGGAGATGGCGAAACCCCGGCGCAACGCAGCCCGTGCGTAATCAGTGCTTCTTCAGCAGCGGGAGTTGGAGACGGTGGCTGACAGACAGGAGGATGCAGCCATGGCCCCAGAGGACTCCTCTCATGCTGCTTCATCCGTAGAGAAGGTACAGGCAAGAGGGCCCCCTTCTGCTACAGAATTGCAGCAGCAGCAACTTGAGACTATGCAGCAAATGCTGTTTGTGCTCTCTGAGCTGCAGGGCAAGGCAGCCCCACCTAAAGGGAAAAGGAGGTGGAGGTTGCACTCCTCTCAGGGCAGCTCCTCCCGCCAGGGGTTTAAAGGAAGATCTAAGAGGGCTGGCAAGGGCAAGCAACGGGTCCCTCAGGCTGCCTCCAGATCCCCCTCTATCCACGCCTTACTGGGCTCCTCGGAGGAGGAGGGAGAGGGTTGGCACAAATCCCAGACCTCAGGCGAGGACTTTCAGAGCTCCCCTTCTATCTCCCCTCGCCCGGCCAAGCGCAAAAGAAAGCGCTCGAGCTCGAAAAGAGCTAGACTGCCCCCCAACCTCTCGGACTCTGACATGGAGCCAGACCTGCAGTCCCTGGGCGAGGATAGGGAGCCCCTTACAGTTGAAGAGGGCTTCCCCCACTCTAGTAGGGACCTGGATAGGGAGCTCCTATTTCCCCAGGCCCACAAGATGTTAAACAGAGCTGAAAGAGTGCTTCACATTAAGCAAAAGCAGCATAGGAAAAGAGTCAGACTCATCCTCGGAATCTTCTGAGTCTGATAGGGAGTATTTACGCAGACTGAGTCCATCCTCCAGGGTTTCAGAGCTGGACCATAAGTTCAAAAAGCTTATTAGGGAGCAATGGAGACAGCCTACCAAGCCAGTCAGGCTGTCCAGACCCCAGATAGCGCTGTATGACTTCCATAAAGCCTGTTCCTCTATTTTTGGATCCCTAGAGTCAATGCGACCACCGCATCTCTAGCAAGACAATCTGTTTTCCCCTCTGAGGGGGACATCTTGCCCAGGGACCCATCGGACAAGGGTATCGATACTGGCCTCAGGAGAACCTTCGAGTGCCTTTCGAATCTCTTGAGGATTGCAGTTACAACCTCCTCTGCTTTCAAGGTCTATGTTGAAGTAGTTTCATATTAGCAAAGACAAGGACATCACTGAATCGGAAGCGGACAAGTTGGCTGAGAATATAACCATCCTCTATGGATTCTGTGGTTTGGGCCGCTAGGGGCATGGCAGCTAACATGGCTGCAAGGAGGCGCCTTCGGCTCCGCTCCTGGAGGGCCAATGCTCATGCCAGAAACCTCCTAGTGAACAGCCAGTACAAGGGAGGAAATATTTTTGGTTCTGCGCTAGACAAGATGCTCCGAGAGGCCTCTAGTAAGGAGAAAAAGACCTCTCTCAGACAGGTCCAATCTGCCAGTTCCCTTTTTTGCCCGTTCAACAGATCCTTTGCGGGCCAGCGCAGAGAATATAGCTCTCCCCAAACCTGGAACCTCCCATCTCATTCCAGAGGGGGTAGAGGCAGGGGTTTCAGGCCAGGGTCCCACCAGCAGCTCTTCAGGGGAAGAAGGGGCCCTTCACCACGCAGAAAGCATGACTCCTGACACTTCCTCCCCTGTAGTTCCCGAAACCACTGCTCTGGGGGGGGGGGGAAGACTGCAACTTTTTTCAGCCAGGTGGCGGAAAGCAACTTCCGACAGATGGGTAAGAGAGACAGTGTCAAAGGGCTACTCTATAGAATTCGCCCAACAACCCAGGGAATTTTTCCAGTCATCTCCAGTCAAAAAATCCCATGAAGCACTCAGCTATGCTAGCAGAGAGCCACAGGCTTCTATCCCTACGAGCTATAGAACCCGTCCCTCCATCAGAAAAGTTTACGGGACTTTATTCAGTCGTCTTCTTGGTACAGAAAAAGACGGGAGGTCAGAGAGGGATTTTGGACTTGAAGAAACTGAACAGGTCCCTGAAGCACCAGCGATTCAGGATGGAAACAGTTTCTTCCATTTGCATGTCCATCGGCCACAACTACTGGTTAGCCTCCTTAGAGCTAAAGGATGCTTACCTTCACGTGCCTGTCCTCCCAGCCCACAGGAGATGGTTGCATTTTTGCTATCAAGGCAGCCACTGGCAGTACAGAGTCCTACCATTCGGGCTGCCCACCTCTCCTCGCACCTTCACCAAGGTATTCATTCCCCTAGTGGCCAACCTGAGACTACAGCAGGTCGCGGTGTTCCCCTACCTAGATGATCTCCTAGTGAGGGCCCACTTGGAAGCAAAGGCTTTGGCTCATGTTCAGACCACTCTCTCCTATCTGCAGTATCATGGCTTCGTGATCAGTTGGGAGAAAAGTCAGCTGATCCCGTCGCAGAGCCTCCATCACCTGGGGATAATCATCAACACGGTGAGGTACAGAGTGTCCATACCAGAGGAGAGGCAACTCAGGATCCGTCGGATCTGCCAGAAAGTCAGGCCGCTGCACAGGGTCCAGCTGAGTTGCCTAGCTTCGTTGCTAGGTCTGATGGTTTTGTGTTTTCCCCACCTGCAGTTGACGAGATTTCACGCCAGACCACTGCAACACTTCCTTCGCCCCCGGCAACATCTCATCATGTCTCGTTTGACAAAGTCTCTGCGTCTCAACAGACACAGAGCAGCCTCCCTGCGTTGGTGGGAAGCTCCAGACCATCTCTCAGCGGGAAGTCCCCTGCAGGATCCACCCAGACAGACCCTGACCACAGACGCCAGCCTCAGAGGCTGGGGAGCCCACGTGAAAGGTTGGAAGGGCCGGTGGCCGAAGGCAGATCTCCAGCACAGTATCAACTGACTCAAGCTGAAGGCGGTCCGACTGGCCCTCCAGCACTCTCCCAGAGGGCTCAGGAACCAGCACCTCTTGGTGGTCTCAGACAACTCGACAGCAGTCTCGTACATCAACAACCAGGGAGGGTCCAGATCCCCGGTCCTTCACCAAGAGGCTAATCGTCTCCTCTTGTGGGCAGAAGACAACCTCGCATCTCTGGTAGCCCGCCATATCAAAGGAAAGGACAATGTGGAGGTGGATTGGCTAAGCCATAAGACAGCGGACCCAGGAGAGTGGGGTCTTGACCAGACCATCTTCAACCGGGTGGTCCAGAGATTCGGCCAGCCTCACCTGGATCTCTTTGCATCCCAATTCAATGCCAAGCTCCCCCGCTTCCTGTCCAGACACTACTGCAGAACAGTGCTAGGGACGGACGCATTATCCTACCCTTGGCCTCCAGATCTTCTGTATGCCTTTCCTCCGCTTCCCCTCCTGAGTCAAACCCTGGCCAAGTGCAGACATGGCAAACACCGAGTAATAGTGATAGCACCATTCTGGCCTCAAAGGCCCTGGCTTGCAGATCTTATGGAACTATCAGGCAGCCACTTCTGGAGACTTCAGCTGGCCCCAGACCACCTCCGTCAGGGCCCCTTAGTACATGACAACCTGGGCTTCCTCAAGCTGACTGCTTTGCCCTTGAATCTAGGGCCCTAATGGATCTCGGTTACCCGGAATCTATTATTCACACACTCATGGCAGACAAGAGGGACTCGACCAAGCGGCTCTACCAATCCTCTTGGAACTCCTTCATCAGGTGGTGTCAGGAGCAAAGGTGTTCTCCAAATTCTCCCAGCCTTTTACAAGTCCTGCAGTTTCTCCAAGATGGCCTTGATAATGGGCTGAAGCCCCCTACATTAACTTGTAAACTTGCTGCCATCGACTCTACCCTGTCTTCCCTGGGGAGGGACAGACTTTCATCTCACCCGCTGACTCCCCTGCCAGCTATTGGCCTGTCTTTAACTTTCCCTCTTTAGGGAAGGTTATTGAACGGGTAGTGGCTCAGCAGCTCCAGGAGCATCTTGACCGCATCAGTTATCTTGTTCCTTCACAGTCTGACTTTCGTCCGGATCATGGCACTGAGACAGCACTTGTGGCCTTGGTAGATGACCTTCGCCGAGAAAAGGACTGGGGACGATTGATCCTATTGGTCCTGTTAGATTTATCGACAGCATTTGATACTGTTGACCACGAGATGTTGGTGGCCTGCCTGCGGGACAGTGTGGGGGTGGGTGGGATCGTTCTTGAATGGTTCCGCTCATTCCTGACTGGAAGAACTCAGCGGGTGGTACTCAGTGATTCCTTTTCATCTTACTGAAACCTCCTGTGTGGGGTCCCACAGGGTTCGGTTTTGTCCCCTCTCCTGTTCAACGTGTATATGCAGCCACTCGGAGCAGTGATCAGAGGGTTTGGGGTGCAGTGTCATCAGTATGCTGATGACACCCAGCTCTACCTCTCATTTTTAACCGACCCAGGCCTGGCTGTCTCGGTGCTTACCCGGTGTCTTGCAGCTGCGAGGGACTGGATGAGGGGTAACCGACTGAGACTGAATCCTGACAAGATGGAGGTGATGTTAGTGGGTAGGTCGGCAGAGGTGACGGCCTCATCGATTGATGGGGTCTGCCCTCCGCTGACGTCCCAGGTGCGGAACCCGGAGGTGCTCCTCGATGCGCAGCTCCGCCTGGATCTCCAGGTGGAGCTGTGGGGAGGAGTGCCTTCCACCGGTTACATCTGGTGCAGCAGCATCGGCCTCTGGTTTCAGTTCCAGACTTGGCCACCATCATCCATGCTTTTATTACCTCTAGGTTAGACTACTGCAACGTGCTCTACGTGGGGCTACCTATGGTGACAGCTCGGAAGCTGCAGCTGGTGCAGAATGCGGCGGCCTGGCTTCTGGTGGGGTTGGGCCGCAGGGAGCACATTACACCAGTGCTCCAATCTCTGCACTGGCTGCCAGTAGTCTTCCGGGCCCGATTCAGAGTGTTGGTTTTAACCTATAAAGCTTTACACGGCCTGGGCCCTGCTTATTTGTGAGAACGCCTCACTCCCCGGGTTCTAGATCGGCCCCTGCGGTCGTCTGGGGGTGCCTTGCTGGAGGTCCCCCAGGTTCTCCGGGGGGCCACGGAAAATAGGGTGTTCTTGGTGGCCGCGCCTTTGGAATTCCCTCCCAATTGGGGCCCGTCTGTCCCCAGACCTCCCGGTCTTCCGTAGGAACTGCAAAACCTGGCTGTTCCGTCAGGCATTTGGCATGGGAGAGGGAGAGGGTTGGGTGGGGAGGGTGGAGGCAGGGGGGTCATTTGTGGTGTTTATGCTTACGCTTTTTAATGTTTAAAACTGTTTTATACTGTATTTATTTTGTGTTGTTAGCCGCTCCGGGCCACCTATGGCGGGATAGAGCGGGATATAAACTATGTAAATAAATAAATGTTTGCGGATTTTTGAGAGGGGCGCGGCAGCTGGCTCCCCCTGTGATTCATAGGTTTCCCACATGGAACCTGAACATCGTGCCCAATACTCTGACACAGCCCCCCTTCGAGCCTCTGTCTGAGGAGTCCCTATATTTCCTGTCCTTAAAAGTCACCTTTCTCATAGCAATCATGTCAGCAAGACGAATTTCTGAGATTGGGGTGCTCTCTGTGGACCCCGCTCTATGCATTTTCAAGAAGGAGTGAGCGCCTTCGGCTTGACCCTTCCTTCATTCCAAAAGTTAGCTCGCAGTTTCATCTGTCCCAAGAGGTGGTTCTCCCATCCTTTTGTCCTAATCCTCGCCATCCCTTAGAAAGAAGGTGGCATACCCTAGACGTTCGCAGAACACTAAAAATTTACCTTCATAGAACAGCCTCCTTTAGGCAATCCTCTGCTCTTCTAGTTTATTATCACCCCAGATATAAGGGAAAGAAGGCCTCTAAGGCCACCCTTTCCAGTTGAATTGCAGGATGTGTGAAGGAAGCCTACAAGGCTTCCAGCCTGCCGCCCCCCCCCCTCCTTGTGGTAGCCCATTCTACTGGAGGGATGGCATCTTCCTGGACATTTAAAGCTAGAGCTCCCTACTCTGAGGGCAGCCACATGGAGGTCTGTACACACCTTCACACGGCACTATAAAATTGACCTTTTTGATTCAGCGGATGCGACCTTTGGTCGCAGGATCCTTCAGCGGGTCCTCACCGCTACTCCTCATTAACTCCACTTGTCAGCTGGAGGGATTGGATCATGCCTAGGCTCCTTTCCCTCCCCTCTTCTCCGTAGGCTTATACTGCTATAAACCTCCTGTTGTTCCGACCATCCGAGCCATAAACCATAGAAGGAACAATTGGGTTACTCACCAGAGAATTGTTGTTCTGTGGTTTATACGGTAGGATGGTCGGCCCTCCCAACCGGAGCCTAAGTCTAGCGGAGGGAGGTACCTTAGTTTATTAACTTTCTACCTGAGGTTCAGTGTTTTTGTAGGCCTGCTAGGGGCTGCCCTAGGGCCTACCATAGGGAAGACTGTTCTTCGTTTTTTCCACTGTTGTGTGTTCTGTTAGTCTGTGCTCATTCAGGTTCCCGGAGTTCAGCTTCTTACAACTGAAGAGATTTTTGGCACGAATTCCCCGCGCAGGTGTTTTGAAGCTTGTTAACGCCTCCTGGTGGTGGTGTGGTGGAATTGCACCCATTGTTCCAACCATCCTCCTGTATAAACCACAGAAGAACAATTCCCTGGTGAGTAATCCAAATGTTCCTTCTAGGGAGCATTCTAGATTCAACTGTACAAAAAATATTCATGCCTCGGGAAAGATTCATACTCAGAGATATGGTTCACCTCCTCCAAGTTCAACACAGACAAAAGTTAATAACCTTTCTATGACTGATGGGCCTCCTTGCATCAGCTACTTTGCTAACACCTTACACCCATCTATGTTTCAGACCATTCCAACGATAGGCCATCGCCAACTATCTTCACAGCATCACACTGCTTTATTTCTATCTCATCATACACCAGAGACTGATCGTATCTCTTCTATGGTGGACAGTGGAATCCAGCGTACTCAAAGGAATGCCATTCCATTTTCCTTATCCGCACTTCTCATTCACCACAGACACATCATCCATGGGATGGGGAGCTCACTGTCAAAACCTACATGTCCAAGGCACATGGGCTCCCCATGGAATCCACTTACCACATCCATTTCCTAGAGCTCAAAACTGTTCAGTTAGGGCTAAAGGCCTTCAACAACATTATACGTGGACATATAATACAAGTACAGACAACACCGCTACAGAGTGGTATCTAAACAAACAGGGAAAAACAGTATCTGTCTACGTCTCCAAGCTAGTGGAAAACATCTGGAAGTGGTGCATAGATCAGTGTCTACATCATGTCTGTTCATATACCCAGAATCACCAACATTATAGCAGACAATCTCAGCAGATCTTTCAAGGACCAACACAAATGGTCCTTGAACGACAGAGTAACAGACTTCACCTTCAGTCACTGGGGGAAGCCAGATGTAGACCTATTTGCATCTCAACACAACGCAAAACTTCCTCTGTTCTGCTTGAGAAGTGGGTAGGATCCTCACTTGCTGAACAACGCCTTTCTGGTCCCGTGGAGATTCAACCTGCATTATGCCTTTCCTCCAATTCCGCTCATAACCAGACTAGTATTGAGGAAAGCCCGTCAAGACAGGGCTCGTCTAATATTAATAACACTGGCATGGCCAAGACAGTGTTGGTTCTCCAGTGTTCTGGAGCTAATGATGAACAAAATTCAGTTTTCACTAATGGAGGATCTCATCTCCAGATATCAAGAGAAAATACTCCACCCGAACCTCACATTGTTAAATTTGACAGCATGGTTGATCCAAGGCTAAGGGGACTCTCCAATATGCCTCCTCGAGTCTCAAACATCATTGATAACACTAGAAAGATCTACAATCCAAGCTTACAAACACAAATGGAATAGATTTGGCACATGAGCTTCTCAGTGACAAGTTAGTCCAGTATCCTGCACTGTCTTGCAGTATTTATTACACCTCAAGGATGCTGATCTTTCAAATTCCTTTGTTAAAGTCCACCTCACCGCAATAATAACAAAACATGAATTCATTGATGGAAAATCTATTTTCCCTAAATCCTTCCTTAGAGGACTGAATATTACTTATCCCCCGAGGTCAGTAATCATGCCGATATGGAACCTCAATTTGGTATTAGTAAGATTAATGCTTGCCCCCTTTGAACCTATGTCAAATAGGGATGGGCAAACAGAACGGAGTTCGGAAATTCAGTTCGGTTCGAAATTTGAGTTCGGTTTGGAAGTTCGGTTCGGTCGAAGGAACAGACCAAGTTTGGTCGAATTCCGAACTTCCGAACCAAGTTCGGCCATTCAAAACCAGGGTTTTTTCTGTGTGTTGCCACTAGCGATGGGCGAACAGAACGGAGTTTGGAAATTGGTTCAGTTTGGTTTGAAATTAGAGTTCGGTTCGGAAGTTCAGTTCGGTTGACCAAACAGACGGCGTTCGGTCGACCAAACAGACGGCGTTCGGTCGACCGAACAGGCCGCGTTCTGTCCGAACCGCGTTCGCCCATCCCTAATGTCAAAGATCCCTTTCAACTATTTACTTCAGAAGACCTTGTCCCTAGTAGCCATAACCTCTGCTCGCAGAGTCAGTGAGCTAACAGCTTTGAGAAAGTCACCACCTTCCTTGGTTTTTCACAAAGGCAAAGTAGTTCGTAAAATAAATCACTTATTCTTACCCAAAGTTGTTTCCCCATTTCATCTCCGACAAGATTTGTGTTTACCTGTTTTTTTCCCTAGACCTCATGCAGGTCCTCTAGAATCAAAATTACATTCCTTAGATGTTAAAAGGACATTAGCTTTTTATGTTAATAGGACTCAGGACTTCAGAATAGATGATAACTTGTTTATATCGGTGCTGGGTCCCCGAAAAGGGAAGAAATTGTTGGTCCAACAATTATCTAAAATAGTAAATTGCATTTCTCATTGTTATATTCAAAAGGTTTTATCAACACCCTCTAATATTAGAGCTCACTCTACAAGTTCTGTGTCCACTTCCACAGCCTCTTCTCGATATATCCTGTTGGTGGATATATGTAAAGTGGCCACTTGGTCATCATACCATACTTTTTCTAACCATTACCAGTTAGATCTGGCAAAGCATGGTGATGCTAAATTTGGGAGAGCAGTATTGAATTCTATTTTAAATGAATTTCTGCCCACCTTCCTTTCAGGGAGCACTGCTTTTAATTCTCCCAGAGATTGGGAATGCACACAGCCACTCAAGGAGGAAAGACAGGTTACTAACCTATAACTGCCGTTCTTCAAGATGTCTCTGTGCATTCTCACATCCCACCCACCTTCTCCACTATTCAGAAATTCATTTTAAATTACATGTAATACAACTTTAGAAGCATTAACAGTTTCAGGAACTGGAGAGCATGGGACGCCCCACACCTGTAACCTCGCATCGGCATGCTCATGTGGAGGGGCGTCCCTGCTATGGAAACTGCTTTGAAATGCCCGCTGAGACAGGTTGCGGCAGGCACACCCAGAGATTGGGAATGCACAAAGACATCTCGAGGAACAACAGTTACAGGTCAGTAACCTGTCTCTTGTCTCTTTTGGGCTGGGTCCCAAGGGGGGCAGAGCTTCCAGTCAGTCCATATCTAGGTGGGTCTGGACATGTATTGTAAAGAGCTATGAGGTGGCATGATTTCCAGTATCTAAATGGGTCAGAGACCCACCCAAGCGATGGCTACATCAATTGCAGCTCTGGGACGTGTCCCACTGGAGGACATTTGTAGGGCAGCCCCAGAGAGCTCTTCCATCAACTTACATTAAGCATTATGCTGTTGATATGGCTGCTTAGAAACACACCAGGTTTGAGTGCTCAGTATTGTTTTTCCTGTTTGCCTACTAAGCAGGTCCCTTTGGGGCTGTGAAGTGTAACCCACCTCCAGGGTTTTGTTTTCTAGTCTACCACTAGTGGGACTGGGTAAGAGGAGAACAAAGAAGAAAGGTACGTTTCTTACCTGTAATGAATCGTCTTTGAATGTATCCTCTTACCAGGTCTCAACTCACTCCCTCCTCAATACTGGTAATAGTTATCATATTAACTGAAGGGGAGTGCTGAGGCAAGGCTATATGCTCAAGGGAGTGACATCAGGGCATGGGAAATTAAAGGAGAAGTGCTTTCTATAATCTGAGTTGGACGCTAGATGGCACCAAATACCGCTAGTGGGACTTGGTGAGAGGATACCATTCAAAGAAGACTGGTTACAGGTAAGATACTTAACTTTTGCTCACAACAGTGCAGAATTCACGGGACCTTGACCATACTATCAGGGTCTTCGGGAGATGGGTCTTTTGAATGAAAGGTGCTGTATGAAAGTAAATGTTTGATAATGTATTGCTCCCCCCAAAAACAAAAAAAACAAAAACACCTTTGCCTGCTTTTTAAATTTTTAACTTTATCAACATGTAAAACTGGGATGTATTCTGTAAATAAGTTTTAGCTTAATGAAAACGTTGTTCTTTATCACTTGATCATGCACCGTAAAACATGCTAGCCTAGTTGAATTAGAAAAATTTGTTTATCTAATTTTATGATAGATGGATTTGGATAACACTGATGTTCATATATGATATGATCATGGTTCATAGCATAAATTGAACTCTGCGTAGGTCAGGAGGCAGTTATTTCATGTATATACACACTTTAAACAGCTGTCATATTTATAAGTTGTCCAATTACAGTTTGTAAGGTGTTTTTTCCCCCCAATTGCTTAAGTCATAGAATAGAAACTTAATGTTTTTTTAGGGGGGGGGAATAGAACAAAGGAGGGATGGGAGTACAGAGCTGATATGGGTATTGAAAAACAACAATGAGTTATAAGAAATTAGGATGACAGCAGATTTAGTCTGTTAGCTGAAAAGTTCATAGAAAAAAGTTAATGAGTAAGATAAGTGTTGAAGCATGATTCTGAAAGTTCCAATAATGTGTATAAAAGATTTTCTGGATCTTTGCCAAGCACCAAAAGGAACAAAATAGTGCTAGTGTCACAAAAGCAGTAGAAGAGTTGCTTAGGTTTTTCATTTATGTCTGAATATGATGTTTGTCGAGTTCTTATATATTTTGCCTAACAGTTGTAACGTAATGAACAATATGCTGCTACATTGGTATCTTATGCAAGGTCAGGCAAATATGAAAAAAACCCTTAAACTTTAAAGGCAAATTTAATATATAAAGACAAGGTATGAGAACAAGGAAGCAAATTACAGAGAGTAATCTAATCTTTGGCAAAACAAAACAAAAAGTCTCTTAGGACAATAATCAGGAAACAAGTCTGTAAATCCAGAGTAAATGGTCTAGATGTGCTCTAATGTTATCTTGTCTATCTTGCAGCGCAATAAACCTTGTCTTTCCTGTAGCCCCAAATCCTTGTCTTTTCTTTTCTGTAGCCCAACATTTCTCTACTTGACGTAGTTTCTTCAGGAGCATGTCTCAAGTAAAGACATAGTCTTACAGGTACAACCCATAAACTCAGAAATGGCAGGCAGGACAAAACGGAGCAAAAAATAGAGTAAGATGAAGCACAACAGAGCAAAGTAAAACAAGACAAAACAAAAGAGCCACGAGGTTCAGCCCCTGTGCTTTTTTTTTTAAAACTTGTGTCTCACTCATAGAGTCTAAGGTCTTTTCAAATGAATTTGTGTTTTTTTTACCCTTTATACAATCAGGTTGAACCTCGTGGCTCTTTGTTTTGTCTTGTTTTGCTTTGCTCTGTTGTGCTTCATCTTACTCAGGGACCCGAGTTGACTGCGTTGCTGCAATTTGCAGTGATTTTTTCAGAATCAGCCAATCCTCGCAGAATCCGCCAATCCTCGCAGTGCCATGCTGAAAGTGCAGTGACATGCAGTGGGGGCTGTCTACAGAATCTTTAAATCCTGGCTCAGGCAAAAACTTGTTGCCTGACCCCAAACTAAAACTGCTGCTGCAGCTGCCGTCTGTCCGGGAGGTGTGACCATGACCGAGGGTAAATAGGCCCCTGGGAGATTAATTGTGTGTGGGTGAGGTCTGAAGGCCCTATGTTTGGGTGAGGGAGGTCTGGGGTTTTAATATGAGGTGGGAATTCTGGGGTGCTGAAATTCCAAAGGATTTGAGTTGTGTTTGATTAGCAAAGTTGTGATTCTATGTCAAACCTGTTGCAAATTTGCTTCCCAGCATGCATAGTTATGCAAATCAAGTTAATGCTCGCTGTGAATTTGCAGAATTTGGCTTCACTGGTTGCAGAATTTAAGATTTTTTGGTGCAGTGAACTCGGGTCCCTGATCTTACTCTATTTTTTCTCTGTTTTGTCCTCCCTGTCATTTCTGAGTTTATGGGTTGTACATGTAAGACTGTCTTTTCTTGAGACATGCTCCTGAAGAAGCTACTTCAAGTAGAGAAACGTAGGGCTAAAGAAAAGACAAGAATTTTGAGCTACAGGAAAGACCAGGTTTATTGAGCTACAAGATAGGCAAGATAACATCAGAGCACATCTAGACCATTTACTCTAGATTTACAGAGACTTGCTACCTGATTTTTGTTCTAAGATACATTTTTTTGTTTTGTCAGAAATTAGATTACTCTCTGTAATTTGCTTCCTTATTCCCTGACCTTATCTTTATATATTAAATTTTCCTTTAATGTTTAATTTTTTAAAATATTTGCCTGACCTTGCATAAGATACCAAGGTAGAAGTATATTGTTCATTACATTATTGTGTCTGCACCTTCAGCCCCATTGAATTTGGATCTTGCCTAACAATTGTACATTCAATGAATTGTTGTGAATTGTTCGCTGTCTTGTTTGTTCAGAATGACTCAACTGTTTATTTTCTTTTAAAGTTTCTGTGTGTGGTGCTAATTGTTTAATTTGTACACCCTTGTTACACAGCAGTGTGTTTTCTTATGAGTAATAATATTGTTACATAGCCCTTAGTGCATCTTAGAGTTAGTTTAATAGATTTTTTAAAAACAGACAAACAACTCTTCCTGGAACAATTTGTGAGTTTTAATTTTTGGTCAAATAGAAAAACAAATCTCAATGCCAGAGTTGTTGAATCCTGATTTGCTTTTGCAGGCAATTCTGTTTTAATTTCTCCTCTTATTGTGCACAGGAATGCTTTCAATTTATACTGCCAGCACTACCTCATGCCATTGACCTTTTGCGTGATGCCATTGTAAAAGTAAAGGAGGTGCATGATGAACTTGAAGATCTACCTTCACCACCACCCCCTTTATCTCCTCCTCCAACCACCAGCCCTCACAAGCAGACAGAAGACAAAGGTGTACAGTGTGAGGAAGAGGAGGAAGAGAAGAAGGATAGTGGGGTTGCCTCAACAGAGGATAGTTCCTCTTCACATATAACTGCAGCAGCCATTGCAGCTAAGGTAAGTCTGAATCATCTGTGAAAGGAGCACTTATGTTTTTATCTCAGGTACTTACAGTCAACAACTAATTATATTTTAGGTATTTATTTATTTATTTTATTTTATTTGTAAATTGATTAACTTTAGGTAAACTACTATAAAGTAATACCTAACCAGCTCCACAAGGATATATGAATCCTATTTTGGTAATTAATTCATTAAAATTATATGGTTCTCTACATACTTCTATTTTCCTACTTTTTACAATACCTTATGTGATACACAATTTTTCATTCACACTACCAGTCAGCACTGAATTTACCACTTTCAGGAAGCATTAATTCAAGGAATTGCAGCATCAGCATTTTCTGATATCATAGGGTAAAACCAGACATGATGGTGGCCCACTTAGGCCTGCTGTGGCCCAAGGGCCACAGGCATGTCTGTTTTGGGGCCACCAGATGGTGGCCCAAGATTGCCCCAGACTGTGTCAGTGGCTAGCCCAGGTTCTCACCCCTGGACTATGTCCAGGCCACAGCCCAATCCATCTAATCGAGTCAAAGTGGGCCACAGTGGGCTATCACATCTGCTGTGATCCAGCAGACACGGCCCAGCTTGGTTCTGCCATGGATGGCCGTCATTGACCACGATGGCTGCCCATTATGGTGGGCCACTGGGCACAGCATGAGGGCGGGGCCGGCCAGATGCATATTTGTATGTCTCCCTGCCCTCCCCAGCCGTCTGGCTGTGGGCACATTTGTTGTGCAGCCTGACCTGGTCTGGACTGTCCGCTGTGGATTCCCGGCCCAGGTTGGACCACTGCTGAGCAGCCGTCATGTCTGTTTCCACCCACTGTATTCTAATTTCCAGAAACAATGATGGGGGAAAATGACAGGTAGGAAGTGAGAGAGCTGGTAATCTAGCAAGGCTGCCCATAGTTCTCTGTATACATCCATGTCTTGGGGTTAAAAATGTCTTGGCTAACCTACATGTCTGAGGAATGGCCCTGTGTAGCCCGAAAGCTTGCTTATTTCCACCAACGATTGGTCAAATAAAAGATATCATTTGAACCACTTTGTCTCTTGATTAAAAGAGCAGAATTCTGCTACAACTGATCATTCTTACTGCTATTTAAACTTAAATGCCTTAGCCAGTTTGAGAATGCAAATGCCACCTAGACTAAAATTAGAAACATTGGAATGTAAGAGAAAAATAATTGAAGTAGCTTGAAAATGTTTTTTGTTTCAATATGACAAAAACTACTAAAATACTATTTTCCATACAGTTTTAGTTTTCACAAAATCAGTGATAATATTTTAGTTCCAACGCTTCTGTTTCATCCTTCTTTATACCTGTTCAATTTTGAACTATTAAAAGTGTGTATGTTCTTCTGCGAGGTCATCTGTGTATGTGCACTAATGGGGTCTAGTATCTCTGACATCAAGCTACAAAATACTTTGAAGAGTGACATCCTCTGGAGAGCATGAATGGTCTCTAATGGCACTGATGTCAACACTCCTCTGTGTAAGGAAGTGCTTACAACCCCCATAAAACTGCTTAATTTCCTTCACTGCTGCTAACATGCTCTAGTCATCTCTCACGTTGACTATTGCAGCCTCCTCACTGGTCTTCTGAGCTCTCACCTTGCCCCCCTCACATCTGTTCCAAACTCCACTACCACTTTGATCATGTTCAGCCCCTCCTCTCCTCCATCTACTGGCTCCCTGTACCTGAAGGCAGCGCCATCATCATCAATCAATCATCTGTCATCATAATCATCATGGTATCTCCAGTTTGGCCCACCTAGTGTTAATGTCTAGAGTGTCTTTACCTAATAATAGGGCCTTCATATATTATACTTCTATCTCTAGATTTGAACCTGTTCCTCACTAAAGTAATTTGAGCCACTGAAGAAGCCTGAAAAGAAAAAGAAAAAAGATGTCTTTCTAATTCCCATCGCTTCAGCAAAACGAGTGCTCTCAAAGCCATTCCTCTTTATACCTTGCTCCATAAGGAGAAGGTTATCATGAAACCCTGCCCTACTTTGGTCCAAAGCTTGCTTTGACTTTCATGTGATCCAGTACAAAACCTTCCCAGTTCTGCAACTTAATACCAGAAGTGCCAAAACCGATCAGTGTTTTTCAAATAGGCATCTAATTTGAAGAACTGTTTCTACAAGTAAGGATAAAAACACATGTAACAGTGGCCTGCTGTGGCCTGGGACTCACCTTCATGTGTGTTTATGTGCTGCCAGATGTTAGCCCAGAACTGCACTGGGACGTGTAGGCCGCTTGCCTGGGCTACGTCCTAGGAAAAACTCATTGGATGCAGCCCAAACTAAGAGCTGCTTATGTGGGCCAATGCGGGCTAGCACATGTGTTCAGCCTCACCAAACCCACATCAGGCCAAGGGTCACTATGGCTTTCTGTCATGGTAGGGGGTGAGGCACTGGGGGCAGGGCGAAGCCAGCTGCCCACCCGCTTGTTTAGCTCCCCACCCTATGTGGGTGGCCCTCCAGCCACGGGCACATTTGTTCAGTGCCCCTCCATGACCCAGGCCGTGTCGGCTGCAATTTCCCAAGCCAGGGATCCACTGCGCTGCTCACACGTCTGTTTTTACCCCAAGTAACTTCTTTTTCTTAGATTTTGAGGAATGTTATCCAAGTTCATTCATTCTGGTACTTAAGCACCGAATTTCCAATAATTATCAATTAGAGTTAGGCAACTATGTGCCAGTTTTATTTTTGACACATCTTTCCAGTGTGCCTATATTAGGAATTCATTTTAAATACATAAAAATCATATTTTAGTGCTTTTTGTTTAAAATGCAACATAGCACTCCTGCTCCAAAGAGATGTAGCTCTCAGGAAACATGAATGCCTCCACCACCTCCAATCATGTTATGTACAACACTATCCTTTTTACAAATATGTTCAAGTAATAGATGCAATTAGTAATGTAATGGCATAAGAAGTTGCATTTATTTTAACATTTGTAACATAATGTCTAATTATATTCCCTCATTTTCCTAAAAATCCAAAGGTGCAAACATGTAGTTAAATAAAATAAAACCTAAAGCAGAAAATACCTGAGATCAAAAATGACTGTGCTCATTTAAGTTTCTAAGCACTTGCATTTCAGTGTCCCACCTCTTTCCACCCTTATTCCTTCTGTCATTTTGCTTGTATAGTTTCATGTTTTCCTGTCACTGTATTCATAGCTGTTATGTATTGTACATTAGAAGCATCCATCCTACACCAGTTCTGCTGTTATCATGGCAAAAGGTGAACAGCCCATCCCTGGTCTCATCTGTTATTCCCATCACGCAGCAGGCAGTGCAGGAGAACCGGTAAGACACACCTACAAGAGGCTTTTGCATCAATAATTTCTTCAAATGTACTGCTTGCCTCCTCTCTTAGTGCATAAAGGGGAGAGGATATGTTCTCACAGACAGATAGTTGTGCTTTATTAAAAAAAAAAACCAAATTACTACTGAGTATATCCTATCAAGGGCAGAACGTTTTACAGGGTTTATTACAGATGTATCCAGTAGCGGACATGTTCGTTTTACTATTAACGTATTATTGGTTGTATCAAGATTTTATTGTTTGCTGTGAAATCTGTATTTCTGATTAGTCATTTAGTCATTTCATTTCACCTCATCTCATCTCATAAAATCGACTATTGAACCGAAGAAAAATGACCTAGACAACAAACCTTTGGTTTAAAAGCTCTTTAAGGCGGCATTACAAATTATACTCAAATGCTAACATGACGATAAATTGTATGTTAAGGCAACTTTATTAAATATCAGACCAATCTATACATTTTTCTTTTCTCATTCATTAATAAAAAAAAACATGACTTAACTGAAAATAAGTTGCATATGTGTCTTATGGTGACTGAACAATACTTATATTTGATGAGGAATGTATACAGTTTTATTTCATAATTTACTGTCATGTTAACGTTTGAGTATAATTTGTAATGCTGCCTTAATGAGCTTCTTAAACCGAAGGTTTTCTGTCTAGATAATTTGGCCTTCTTTTGAAAATTGATAGTTTTGTTAATGCATTAGCTGGCCCCAGACACAACAACACTGCAGGTGCACACAGTTGCTCACCCATCCCCACCCCCACCCCCGCCATCCCCCACATGGAGCAACCTGGTTTTTTGTAGGTTTCTCTGTGATGGAGTGATGGGTGGAAATGCGTGTTACGTAGGAGTGCACAAGCAACTGCTTTCA
This sequence comes from Sphenodon punctatus, assembly GCA_003113815.1. Lineage (NCBI taxonomy): Eukaryota > Metazoa > Chordata > Lepidosauria > Sphenodontia > Sphenodontidae > Sphenodon > Sphenodon punctatus. The sequence goes on from QEPC01007467.1 coordinate 2,791,486, forward strand.
TACAAGACGCACCCACCCATGCTACTGGGTGGGTGCTTCTTGTGTGTCAGTCAATCAATAAGTTTATTGTGTGGTCGTAGACCATTGCAAACACACAAAACGCACAACCCCCAAGGGGATACATACAAATAAAATTAAAAACAATCAATACATCCTATCGACCTGGGCCCAGGGTAACCCTTTGGCCATGCCATTTACAAATATAGAACATAAACAAGCAGGCAAGAGAGTCAACAAGGGAAAATCTTGCCGGCATGAAAACTTGGCTTAAATGGGGGTACCCAGGTAGTGTTCCAGAGTGAAGCCTAGACAGTAATTAATGCAGCAAACATTTGACTGGGAGATTAAACTATGCCTACCAGCTAATCTGAGATAGGGCCAAATTCTAGAAAAGACTTCCTAATATAGAATGCCCATAGCCAGAAAGCTGCAACATTTATAATAGTTTGAGCGTCAGTACTGTCCAACATCAGGGCAAAGAGGGTATCATCAGATCTACCTGGGAACTTCAATATAATGGGCACAAGGTGCTCCTCCCTTAGTTTATCGTATAGATGGCAATATAAAAAAATATGTGCCTGTCAGGGGAGAAGGAACCTACACTAGCAGGAGAAGGGGGATAAGGGAACCTTTACCTGGAGGGGAGTAACCATAGGAAGGCCCCAGGGAACCCAGATAGGAGAGAGATCAGGAAGGAGAAACCTCTCAGCCGGTCTCTTGGTGTTTCGAGACAGCTCTCGTCTTACCAGCCGGGGAACCCGACCTCAGAGTGCACGACTCATCATTGAGGTTACAGAAAGGAAAGAGAAAAGGGTCCCAGAGGGGAAGGGACAGAGAGGTTCCAAGATCAACAGAGAGGATACAGGCCAGGGAGAAGCGAGTTAAAGACAGCATGAGGGAAAAGCAAGGAAAGGAGGGAACACCCACTACAGAGAGATGAGGCAAGGCAAGACACAGCTAAGGGAGAGCAAGACCCAACATAACTAAGAGGAACACCGCTATGGGAGACACAAGGCCACGGGGAACGCAATCGGGCACAGAGCTCCGGGGACGCACAGAGGCAATGGGGAACCGAGCAATGAGTGGGGAACACCAAGCAACGGGGAACAGAGCTCTGGGGGAGGGGAACACCGAGCAACGGGGAACAGAGCTCTGGGGGAGGGGAACACCGAGCAACGGGGAACAGAGCTCTGGGGGAGGGGAACACCGAGCAATGGGGAACAGAGCTCTGGGGAAGCACAGAGCAACGGGGAACAGAGCTCTGGGGAAGCACAGAGCAACGGGGAACCACAGAGCAACGGGGAACAGAGCTCTGGGGAAGCACAGAGCAACGGGGAACAGAGCAATGAGGGGGGAACACCGAGCAACGGGGAATAGAGCTACAGAGCAATGGGAACAAGGCTACGGGGGGAGAATGCAGAGCACAACAGGGAGGACAAGACTAACCAGACACCTGAATGGCCAACACAAAAGGGAAAAGGCGCAGGCTCATGACTCGCACATATACACAGGAACTCACAGGCACACTGGGAAAGGGAGGCTCACTGACACAAGCAGGAAAAGGTAGGGTGCAAAGACATCACACAGGGACTTGCACACAAGGGGTAAGAGCAGTTGCTCCCACAGCTTCCCGCGGCCACTCCATGGAATAAATGCTCCTTGTGGCCAATCAGGAAGCTGGGAGGCAGGACTAGGGAAACAGGACACAGCTGGGGATGGGTGTGGCCACACAGGGGGCAGAGCCACAGGGGAGGACACAGGGAAAGAGGACTAAGCTACTACCAGCAACTAAAATACCACCAGCCCTTAAGGCGGTGCTTCCAAGCCCTCCAGGGCTGGGGGTTCAAGACCCAGCCCTGACAGTGCCAAGGATTCTGTTTCCAAGTTATCGAACGGGCAGAGCCTTTCTGCATAGGGTATGCCCTGGAAATGTCCTGCCAAAACTTGTGATGGGAAGGCGTTAACCCTTGCACTAAAGAAAAGCTGTTTGGCTCTTGCAGAGATGGAGGCAGCCAGATATCTAGCCCCGTGCCCAGGCTCTGTTACCCATAACAAGTATGTCCGCATGTGGGGAGAAGCCCTCACCCTGGCCAGCTCTGACTGTCTTTCGATGTCGCTAAGGCGCAAGAGAATCTCCTTCCTGATTGAGGTCAAGGGCTTATGGGTCAGATAGGCCCTTGACTGCCCATTTTCCATTAAATAAACCTCCAGCTTTGCAGCCCAAGGATTAACAAAACTGGCCTTGCTGACTCCCTTCAATAATAACGAGCCCTGTTTGGTATAGAATTTGGACCAGAACTTTAAAGCCATTTCCATGGCTACCTGGTGCCAGCTCTTCTGACCAAACTCCAGCCTAATTGCAGCAAACTGGGTGCCCTTTGGAGCACCTATAAGGCGCTTTAGGAAACGTGCCTGAATTGAGTTAATTTTATGCGTCAGAAAAGGGGCCCACAGTTCGGCACCATACAGGATTTGAGACCGAACTTTGCTGTTATAGACCTGGAGCGCAGGGTAAATAGCCGACCTCCCCTGCCGCGCAAATAGGCCCAGAATTGAGTGAGCCGTCCCTCTTGCCACTGCCAGGGCTCTCCCCACATGCTCCTGCCAAGAGCTGGATTAATGGAATAGAATGCCTAGATACCTGAAGGCCACCACCTGCTGAATAGGGTGGCCCTCTATCATCCACGAATGGATCTTCTTCTTTTGGGAGAAGACCATCACCTTGGATTTCCCAAAATTGATTGTTAGATTGTTGACCTTGCAAAAGGCCACAAAGGCAATTAATTGCCTGACTAGGCCTATGCGTGTTTGGGATAGTATAGCCAAGTCGTCCGCATAACAAGGCAACCCACTGCCCTGGAGGCTAACTTCGGGGGAAAAAACTTAGGGTCTGCCATGATGAAAATCACATTGTTGATGTAAAAATTAAAAAGCACCGGGGCCAGCACACACTCCTGCCTAATACCCATGGACGTTTGAACTGGGGCTGTTACGTAGCCTAGCGAGTCAACCTTAACTACCAGAGAAGAATAGGCATATAAAGAAGAAATCAAAAAAAGAAGTCACCCATCCACAGAGGAAGCCCGGAGTTTCTGGCAGATAATGGCCCGATCCACAGAATTGAAAGCTGCCTTCAAATCCGGGAAGGCAACGTAGAGGGCGCCATTCAATGATCTGTACTTACTAATAAGGTGAAAAAGAACAAAACATTGTTCTGTTGTTGACCGCCCCTGCTGAAAACTGGCCTGCTCTGGGGCTAGGACCTTGGACTGGGACATCCACTCTACCAGTCTATTCAAAAGAAGCTTAGCATATATTTTGCCCACCACACAGAGCAGGCTGATGGGTCTATAGTTGGCAGGGTCCATTCTGGAGCCCTTCTTGTGAATAGGGATAACCACCGCCATGCTCCATTCTGAAGGAATAACTCCTGAGTTGTTGATAGTGGTAAAAAGTGTCATCAGCAATGGCAACCACCAGTCTTTACAGGATTTAATAAATTAAATGTGAATGAGATCTAATCCCGGGGCCTTATGATTTTTAAACTTATCGACCAGCACTTCCACCTCTGCCTCTGAAATGGGAGGCCAAGGTGCGTAGTCCGCCAGATCATTGAGGGGACTGTTCTGTGGCAGAAGGTGGTTCGAGGAATATAATTTCCGGAAGAACTCTGTCCAATCCTGGGGGGGAACCGGGAAGGGGGAATACCTCAATTCCCTCCTGGTTGAAGCATTGACCAGCTGCCAGAACCTCCGGACATCCCTTTGGTCTGCCGTCTGCAGGAGGCTCAGCCATTGCTTCTCCCAGTGTGCCTTCTTTTTAGATTGTATTACGGTACTATATTCCCTTCTAAGTACAGCATACTCAGGGGGCAAACAACAGCTGTGCCCTATTCTGTAGGCCTGGTACATACTCTTTAATTTGCCCTGAGCGACCTTGCACTCCCTATCAAACCAGGCCTGTCCCATATAGGGGTTTAAGTTTGAATTTGGAGAGGTCTTTGATAGGCTCTGAATGTGGGCCTGAAAGCTTGAGCACAACTGGGAGTACCCCTCCACCACCCTGGTATCACTGGAGGAGTGAAGAATAACTCCCCGCAGCTGGTCGCTACTAGGCAGGGTAACCAAGGAAGCCAAGGAAGAGGCCAAGGCGTCATCCCATCGGGGAGCCCTAAGGATGGGCAAATGCGATAAATCCAGGGCAGGGACAGCGCTCTCTCCAAAAGAAGTTGAGGGGAGAAAAGTGAAAGGGCAATAGGAAGATGAGCCCCAATCAGAGTGGAGCCTATGTCAAAATCGGCCACGTAAGAAAGTGCGGGAAATGAGATAAAAAAATAATCAACCACGCTGGCACCGCGTGTACTCACATAGGTAAACTCCCCCTCCAGATCACTAAAGCCAGAGCTGTTAAGTATATATAAATCCTGGGTAAGAATCATCTTAGCCAGTCTAGCGCCTTGTGTAAAAGAAGTCACACACTCATTCACACGCATGCTCTCACCTCTCACACACACACTCATTCCAACTGATCACACACACACTCATCCATACACACTACACACACATGCCCTCATCTCACACACTCATTCAAATTGATCAGTCACGCACACTAGACCAGGGGCATAGCTAGGGTGCAATGGGCCCCTGGCCAAGAAGTCGAGATGGGCCCCTCTCTTTATGTCCCACTGGTGGGCCTAGGGGCACTACCCAGCTCGGCGGGCCTGGGGGCGCTGCTTTCAAACACACAAGACACCCAAAATGCAACCAGCCTATTAAGTGCATTATGCCATGAAAAGAGACATATATATAACCAGTTCAGTTGTGCCCCCATAATCAATTCATGCTACCTCCACCCCATAACTAGTTCATTTGCACCCCCACCCCCATATAATCAATTTGTGCTGCCCCTCACCCATAACAATTTCATTTGCGCACCCGGGGCAGTGTGAATTGATTACATGAGGGGCACAAATGAACTGGTTATAGGGTGGGGGGTTTAAAGACAGTATTCCTGTTAGCAATAACTTCATTAAGAAGAGTTAGTGAAATAGCAGCCATAATAATCTCAGAACTATATTTGCAGCCCCTCACCCATAACAATTTCATTTGCGCACCCGGGGCAGTGTGAATTGATTACATGGGGTGCACAAATGAACTGGTTATAGGGTGGGGGGTTTAAAGACTGTATTCCTTTAGCCGTAACTTCATTAAGAAGTGTTAGTGAAGTAGCAGCCATAATAATCTCAAAACCATATTTGAAGATTTTCCAAGATAGAATAAATATTTCTTTACATCCTAAATTGCTACCTAAGGTAGTATAGGTAAGACAGTTGTGAGAATATGGCCCTTTTTACACAGGCCTCTCCCACCCATGAACACACAGGTTTCTGAGTATTCATGAGTGGGGGAGCCCCATATAAACTACACAGCACACGCGCCCACAGTGACTGGGGGTGCCTGCCTAACATGCATCCCTACTCACCCCCCATCTCTTCCCCTTTCATGGAGAAATCAGAAAAATTGTGGTTGCTCTGTGGGTGCAGATGAGTGGGGGGTGAGTGAGGATGCGTGTGCAGCCATGTGCACACCCCACCCATGCACAAGCGTGCCCATGGATCCCCCACTCAGTGCAGCCATGTAAAAATGGCTTGTGAGGAGCCACTTGAAGAAGAACAGAAGCTTGCTGTCTTATAAACAAAGTTCTTCGAGATGGCTCCAAACATTCTCACAACTCCCACCCTTCCAGCCCTGCATGGAATATTCCTAGAAAGGATTGGAAGGAACTGTCATTCTGAGGGGGAGAGTGCTTTTTATACTAGAGGAGCTCAAGACCATCACATGGTCTATTATTTTAATATGGTGAGCATGCACAACCCAGTTGTGAGAATGTGAGGAACCAACTCGAAGAACCTTCTTTACAAGACAACAACCTTCTGATCACTCATATGGTGAGGAGTTGTTTGTGAACAAACAGCTTTATCTCCCAGTCCAATATGTGTCCCAGTGTCCTGCTGCTGCACTACAAGGCAGAGGCAGGTGAGGGATGGGGACCCTCCCACATTCAGCCCCCACCCCACCCCTGGACTTCCCTTCATTGTTTGTAGTCACAGAACACAGGTGTTGCTGAAGGAAAACTAGAATGGTTGCCAACCGGAAGTTTTTGCTCTACTGACTCCCATTGAACAGCATAGGTGCTGTTCAATGAGCGTTTGGTACCGCCTTAACTATAGAGCCACAACTGTGGCCCTATAATTATAATTTAAAATTGGCACTTTGTATTATTTAAACTGGTGGTTCTGTGCCTCCAAAATATAGTTGCACTGCCTCTTTAAACTCTATTTTAAAGGCAAGTGTACCAGTTTAATAACTCATTTGTATTAGTCATTCATTTCTTGTCTGTCTATATTCTATCCTTTTTTTTTCTTTTTCTAAATTCTGCCTTCTGAGTTTATAACCAAGATTTCTCAACAAACCAGAATCAAGAAGTGGAAACGTAGGAAACAAATTTTAGTAAGATATTGTTGATTTTAAGTGAACAAAGGCTTAAGTGAAGGAAGACCATTTTCCACATCAAAACTTTTAGCTCGATTTCAAAGTAGAAGAATGGACTGCGGTGACATCAGAAAAATATCGTTTATTATGTTCATATCTGCAGGTTAGTGAGACCCCAAAAAAAGTAGTTAGCTTGGAGAGATGTAGTGCATTTTTAGTTTAAACCTCATCAAACAGTGGACAGCTTTTTCATTTATTATTGGTTAAAAATAATTATTTGGACACTATCATTAGTCTTGTTGATAGATGCTACTAGCATTATTACAATTAGTTTTTAACCTTTCTTGTGTCTGTTTAGACAAATGATAATCAAAACCATTTACCAAAGAGTGTGATACTTCTCTATTTCTGACACATGTTTAAAAACTCATTTAAGAATAGCAAACAGATATTTTGCAGTTCCCAGAACAGCTGAAAAATCCACGTATGCTGTTTTAAGTTATATAGTGCTTGCCTACATTTGCAAGCTGTTTTATTGATGCGACTACATCAGGTGTCTCCTTTAATGTTATGCCCAATATACTCTGCATTATTATTAATACAATGAATTCAACCTCTCTTAACACATTAGAGAGATTGTGTGGTTGCCGTGTTGGTCCCAAGTGACAGAGAGGGAGACAACGTGGGTTTGAATGATATCTTTTATTGGACCAACTGCTGTTGGTGAGAATGAGCAAGCTTTCAGACCACACAGGGCCCTTCCTCAGGCATGTAGCATAGGCAGTCAGAAATATATGAACTGAGCAGCTCCCTTTTCAACACAATTGAAATCAGGAAACTAACTTCTTTCTCCCAGTGATAATTAATATCTGGGAGTGCTAGAATTATGATGGTTAGAGCAGCTCAGTTTATATATTTCTAACTGGCTATCCTACATGCCTGAGAAAGGACCCCGTGTGGCCCAAAAGCTTTCTCATTCTCACCAACAGCAGTTAGTCCAATAAAATATATCATTCAAACCACTTTGGGATACCTCTCTCAGTATCATTCCCATAGCCTCTTAAAATGTGCCCTAATCTGAGCTTCATAAATCACATTAGGAATTTGTTAGGGGTTTTTTATGCTTCTTTTAAAAGGTGTATATTGCTGCTGATTATTAATACGTAGCATGTTTTGTCATTGTTTACCTCTTCCCAATATATATTCTTTTTCTCTCTCTTCTACTCTTTCATACAGACCTGCAGTATATAAACGTCATTTCTCAATTGGTTCCCCCTTCTAAGCCAGCAACACAGGATAGTTGAGAGAGAATATGGATATCGGCTTAGAGTCAAATAGTGCACTTCCCTGTCACAACAGAGAATAGTTCCCTCCTCAGTGCAATTGAAATCAGGAAGGAAACTAACCTCTTTCTCCCAGTGGGAATTAATATCTGGAAGTGCTAGAATGATGAGGCTTGAAGAGGGATAAGTAATTGAGTTAAATCATCTTGCTGGGCTTGCTTCCCTGTTTATTCTAAAACTGAATCTTTCTTCTAGCCCCTGGATGTTGTTTACTATGTTTAGTTATAGGATTCTTATTTTTATGACTAGCTTTCACCTTGATATGTAATAACCATAATGCAACAAGCTGCATAAACAATAGTTCAGTGGTCATTTTACAGCTTTTGCCACAAAGGTAAAGATAGCTGGAATACTCCTCACCGTGATAACTGCAATCAGCTTTCTCCTTTACCTGTGTAGCTCAATTGATTGCCCTGGCCCAAAGCTTGTCTGCCTGCTCTTTTATGTTCTCCTAGGCAAAAATCAGCTAATTCCCATGCAGGTCAGTTGGAACTAGTGCAATCTTGATGTTTTCCTAGCACAGCAGCTATTCATGTTTTCACCCTCTGAAAAGAGATATGAAGGCAGCCGCTCATGGCTAGGGAATTGGCTAATGGGTGGACTTCAGGTAGATCTTAAGGAAAGAGAGGGTGATTTCAGAAGTGATGCGTTCCAGTTCACCACAGTGAATCCCACCCCGGTGTGAATGGATTCATCGCGGGCTGTGGTGACACATGCGGCCCCAACAGAAATGACAGGATCGTGACCACTGCCCGGGGGCAATCAGAGAGCACATGGGCTGGGGGAACCCAACAGACATGCAGTGGAGACATGGACCGCAGTTCAAGCCCCAGAATGCACCGCAGCTGGGGTCAATTCCTTCCACTGCGGCTGCGGGTTTCTGTTCAGAAGTTACTTTTCATTCACCCCTACTGTGGTGACCATTCACCACACTTCTGGACCTCCTCCCACCCTGACCTCACGAAGTGTGGTTAGCTTCACCCCGGGCCGCGTTTGACTGTGGTGAACATCTGGATGCGAGCAAACAGACACGCACGGCGCTTTCACACCCCCCTTGAGCTTGACTGTGGTGGACATTCACCACGTCACTTCTGAAATCACCCTCTCTTGTAATCAGTAGAGGTGGGACCCCGGGCCCATTACCGGCTACCGGATTTACCGGTTACCGGTTCTCTAAAAACCGGATTCCCGGATTAAATCCGGTATGCCGGTACCGGATTTATTTCATTGATTTCAATGGGGCGCTGTGTCCCCATTGAAATCAATGAATTCCTTCCCCCTCCC
>QEPC01007467.1:2800899-2840186 GCA_003113815.1 Sphenodon punctatus
CCGGCAGCCACAGCCGGCGCTGAGGCCGCCGGACCGCCCGCCGCCGCCGCACCCGGAGCTCCGCAAGGTAAGAGCAAGCTGAACTTTAGTAGGGGTGATCCCTGGGGGGTGGGGGGGTGTTAAACAAACCCCCCAGGGATCGGGTCATACTTACCGGCGGCTGCAGGGACACCGCGGCCGCTGGTGCTGGGGGGTGGGCTCGCCTCAGTCTTTCTTTAAACAAAAATCCAGGCTGGGCAGGGTGGGTGGGGGGTGTCCCCCCCCTTCCACCCGCGCAGCCTGGACTCGGGGAGGTGTTTTTTTTTTAACTTTTTAAGGCTTTACGTTTTTACATTGCAGCCATTTTTAAATGGCTGCAATGTAAAAAAATCCGGTACCCGGAATCCGGTACCAGGACCAGATTACCGGGTCGAATCCGATAATGCCGGTACGCCCGGTACCGGCATTATCAGCTTTACCGGTTTTCCCGCCCCTAGTAATCAGCACTTCAGAGAGAACAGTTAGTGACAAGTCATCTGCCACTAAATGAATTTTATTTTAATTGTGTGGTATTTGAAGGGATTGTCACTGTTATCAGAAAATAAAGCCTAGCAACATTAGCCCCCATTTATAATTTGAATGTATTTATGGAAGGATCCCAGGAAATAATTATTCCTGATGGGAAAGGGAGCTTCCAGATATGTGCTATTGACCAGAATCTACTTGTCCCTATTTGCTTTTATGTGTACTACCTCTCATGGGTCTCACACCCAACAAGCCAGCATGTTGAAGGAAGAAAGCTGGATTGTGACCCATTCCTGAAGTTAGAAACTCCCAATGAAATTTTTTTTAGTAGAAATTTTATTGACTTAGCTTTTAGCTGAAATTACTTTGCAGGTTCAGTCATGGAAGAGAACATTTTTTAAAATGCTGTCACAAAAACGACAAATAGGAAAATACTGTCAGCTCTGGAAAATGGCAGTGGAGCATAAATCAAATTTTGCAAAGGTTGAAATCCCCTCCTCCTATGTCATCTTTGAGGCTTCAGGACCAGCCTTACCACAGGGCAACCTGGGGTGGCCAGCCCAGCCCCTCTCTTCCTGAGGGCCCTGCAGTGGCCTGTATTTTCACTAGGACAGGTTGTGGAGGCATCACACCCTTTCAATGGGGCCCCAAACATGACCACCTTGAGGACACCAAAGAGGTTTCCCTCCAAGGGGGAGGGGCCACCAGGGGTCCTGCATTTTATTTTCACCCTGGCCCCACAAATTCTAAGGCCAGCCCTGTGAGGCTTTGTGTCTGAATGACATTTTCCCACTGATTCGAACACCTGGTTTCCATGTCTTCACTCAGAATCAAATGCCCTTAATTTTGGTTTGTTGGGGTGGAGGGTGTTTAAAAATAGAAAGAAACAAAGATACAAAATTTTACCATTTTATGGTGAATTGGGTCTAAAGATAATTTAATATATATTTTAAAAGAAAATCATCATGCTTTATCACCTCAGATTATTAAAATTAAAGGCATTTTTAACTTCTTTATCTTCTGAAAATTAAAACTGTTTAGCATTAATAGAGGCACACATTTATTGCAGTGTGTGCAGTTCAGCACGGAGACTGAAGTTAAAGATGTGTGTAACCTTTCACCTCCACTTCTGTTTTTTAGAACTGTTGTCTTTTTTTAGAACTGCTTGCATCTGACCAGATGTAGGATGTTCATGTTTTCCTCATAATTCCAAGTTTCTGAGCATACTTCTGCTTAATTTTTGTTCTTTTAGGAATTATTGCTAGGTTAGTCTTATTTTTTAAAAAAATGTTTTCTCTCTCACTTTGGCCTGTGCCAGAATGGTACTATCTGACCCTTTTGTAACACATAAATTACACGTTAAAGTGACTGCGTTTTCATTTGGCTTCCATCCAGATTCTGTAACCTCTTTTGTTCAATACTTTGCACCACAGATTACAGACTTTCAGTAATTAATTATTTTTTTTCTCTGAAAGTTAGGCCCTTTTTGCACGGACGTCCCCACCTTTCGCCCACGTGTGCGAGTGTTTTGTGTGGGGACATCTGTGCGATCACTACAGCAGGTGGGTGCGGTGCGTACGCACTCCCACACTCCACCCATCGCCCACACACGGAGCAACGGACGTCAATGGCAGGTGCTCCATGGGTGGAGGTGGGTGGGCATCTGTGCAACAGGCCACCCACACACCGTCCATCTGCCACGACCTCCGCCCATCCCCCCGCACCGTCACCTTGTTTGAAAAGGGCCTTAGACAGGTTACTGGCCACCACTGTCTTTGGAATAGGGGATACAACATGGTCAGCTGCTCATTAAGCAAAAATTTCTTTTGAACCATCTTGCTTTATACCTGTACCACAGATGTGGATTCTAGCCATTTTGTGGGGTTTGTAGCTCAGCCCCAAGTGAACAGTTAAAATTATTACACCTCCCCAGGAATTTCTGGATGTTCTCTAACATTTTCTCTTGTTAAACATTTTCTACTTGGTGATTAATCCTTCTTTGAAGCATGTGAGAGCATGTCAAGCCCCAGTAGGGTATGGAATCTAGGTCCAGTTAAACAGACATGGAGTAAAAATAGAGGCAAGAGACATATCCCCTTACAAGTTTAAATTTGGTAGATATACTGATAGACTGGTCCCCAACGACTTTGCGGGAGACAAAACTCCTCTGCTTCTGTGCTTCTCAAAATGATGTCTGCTGGCAGGAAAAGTAAAAAGCAGGGGTGTAGCTAGGGTGGAATGGGCCCGTGGCCAAGAAGTCAAGGTGGGCCCCCCACCTCTTTGTCCCCTTTGTCTAGGGGCACTGCCCAGCTCACATGCATGTGAATTAACTGTAAGGCTCTTTTGCCCTTCCTCAAAATGGAGATTGTCTGTGCTCACTGCACACTCAATGATTGTTTACAACTGGATGTTTCCCACAATTCCAACTACAAGCATTCCACAAGCAGAAAGCAGGTAATAAAGCGTGCATGCAGAGCACTAAATTCCAAATGGCCAAGCCACAATCAAACACACCCCAAAATGTACCTATTAAGCACATTATGCCATGCAGAGACATTCTTCTAGATATATAACCAGTTCATTTGTGCCCCCATAATCAATTCACGCTACCCCCACCCATAACCAGTTAATTGTCCCCCGTAATCAATTCATGCTGCCCCCACCCATAAATAGTTCATTTGTGCCCCCATAATCAATTCACGCTGCCCCCACCCATAAGTAGTTCATTTGTGCCCCTATAAATTCATGCTGCCCCCACCCATATAACCAGTTCATTTGTGCCCCCATAATCAATTCACGCCCCTCACTCATATAACCAGTTCATTTGTGTCCCCATAAATTCATGCTGCCCCCACCCATATAACCAGTTCATTTGTGCCCCCGTAATCAATTCACGCCCCTCACTCATATAACCAGTTCATTTGTGTCCCCATAAATTCATGCTGCCCCCACCCATATAACCAGTTCATTTGTGCCCCCATAATCAATTCACGCTGCCCCCACCTATAAGTAGTCTGTTTGTGCCCCTATAAATTCATGCTGCCCCCACCCATATAACCAGTTCATTTGTGCCCCCATAATCAATTCACGCTGCCCCCACCTATAAGTAGTCTGTTTGTGCCCCTATAAATTCATGCTGCCCTGACCCATATAACCAGTTCATTTGTGCCCCCGTAATCAATTCACGCCCCTCACTCATATAACCAGTTCATTTGTGCCCCTATAAATTCATGCTGCCCCCACCCATATAACCAGTTCATTTGTGCCCCCATAATCAATTCACGCTGCCCCCACCCATAACCAGTTCATTTGTGCCCCCAATAATCCCCCACTGTGGACGCAGCTGATTATTGGGGGCACAAATGAACTGGTCCCACGACCCTACCCCATAACCATTGTGCCCCCCAGCTACTAGTTCATACTTGACCCTCCAACCATCACCCCCCCAACTGTGCAGAGCGGTGGCGGGGGGCCCTCTCCTGCTTCCCCCCTCACCTACCCATGTGGGCTGCTCAGCAGCAGCTGGGGCAGCAGAGGCTGAAGTGGCGGCTGGCTGCAGTGCTGCTTCTGGTGGACCGCCCACTCCTGCTGCTCTCTACTCTCCCCAGGCGGGAGGCTGCCTTAGCAACCCTTGCCTTGTGCTGCTGCATTGCAGTCTGCAACGCCATGGCCTGAATTTCCCATGGTCAGCCAGCAGCCACCTAGATCAGCTGCTTCCAGCTCAAGCTGGAAGCACTAAGCAGCTGCTGATCTAGGCAGCCGCTGAGGGTGGCCAGGGAAATTCAAGCCGCAGCGCCACGTGGAGGACTGTCGCCACCGGACTGCAACGCAGTAGCGCAAGGCAAGGCTTCCTAAGGCAGCTGCCCACCCGGGGAGAGTAGAGAGCGGCTGGAGTGGGTGGCCCACCGGAAGGAAAGGGGAAAAATGTAACCAGGCTCAGCTGCCCCTAGCTCCTGGCGGCCCTCAGCATAAAGCCATTGTTGCTCAATAGGTGCTACACGCCTGGTAAAAAGGGTTCCACCTGAGGTGGTAGGCCCCAGGTTCCATCCCATGATTCCATGGGCCTGGAATGGAAGGCAGCCCAGCCCAAATGTAAGTGGCTAAAGGATCAGGTCCAACTCACTTTTTTGCCATCTTCCCCATCCACCCTAGCTCCTCCTCTGTCTCCAGGAAGTGACCTAGTTACTCTTGTTGATATTCCATAGTTAATCGCCTCATGTGGACGATCCACTACCGGAACCAGTGGTGCTCTGGTTGGGAATCTAGCCGGGCCTCCAACCATTGGGTGTCTGCCACAACCATCTGCCCATGGGAGTTCAGTCTGTTGTGCCCCTTCTGGAGGGATGGGATCTCTTCCAAAAGGTCCTTGGCTACTCCCCATTAGTATGCCCCAGTTTTTACATCATAGCACAAACAGGGTGTTTTAAAGCGAGAAGCATCTATGTATGACCCCCACCGTCCATGCATCCAACTGCTTGTGTGACAGTGGTGTATGGTGAGGCATGCTCCTGTGACACATGCATCAGCCACTCATGGCCATGCATGGAGCACTGCTGAAAAATCCAGAGTGCCCTATGTGGGCCAGGGTGGCCACCTCCATGGACGGGGCAGTCATGCTGGAAGCCGCTCATTTGAAGCACTCCCCACGCACATTGCGCGTATGGCCGCCCCGCAACTGCGCCACTCAGCAGCCACAGACACACACACCCCATGCGGCACTTGTTTAAAAACACCCACAGTTGTTTCATCACCCTGTCCCATTCCACCTTCTTTGGTATGTTGTTGCCCTCGCAACTTCACCCTTTGTGTTACTTTCTTTGGGTTTAGTTCTCCCTCTCCAACTTCTCCTTTTGTGGTGCCTTCTGGTGATGCACCCCTTTAGAAATGACTCCCTCCTAAGAGATTATCATATTATATATGATATAATATTATAGATAATAGCCAGAATTACAGAATGAGCAATGCAGACTACATATATTTTTATTATAAAAATAAAATATAGTTTTAAAAAATGAAGTCTGCATTGCTCATTCTGTAATTGTGGCTTTTTATATGCATGAAGAAAGGCTCTGTGTGGCCTAAAAGCTTGCATATTCTCTCAAACCGTAATTGGGCCTGTAAAAGATATCATCACCACAACTTTGTTTCCATCTCTTACATTTAGGACCAACACGGCAACCACCTCTCTAGACTACGGCCGCTTTTAGATGAGCGCGGCAGGCTCACACCTGAAAATCACGCTCCTTTGAAAAAGAGCACAGGCAGGGTTTAGATGTGCGGGCAATGCACATTATCGCACTCACGCCTTTTTTTTAAAGCCACAATAGGTGCGAGCGCAATATCATGCATCCCCACATGTCTAAACCCCGCCTGCACTCTTTTTCAGAGGCACAGGATTTTCAGTACGAGCCCACTGCGCTCATCTAAAAGCAGCCTTAACCCCATTTTTAGACAAGACAACTAATGCAGATTAAGGGTTCACGTTTAAATAGTAGTCGTGCATTTAAGGTGGAATTTTCAAGATGTTAAATCAGTATCATAAACCCCTGACAGCCGGGGTTTATGAAACTGATTTCACAAACTTGCAGATTAAAATTAGTTTTTAACGTTTAAATAGTTAATGCAGCTTTAAATAGTGCTTTGATCTGCATTTCTGCTTGTGAAAACATTAAAAGTGGTTTACTTTAAATTCAGATTAATTCTAAATCTGCGATAACATGCATTTCTGAACATTAAATTTGGATTAAAATAAGAACAATTTCAATGCACGATAAGCACTAATCTGTGATATTTTGTGCTCGTCTAAAAACGCCCTACGAGTGCAGCCTGATGAGCTGCACTGACCCGATCTCTGCGCGGCCTCAAATGCCTGTCCTTATCTTTATTAGCCCACATGGGGTAAGGCTGCTCCACGATGCATCCTCAGGATTTCCAAAGGATGTGTCGCAGAGCAGCTGGCTGCCTGCCCGGCAATGGGGCAGAGAATACATCTTGCAGTCCCTGGTAGCCTCCCCTACCCATCTTGTGTGGCTGCAACCTAGCTCTTACTTCTGTTGTTGGCACCCAGGCTGTAAGGTAGGAGGAACCAGCAGTCAGCTGGCATGCTCCACAGGTTACATGTTGGGATGCCCCTGCTCTAGAGATTGTGTTGTAGAGCTGGCTCAGCTCACTCCTTTCTGTCTTCCACTGGATTGGAGTATACAAACATACCTTTCAGTATACCTAGCAGTGAGAACCAGGTATACTGGAAGGGGACTGCACCCACTGCAGAAAAGAGACCAAGAAGGGGTTTTTGGTGTGGGGAATATCAAGGGATATACTAACTCAGGATGGTGCTGCAAATGAATCTTTTAGGAAGTATTTATTATATTGGGACTGGCTCTCGTTACAAATACAGTACTTGGGAAATCGGGTTGCCACAGTCCAGGATTTAAGAGGCTTTGTCTGGAGTCCAGATGAACACATGATCTGGATGCCCAGTGTTCAGGAATTTGACCACAGTTCGCCACCTCCAGGGCAGTGGGGAATGGAGAACAAAGGGCTCCCTAGTTGCTTCATCCCATGCTAATGCCCATGAAGTCCCTGCCCCTATACAGAGAAGAGGATGCTGCTGACAATGCCAGGCCATTTCCCCTGTCTCTGCATCACTGTGCACATGGGAGGAACTGTGAAGGGAGTTGTAAACAGCTACGCCTCACTCCCGTCTGCAGACTTGTCATACTGAAGCCCTATGCAGAGGATGGAGCTTTGAGCTTTCTCTGTCCAGGTATGGAAAATATACAGGACAGAAAGGCCTCAGTGCATACAGGCCATGAAGATATCGCAGGCCCATGCTCTGCCCAGTAGGCTGGTTGACCTCTACATAGGGGAGGAAGTAATGAATGATCTCTCTGTTTTAGATAAATGCTAATTTATATGGTTGGTAGTGTATACATAGTAAATACCATAATAGCATGCCCCAACCCCATCTATCCTGCACTATTTCCTATCCGTATCTTTATTAGCCCAACCTAAGTGTTCTTTTAAATTTGCATACATGTAAATGAACTAATGCATGCAAATTAACACTGCCTAGTTTTCTTCCCTGGAAGAGGTGGCAACCCTATTGAGAAATGTTGGAAATTCTTAATATTTATTATTATATAATACGTTATTTGCTTCTGAGTACTGCATTTTAGTTTCCATTCATTTTTATTAAACTGTTGTTACTTTTATTCCCCAAAGTCATCCAGTGCTTTCCCCAGCATTTCAGTCTCCTTCCATGTAATTACATTGTGCAGTTTATTCCCTCTGCTGTCAGCACATTGATTCAGTGGATTAGAGTATTATTGCTCGCTCTCTGTGGAGCCCATATGCTCCATTTATTAAAGTTGTGTCACTAACCGAGAAAGGGTGTAGTTATGATTATTGGATGCAAATATTGATAATGCCCAAGTGGTGGCATACTTGTGCTAATATGTAATTTTTATATAGGAAATAAAATTTACTTTATTTTTTATATTTTTATAAAACTTTTACTGGAAATAAAATAAAAAGTTAATGAAAGAGGGTCCTGACTAAGGATTTGCAGAATCCACCAGTTTATTGGAAACCTTTCCCCCCAGGAAGAGGATTGGGGAGAAGAGACATCAATTTCTGCAGAATCTGTTTTGTTATTTTAATTAGATTTCTTGCCCTATGGGTTATGAAGATACATTCTAAGTATATGGACAGATGCATTCATGTTTTTTCTGAGTCTGCAAACAAAGGACTTCTGTCACTGTGTATACTTTTTCATAAACACCAGACAAATGAAATTATGGTTGATCAGTACTGAGAGCCAAAGTTAAGACTGTAACTAAATCTCCAGTTGAAGCAGGAACAGCTTGCTTTACATTTTTGAACTATCCTTATCCAAGCTTATCCAAAAGGTGGAAAATACCTATTTAAGTTCAGAAGAAGCTTGAATTTTTTATATAATATATAAATCTTCAGGGTAAATATGTAAAAAAATAAACCCAGTGTATGGCTTTTTTTTGTAATGAAGTTAGAAAATGGGATAGATTTTACAGATGAGTGTGCAGGTATGGAAAAACTCCACTGCTTTTTTCCTCATTTGAGCATATTGAATTTAACTAAATAGCAAATTGGCATTCTGACATAAATTCACCAATTTCCACCCATGGGCTAAGTCCCAGATGTGATATCATTTGCATTAATGTAGATTTTAATGGCATTTTTAGCACTCCAGTAGCAGGGTCCAACTATAAATATGTAGATATAACTCTCTTAGCAATACTATCCGAACACGTTATACATAGACATGTATCTATTTATGTATTTATTTAAACAATTGATACCCTGCCTCTCTTGCCACAGGCAACCCAAGGCGGCTAACAACATCAACAATAAATACAATAAATCATCATAAAATATAATAAAACATCAATACAAAAGAATAAAAACCATCCCCTCCCTCACCAGCCCCCACCCACCCCTCACCCCACTCCCTCGCCAAATGCCTGACGGAACAGCCAGGTCTTACAACTCCTTCGGAAAGCTGGGAGGTCCAGGACCAGATGGGCTTCCACCGGGAGAGAGTTCCAAAGGCGCGTCACAGCCATCGAGAATGCCCTATCCTGCATGGCCCCCTGGAAAACCCAGGGAACCTCCAATGTGGTGCCCCCGGATGACCGCAGGGTCCAGTCTAGGACCCGGGGAGAGAGGCGATCTCGCAAGTAGACAGGGCCCAGACAGTGGGCCCTGGATAGTAATGCTAAGAGAGTTATATCTACATATTTATAGTTGGACCCTGCTACTGGAGTGCTAAAAATGCCATTAAAATCTACATTAATGCAAATGATATCACATCTGGGACTTAGCCCATGGGTGGAAATTGGTGAATTTATGTCAGAATGCCAATTTGCTATTTAGTTAAATTCAATATGCTCAAATGAGGAAAAAAGCAGTGGAGTTTTTCCATACCTGCACACTCATCTGTAAAATCTATCCCATTTTCTAACTTCATTACAAAAAAAAGCCATACACTGGGTTTATTTTTTTACATATTTACCCTGAAGATTTATATATTATATAAAAAATTCAAGCTTCTTCTGAACTTAAATAGGTATTTTCCACCTTTTGATTGTGGGCAGGTCAGGAACCGAAACCAGCAACCAAAGTCACCGCACCAGATGTAACTGGCGGAAGGCACTCCTCACCACAGCCTCCACCTGGAGATCCAGGCGGCGCTGCACGTCGAGGAGCACCTCCCAGGCTCCATACGTGGGAAGTCAGTGGAGGACAGATCCCATTAACCATGGGAGCTGTCACTTCCACCGACTTACCTACTACCATCATCTCCATCTTGTCAGGATTCAGTCGCAGTCAGTTAGCCCTCATGCAATCCCCCACATCTGCCAAACACCGGGTAAGCACTGAGACAGCCGGGCCTGGATCTGTTGAAAATGTGAGATACAGTTGGGTGTCATCCGCATACTGATGACACCTCATCCCAAACCCTCTAATCACCTCGCTGAGCGGCTGCATATACACGTTGAACAGGAGAGGGGACAAAACAGAACCCTGCAGAACCCCACACGAGAGGTCTCGGTAAGATGAAAACAATCACCGAGCACCACCCGCTGAGTTCTTCCGGTCAGGAATGAGTGGAACCATTCGAGAACAGTCCTGCCCACCCCCCCACTGTCCCGCAGGTGCATCACCAGCATCTTATGGTCAACGGTATCAAATGCTGCCGAAAGATCTAACAGGATCAATAGGGTCGATCAACCCCGATCCTTCTCATGGCAGAGATCTACCAAAGCCACAAGTGCGGTCTCAGTGCCATAACCCGGACGGAAGCCAGACTGAAAGGGATCAAGATAACTGATGCGGTCAAGATGCTCCTGGAGCTGTCGGGCTGCTACCCATTCAATAATCTTCCCTAAAAAGGGAAGGTTAGAGACAGGCCAATAGTTGGCAGGGGAATCAACTTCAAGTGATGGTTTCTTGAGCAGAGGCCGCACCACCACCTCCTTGAGGCAACTCGGCACTCTGCCCTCCCGAAGGGAGGCGTTGACCACCTCGGCCAGCAACGGCCCCAATGTCTCCCGGCAGCTCTTAACTAGCCAGGACGGGCACGGAACTTCCACCACATCAGCGGCTGTCACCAACTGAAATTGATCCCACAAAATTGGACATGATGGGGCTTCTACAACCTCTACCTCCTCTACTATATTAAGAGTGGCATCGAAGTCGTGGTGAATATGAGCGATTTTATCCACAAACATGTCACAGCGAGGATTTGTTCATTCCCCTCCCCCTGTGGAATCTCCTGCCCCGTGTCTCCCCAGCACAGGCTAGAAATTCTGCACTGGGGTAAGTGGGGCAGGAGATTCTGCGGGAAATCTGCGAATCGCAGACCCGCGTTTGCCTCGGGGCCCTGGCCATATGTCAACATCAGTTTGAACCCTAGCTCAATACTGCATGGGTAAAAGCCACATGAGACAGGACAGGCCCAGTTCCCTGCCCATCCTAGGGAGGGCGAACGCAGTGGCCACGCTTTGGGCCAGCGAGAGAGCGAAGGCCACACAATCTACTCCACTGCAGGGAAACTGCGTGGGTCACTGCCACAAGTCCTGCCATGCCCCCAAGAGGACCGAGGAGCCGTCTACAGGCGCGAACACCCAGCCCTGCCCCATCCACCATCCCTCGACTCACTCACTATCCTGTCCCTATCCATGACATGAATGCATGGGAATTATGAACTGCACCTGCTGCTCTAGAGTGCTAGCGAACCCTGGCACAAGGCAGGGCAGCACGTGCCCAGCCACAGGGGAGGTGGCCTGGTAACACACTTTGGCAATGTTATCCCACTTTGGGCAGCGTTAACACACAATGCATCACTGGCCTTCTCCAGAGGACACATCTCGTGTCAGCTGACTGCAGATGTACCAAAGTCATCATGACCCCCCATTGTTCCCAATCTGTAATCAAGTGAGAGAAAGGTATATTCAATTTCTGTTTCAGTTCCTGACCTCAATTCTCACATCAGCAGACAGATTAATTAGTGGTAAATATCATGTCTATATCATGACAGGGACATCAGTATACCTAAATCTGGATTAAGATTCCATCTTCTTTTAGATAAATCATAAAAGAGCCATCATAGAGCAGCAGCCTTTTAGTGCGCATTGGATTTGAACGCAAGATCTTGGGGTAAAAAAAGCTCCATATCTTGGATGCAACCACACAATGTACTTCCTGAACCTTCGGCACCCTTACTCCACTTCGGGCAGCCCTATCACATGATGCACTATTGTGTGCCTGGCAGCCACTAGATATTCCCACCATTTATTTATTAACATTTATACCCCACCCGTGCCCAAAGACTCAGAGCAGCTTACCAAAAAAAAAAAAAAAAGGCTTAAACCATGTGGTAGGGTGAGCAACTGGCTACACTGGGTATGCGCTGCATCCTCGGAAAAATGTTTATGCTGCAGCACGTAGCAGCCTTACACAAAATGGGATAAAGCTGCCTAAGGCACAGTAGCCCATGTGCCCGGTCACCATCTGCACCACTGTGCGGTGAAGTCCACTGCAGGACTTTGAGCAGCGGCTGCTAGCTCCTATCCCATGTGGCCACGTCACAGCCAGGGACAGGATAGTGATCGGGCTGGGGGAGAGAGGCGGGGCAGGGCCAGGCTCCCACTTGTGTGGCCAGCACCTTGGTCCACCCTGCACTATGGCAGGCGATCTGACAACAGACTGCTTGCCTGGCTTCCCCTGCAGTGTGGTGGCCTCATTTGCCCGCCACGAGGTCACATGGAGATTAGACCCTCTGTAGCTCATGTGGCTGCACCCCTTGTTGCTAATTCCATGTTTCCCTTACCCTTGACTTTTTATTTATTAATACTGTATATACTAGCTATATGCTATCCAAGCGAAGTAAAAGAATTTTCAGGATAAATTGTGGTACGTCATATGCATCAGTGGTTAGAATCTGACTATATGAATTACCATTGTCAAGATTGCTGCTGCAATTGTGAGGAAGGTTTGTAGAAGAAAAATGGGATACTATAAGTAATTTTATATTTAGATGTAGAATATTGAGCCATTTTAAGAAATACAACATGTTTTTGGACTGTTAACTGCATCTCCTTTCCTATTCAGATTCCAGATTCCATCATATCTCGTGGTGTTCAGGTGCTCCCACGAGACACAGCCTCCCTCAGCACTACCCCTTCAGAATCTCCTCGCGCCCAGGCCACCTCTCGGCTCTCTACTGCTTCCTGCCCAACACCAAAAGTAAGTGTAGTGTCTTGCCAACTTGCAATGTTCAGATGTGTAATCTATCTGATTGATATTTTCCTTCTGCTTGTAAAGGGTGGCTTGCATGCAGGAGTATGTGATAAATAAGTAGACGATAGCATAGTTCAGTCCTTACATGTATTGTTACACAAAATATCGCATGGATTACCACAGGTCTTGTATAAAATTGTTGCTCCAATATTAAACCACTGTTGCGGATCCCATCAGTCCTTAACGAAGCCTCTTATATCTGAAAATGCTTGTCTGTTATCTATTGTAATATTTATTTGTTTTATTTATTTAATTATTTAAACTTACATCATGCCCTTGCTCTTAGGCTTAGGACAAGTTACAATTGATATAACTATCAATAATGGGTATGAAAATGTTAAGCACTGGTAAGTTTTACTCACCCTGTAAGAGTACAAATGACTTTGCCCATGAATAACAGAATGAAAATATTTGCATACTTTCACCAAACAGATCTGTGATCATCGTTAGCCTGGGTTGGGGCAGCTCTCTGCCCCAATATTAGAATAATGCATTTAAAAGCTTTCAAGCCAACTAGTTTTGCTCTAACTTGAATACTTGCTGCCTAATATTTGAAAACACTCTAAATTGACTAGAAAGAAAGTTTTAATGCCAACCTTTTGGGATTTTTACTGTGTTCTCAGAGATTATTTCATGCTGATTTTATTTATTCAGGTGAATTCAATTAATTTATGTTTTGATATCACACATTAAATACTGTCTATTAGAAGCAAAGTTGAATAGACCAGTTGCAGGACCAGGAATGCTTGCTCATGACTACTTTTCTTCAGGAGAGTTCTTCATCTGTGTCACGAAACTCTTTTTAATGTACCAGCATGTTTAATACACTTGCATCAAATGACAAACAATAACATTCATTGTCATCTAATTGATCATGATTCTTGGAGATTATACTGTTTGCTAAAACAATTGCAGGTGTCCTGGCAATTCATTTTTCTTGCTATCGCCTTTCTTTTCTGTCGGTAAATCAGAATGTACTGAAGCCACCCATAGAACTATCTTGATTTGCATTTTGACAGTTTTATGAACTACATACAGCATATGGTGGGCTTTGCTTTACAGTCCACTTTTCTTAAAAGGAGGTTAATTAAAACCTTCACTTGTGCTTGTATTTCTTTCTAGCATTTGTTTTCCAGAATAAACTGACACGTCAGAAGGTACTACTGAAATAAAGCATGACAGACTGTTAAATGGAAATGCATAAGATAGGAGAAACGTTTAGGCTCCGTTCTCAGGGTCTGCACCTTAATTTCTTTGTGTATGAAATTGCCCACCATAATCTTCCATAGGAGTACAGAGTTTGTAGATTTTGGAAAATGAACTATAATAGAATTTCAACATGCTTCTTACTGCATTTTGTTGTTCAGAATGAATGAATAAAATGTGTATTGGAAATTTACAAAGTACAAAATGAATCAATAGGGACCCGTGTTCACTACAATTTCCCCATTGTCACCAATGAAAAAAAATGCAATGAACATGGGACCCTGTAAATCAGTGCCCAAAGAAAAACATATGAAGTTGACCTGAGGTCTAAACAGAAGGTGCTGTTATTATGAGAGAGTGGGTCAAAATTAAAATTACACTGTTTAAGCAAAATATTGGATTGGGAAGAAATGCAATATGTTAATCTGAAATGGAATAGAAATATTCATTTTAACGTATTGTCTTGAAGTATGAAAGGTTATGCAAGAAAATTGTAGCAACGTGGTCAGGCCTCAGTCTGGAGTCTTTGTAGGATGAGGCCCCAGCGCCAACTTTTCCACTGCTCCTGACACTTTGAACTCTGTCTGAATTTCTGTCCTTGGCAAGGTGTTGTCAGTCTATGTAGCAGTTCCCCAAGGCCTGGTTGGAATGACATATAAGAGGCAGACTTTTGATTTCCTCTCCATGGCTTCCTCATTCCCCCCTCCCCCCATCCAGTGAAGGAATATTGTCAAGAGAGACTGTATGGAGTGAGGTAAATTGAGGAATTTTATATGTATTTGGGCAGAATTCCTTTAGGCACGTAACTGACAAAGCTCAGGGCTGCAAGGGAAATTCACCAATGAGGAGGGGTCTGCAGTGCAGTATCCTCTTTCTCCCACATTTCTGTGAAATAGGGGAGGCTGCTCCCAGGTGGAAAAAAACTCCGCTGGCAAAAGCGACAGAGCTGGGGCTGAAAGTGAAACTCACTGTGCAGTCATCCAAGTAAACTCCCCAGCAGGTGAAACTGACACGGCTACTGCTCCAAGTTTCAAACCAAGCCCTCTGGTGAAAGTGACAATGCTTGGAGGTGCAAGGAAAACTCTCCCAAAGGTGGGGTCTTCTGAAGCAGTCTCCCTCTCCACCACTTCTCCTGCTCCCCACCCCGGGTGAAATTGTCAAAGCTGGGGCTGAAAAGGAAACTCAGTGGGAGAAGGGATGGAGTCAAGAGAGAGAGACTATGTGTTACATACATTGAGGAATTGTATGGGAGTTGCAGAGAATTCCTTCAGGCACATAACTGAGAAAGCTCAGAGCTGCAAGAGAAACATTCTGGTGAGGAGGGATCGGCAAAGCAATATCCCCCTCCAATCCCTCCTCCCCCGTTGGTGAAATTTCTGAGGTTGTCTGTTTCACCAACAGGATTTTATTTATTTTTTTACATCTGGGAGCAAAGTTTGGACTGAAAGGGAAACTCGCTGGCTAGCTGCTTGGCTTCCAATCAAACTCAAGTTGGTACTGTGGCAGCGGGGGGAATTTAGTGTATTTGCCTTTCAAATAAAACAGGGAAATTCTTAGATCAAAAAGCCTTTGGTTTAAGAGAGGAGTTAAGGCTGTTGCAAATTCACTTATGCTTGAAAAATAATGGAAATTGTAAGTTAAGGCTTCTGCTTTAACTGGCACACAATGGGTGATTTCAGACATTACGCGGTCCCGATTCACCACAGTGGATTCCCGGCGGGGGTGAACAGGTCAACCACCCCCTGTGGTCAAGGAAAGCCCCGAACGGACATGACAGGACCGGGACCATAGCAGGGAATCTGACCACCGGAACACGGCCCGGGGCAGTGCAACAGACATTACGCCGATCCTGGGCCAGGCCGTGGTCAAAGCACCCGGAAGGCGCCGGGGCGGCGCATCCTGGCTGCTGTCGTGTGCCCTTTAAATCTCCCTCCCCGGTCTGTGGTGTTGCTGGCTGCCTGACAGCGACGCTGCATCAGACATGCAGGGCGCTTTGGCCCTGCTGCGGAATTGACCGTGATTCACTGTGGTTGAGCGTGATCTTGTAATGTCTGAAATCACCCAGTGTAGGCAGTAAAGACATTGTACAGTCTTGCATATTGTGCTTGATTATAACTTAGGCTCCATGTACCCACACTTTGTCTTAGTCTTTCAACCTCAATCCTCTTCCTCTACAAGTTGGGGACAACAATGAAGCTGGGGAGAGCAGGGTGGCAGCTTGCTGCCTCCTGCCCCCCTGTTTTCCCTATTTGCTTTCATTTGGTTTGGGGAGGACAGGAAGAATGTTGACAGCAGAGGCTACTGGTAGTTTGCATCCAAATTATAACGATAGGGGTCAGACTCTGTTAAATACAGAGATTAGAAACGTTAGAAAAGCAGAGCTAACCTTGCTGTTTCCTGCCTTGGTGATGTCCCTAGTCTGTAAGATTGAGGCTGTGCTGTGGTTGGGCAATATCTGAGCAGTACCTCTCCACAAAGATTTGTTGAGGTAGTACAGGCAGCACTGCTATTAAACAGTTTAAGAGTTTTGGAGCAGGAGGGAAGGTGCAGGTGTTTGAAATGCAATTCTACAAGGTCTGATACACTGGGCGCTTTCCCAGAATACTTACCGAGCACAATTTTCCTCTGGGAAAGAATTCGGATGGCAAAGCATGTGGGGGGTTTGTAATGTGGGACTGCCCCCACTCCATCCCCCACCCCCTGTGCATGCACATTGTTGCCAGCGATCCTGTGAAGATTGCAGAGTAGGGAAATCCAGCTCTACAATCCCCGCAGGATCACCGCCAAAAATACGCTGGGGGATGATCCCACGTTACAAACACCCTTGCATTCTTTGCCATCAGGATTCTTTCCTGGAGAAAAATCGTTTGCGGTATCATGGGAAAGCGCCCACTGTTGCAATACAAACACAGTATTTTTTTTGGGGGGGGGGCACATTGTTAGAAAGAGATGTGTCCTTTCCAGATGGAGCATCACATTAAGAGGCTTCAAGGAGCAAAGGAGAAGTGGTGTAGAAGCGCTTGAACTATACTGTGTCCACAGTTATTTCTCAAAGAGTGACCACTCAGTTACTTTTAGTCTAATGGTAAAGCAGATCTTCTGAGGTGAGAGTTTGCTAGATTGTACGATAGTGCACTAAAAATTTGTGGTAAGAAAAGACATTCCAAAATAAACCGCTATATTGAGTCCAAAGGATGATTTTTGTGAATACTGAGCAAGGAGGAGTATGCAATTAAGAAGAGTTAGTGCAGAAGCAGACAAAACTGACTGTAAGCAACAGTATTGCTATCAGTTCTCCCACACCCCAAATCCAGTATAGTACCTCATTGCATAAAAGGGGAAATGTTCCCCTGTCTTTAATCACCTGATAGGAATAATGGTAAAGGAGATGGGGTAGCATTGTACATCAGTATTATGACTGATAATGAAGAAATAAGGAATGATGATATGGAGAAAACAGAATCAGTTTGGGCAAAGATCACCTTAGGTTAGGCTGATAAAAGGGGATCTTTTCTAGCAGTAGTAGGAGTTTCCTGTAGACTTCCAGGTTCAGATTTGAACATGAACATGGACTTATTTAATACCATTAAAGAAAGCAATACTACTGGGGACTGTGTGATCATGGGAGACTTTAATTTTCTATAGCAGCTTTGTCTCTATTAGGTTTAATTTTCCAATAGCATCAATTGGAGAATGAATACTACTAATAATAGTAGGGCCAATTTATTCTTGGATATGATAAATGACAACTTTTTTCATCAAATTGTTACTCATCCAACCAGAGGGGATAATACATTAATTCAGTTTAATTTAGTTGGAAGGATACTTAATAAATTTACTTCCCTAATTAGTTACCTTAATTTCCCCAAATCTGCCTTTTTAAAATCAACAACCTTAGTTACTGCTTTATTATTATCATCATCCAATATTTAATATTCCACCCCATCCTGCCATAGGCAGCTCAGGGCGGCTTACAAATTAAAAACAATAAAACCATACAGTACAAAATATAAAATCCTGCCATAGTCCAACAAAACAGAGCCCCAGGAATAACTCCCCCCAACCCACCCACCACCTGTCTCCCCTCATCAAAAGCCTGGCAAACAGCCAGGTCTTACATTGATGCTGGAAGGAAGAAAAATCCAAGGATAAGCAGACTTCCACCGAAACAGAGTTCCACAGCCTAGGCGTGGCCATCAAGAACACCCTCTCCAGTGTTACCACCCAACAAACTTTGTGGATCTTGAGGAGGGACCCCCCCAGTGGACTGCAGGGACGGATCTAGGACCCAGAGGTGAGGTGGTCCCGCAATAAGAGTTTTTATATTTACATTATTTATTTATTTATTTAAAATTTTCTAACCCACCCATCCTGCCACAGGCAGCTCTGGGCAGCACACAACATCAAATATTAAAAAAACATTAAAACAACTTTAAAACAACAAAAAAGGGAGGAGTAAAAATCTCTAAACACCCACCATCCTAACCCATTCCCCCCACGCTACCCATCCCCCCCCCCAAGCCAGGTGGAACAGCCATGTCTTACAACAGCGTGGAAATGAGGGGAGATCCGGGGCCAAACGGGCCTCCACCAGCAGGGAGTTCCACAGCCATAGGGCAGTCACCAAGAAGGCCCTCTCCATCGTGGCCCCCCGGCAGACTCGGGGGACCTCCAGGAAAGCACCCCCCCAATGACCACAGGGGCCGATCCAGAACCCTGGGGGTGAGGCGGTCCCACAAATAGGTTGGGCCAAAGCCGTTTAGGACTTTATTAGGTGAGCACCCACACCTTGAATCTGGCCTGGAAGACTACAGGCAGCCAGTGCAGAGACTGAAGAACCGGTGTAATATGTTACCAGTGGCCCAATCCCACCAGGAGATGGGCCGCCGCGTTCTGCACCAGCTGCAGTCACCGTACCATCACCAAAGGTAGCCCCACATAGAGTGCGTTACAGTAGTCAAGCCTAGAGGTGATGAAGGCGTGGATGATGGTGGCCAGGTCAGAGTCCGAAACATACAGCCGAAGCCAACGCACCAGGTGTAATTGGCAGAAGGCACTCCTTGCCACAGTCTCCACATGAGCATCCAGCAGAGTTGCGAGTCAAGGAGCACCCCCAGACTCCATACCTGGGGAACCAGCGGAGGGCAGACCCCATCAATGATGGGGGCTGTCACCCCCACTGTCTTACCCACCAACATCACCTCCGTCTTGTTGGGATTCAGCTTCAGTCGGCTTGCCCTCATCCCATCCCCCACAGCTTCAAGGCACCCATTAAGCACTGAGACTGCCGGGCCTGGGTCTGATAAAAAAGAGAAGTACAGCTGGGTGTCATCAGCATATTGATAACTCCGCACGCCAAGCCTCCTGACCACCTCGCCAAGCAACTGCATATACACATTGAACAGGAGAGGGAACAAAGCAGAACCCTGCGGAACTCCACACAAGAGGTCTCGATGCAATGAAAAATAATCACCGAGTACCACTCTCGGAGTTCTTCCGGCCTGGAAGGAGCGGAACCAGTCAAGAACCGTACCGCCCACCCCTGCACAGTCCCGCAGGTGCAGCACCAACATCTCATGATCAACGGTATGAAATGCCGCAAACAGATCTAATAGAATCAACAGGGCCAAATGACTCTGGTCTAATACTTGACGAAGATCGTCAACCAATGCCACACGCGCAGTCTTGGTGCCATATCCCGGCCAAAACCGCGACTGAGAGGGATCGAGAAAACTGACACGACCCAGATGCTCCTGCAACTGCCGAGCCACCACCCACCTTTCGGCAGGAGGGGCGGGATACAAGTTTTAAATAAATAAATAAATAAATAACCTTCCCTAAAAAGGGAAGGTTAGAGACTGGCCGATAACTGGCAAGGGAGTCAACGTCAAGTGATGGTTTCCTGAGCAGGGGTTGCACTACCGCCTCTTTAAGGCAGCCCGGCACCCTGCCCTCCCTAAGGGAGAGGCATTGACCACTCCCACCAGCAACAGCCCCATCGTCTCCCAGCAGGCCTTAACAAGCCAGGACGGGCAAGGGTCCAGTTTACAACAGGTGGCCCTGATAGCCCCAAGAGCATCGGCTGCATTGGCAGGGGTCACCAACCGAAACTGATCCCACAAACAAGGACAAGGCTTGCTTGTCCATAACTTCCAATTTCCCTACTGCAGACAATGCAGCATCAAAACCATGGTAAATCAGAGTGATTTTATATGCAAAATAATCCACAAACAAGTCACAGCGGGCACTAGATGACTCCACTCCAAGGTGGAGGGAAGCCGGACTGAGCAGCCCCCGCAACACCCGAAACAGCTCCGCTGGATGGGATTTAGCGGACGCTATAAGGGCAGCAAAGAACTCTTTCTTTGCTGTTCTCATAGCAACGGCATAGGCTCGTAAACTTGCTCCGTGCCGCAACCTGTCGGCTTCAGCACATGAACACCATCGTTGCTTCAACCTCCTTCCCTCCTGCTTCAGCACCCACAGCCCTTCTGAAAATCAGGGAGGCCTGTGGTGCCTCGACCTCCTCTCCGCCAACTCCTCCCTTGACCCCCTCCAATCTGGCTTCTGCCCCCTTCACTCCACTGAAACCGCTCTGGCTAAGATCACCAATGATCTTATTGTGGCTAAATCCAACCGCCTTTACTCTATTCTGGTCCTCCTTGATCTCTCTGCTGCCTTCGACACTGTTGACCACTGGCTCCTGCTTGAATCACTTCACTCCCTGGAATTCTGGGACTCTGTCCTAGACTGGTTCTCCTCCTACCTTTCTGACCGCTCCTTTAATGTATCTCTTCCTAACTCCTCCCCCTCCTCCTCCCTACCCCTCTCAGTCGGGGTTCCCCAAGGCTCTGTCCCTAGCCCTCTCCTCTTCTCTATCTACACCCATTCCCTAGGCAAACTCATGGCCTCCCACGGTTTCCAATACCACCTATATGCTGACGACACTCAACTCTCCCTCTCCACTCCATCCTTTAGCTGTCTCTCTGATATCTACGCCTGGATGTCTCAACACCAACTCAAACTGAACATGGCGAAAACTGAACTCCTGATCTTCCCTCCCAATCCTTCCTCGCCTTCTTCTCTCAATTGCCATTGACAGGGTCTCCATCCTCCCTGTCCCCCAAGCCCGTAGTTTGGGCTTCATCTTCGACTCGCACCTTACCTTCAAACCATATATTGACTCTGTGGCCAAATCCTGCCACTTCTCCCTCCACAGCATTGCTAAGATCCGCCCTTTTCTGTCTGTCTCCTCTGCCAAAACTCTCATCCATGCCCTAGTTATCTCACGCCTCAACTATTGTAACCTCCTCCTCGCTGGCCTTCCCTGCTCTCACCTTTCTTTCCTCATCTCTGTTCAAAACTCTGCTGCCAAGATCATCCACCTAGCCTGTCACTTTGACCATGTGCAGCCTTTCCTCTCTTCACTGGCTCCCCCTTCCTGAGCATATTCTGCACAAGCTCCTCGTCTTCACGTACAAAGCCCTTCACAACCTCGTCCCCCCCCCACACCTCTCTGCCCTGATCTTCCTCCAAACCCCTGCTTGAGCACTCCGCTCCTCTTCCATCCCCTCCCTTACCCTCCCACGCCTCCCCTGCTGCCCCAACCACCTTCGTCCCTTCTCCCTCGCTGTCCCATATGCCTGGAACTCCCTCCCTGCCCACATCCGCCTTGGCCCCTCCTTTCGTACCTTCAAATCCCTCCTCAAAACCCACCTCTTCCGCTCTGCCCTTCTTAACTCCTTTTAACCATCCCCACCCAGGATTATCCCCCACCTGTTATCTGCAAACTCCCAATGAACTGTAACCAAGCCAAGAACATATACCCGAGTTCTCGCATCCTCATGAATGTTGCATTCCTAGTCTCTCCCTCTGTTTCCCCTTCCCTGTCTCCCCTCCCCCTGTCTTTAGACTGTAAGCTCTTGGGCAGGGACCGTGTGTATCTTATTCTCTGTAAAGTGCCAGGTACATTGCTGGCGCTATATAAATGCGAATAAGAATAAGAATAATGCCCCCCCCCCCCCGGCAGCAAGACGTTCCACAGCTCAACAAGGCCATCGATGGGACAGCCATCCAGATCAGAGGGTATATCCCCCAAAGCCTTCCAGAACCGCTCTGGTTCCGTCAGTCTACGGGGCCAGACCATTCGAATAGGTTCCACGCCCCTCCAGGAGGAAGCGTGTGCCAGGGGAGAGGCCTGCAGGAGGTAATTGTCCATCCATGACAAGGGTACAGCTGATACCTCCGCCACCAACTGACCACCCCCGCCTCAAGGCCGGTGCAAAACACAAGGTTGAAGGTATGTCCCCCCTGGTGTGTCGGGGGGTATGGTTGCCATGGTGGTCATTAACTCACACTCTGCACTCCCAAGATCGGCGTCGATGTGGATGTTGAAGTCCCCCAAGACTATCATCTTCGGGGATCGCAACACCATTCCCGACACCAAATCCGCTCGAACATGCACGGAGGTCGCCATACAGGTATACAAGCAGCACTCCCAAACTGTCTCCTCCCACATCAAACACAAGCTGGAGATGCTCAACCCCATTATGGATTGCACCGGATACCTCTGAACAGCCAAACTCTTCCTAAAAATGATGGCTAACACATACACACCATCCCCCTGACCGCGGTTGATGCTGCACGGAATACCCGGCTGGAACAAGGTCAGCCAAAATAGGCCCCGACTCCATGTCCAGCCAGGTTTTCGTGATACACACGAGATCAGCTGCATGGTCCAGGATCAATTCCTGGACCGTTGTTGCTTTATTTGTTACCAACCTCACATTCACCAGCATCAACACATGGTCAGGGGCCCTCTGATCCAGAACCACCTGCTCCATTGCTAGAGAGGTGGTGCAGGGAACAGATATTAAGCACCTGTACTGACGCCCAGTTCGAGCATACCACCCATACGGACCATACGACCTCCCACGTCCCATCATGACCCCAATGACTGTGTTCCCCCCCTGGCCCCAGCCCTAGCTCCCCTCTGGCTGTTCCACCCCAATCGAGGGGAGGATTCCCACCCATTCCCAAATTGAACCCTCATCCCCTTCCTAATCCAAATCTCATCTATATCGCCCATCCCCTTACCACCCCAATATGAAATAAAGAAACCTCCCACCCCCTACCAATCACCTCCCACACTTCCCCCCCTTTAAACAAATATCCCCCAATACAAACCCTCCCCACAATTCACTGCCAACAAACAGAACACCACATCCCAGCCCACCCGGGCCACACCCAAGGGCCACACCCAAGGGCCCTCTGAAGGCACGTCGCTGAGGAACCCCTACTGGGGCTGACATCCTGCCCCCAGAAGCCGCAGGGAAGATGGTGGTCCCGCCCCATCTCCCTCTACCACCGGGAGGAGGGTGGAGTCCCTGCAGTCTGGCTCCTAGCCCCAACAATGGGCGAGTGAATGGAGCCGCGGACAGTGCTGGAGGAGGGAGGGAAGGTGAGCCCAACTGGCTCCCAGCCGGTGCCCCACCCCCAGAAGCCGCAGGGAAGATGGTAATCCCATCCCCTCTGCCACCAGGAGGAGGATGGAGTCCCTGCAGCCTGGCTGCCAGCCCCGACAGTGGGCGGGCGAGTGAGCGGAGCCGTGGACAATGCTGTGGGGGGCATGCCCAACTGGCTCCCAGCCCCCTCCGATGTGACAGTTGTGGCAGTGCCAACAGGCATGTCGCTGAAAAACCCCTGGTGGGGCTGGCACCCTGCCCCCAGAAGCCGCAGGGAAGATGGTAGTCCCGCCCCCTCTCTGCCACCAGGATGGGGGTTAGAGTCCCTGCAGCCTGGCTCCCAGCCCCGACAACAGGCGGGTGAGCGGAGCGGTGGACAATGCTGGGGGGGGAGGCGAGCCCAACTGGCTCCCAGCGCCTTCCAATGTGTCAGCTACCGCAGTGCTGATAGACACGCCGCTGAAAAACCCCTGGTGGGGCTGGCACCCTGCCCCCAGAAGCCGCAGGGAAGATGGTAGTCCCGCCCCCTCTCTGCCACCAGGATGGGGGTTAGAGTCCCTGCAGCCTGGCTCCCAGCCCCGACAACAGGCGGGTGAGCGGAGCGGTGGACAATGCTGGGGGGGGAGGCGAGCCCAACTGGCTCCCAGCGCCTTCCAATGTGTCAGCTACCGCAGTGCTGATAGACACGCCGCTGAAAAAACCCTGGTGGGGCTGGCACCCTGCCCCCAGAAACTGCAGGGAAGATGGTAGTCCCGCCCCCTCTTCCTCTGCCACCGGGAGGGGGGTGGAATCCCTGCAGCCTGGCTCCCAGTCCCGACAACGGGCAGGCGAGTGGAGATGTGGACAATGCTCTCCCAGCCCCCTCTAATATAACAGGCGCTCCCTGGATTCCACAAATAGAGGGGCCGCCTCCACCTGCTAACGCCCCCACCAATGGCTCTTCACCATCAGGGCAGCTCCCTCTTTATGGAGTTACCTGCAGTTGGGCTTGGCCGTCGTGTGTCACAGGTGGTATAACGGTCATAACTTTGTAACCAGGTTTCATGGGTAGGGTCGCCACCTTAGAAGCTTCTTTGACCCAAAAGGGGTAGGGCAATGTGACTCTCCTGCTCCTTTACTATGTGGCCACATCTCCTCTATTGTAGCCTGTATTTGGGCATCCAAGTATTCCGTATTGGGGTTTAGATCCACCTGAACTCCACTTGATCTACATTCCAGAGCCTTGTTTTTCGACTCAGGGTGATAGCCACCTAGCAGCCAATATCTACTTTCTTACGTTTCTCAGTCCCCTGTAAGAAAGAGTCTATCCTGTTCAACAAGAAATACTTTAGTTTAATAAGAAAACATAAAATGGTAAGAGTTTTTATAGTTACATAATAAGAAAACAAGAAAGGAACAATTTGTATAGTAAGGATGGAGTAAAGACTAATGATAATGTAGGCATGGCCCAAATTCTAAATGAACGCTTTGTATCAGTTTTTAATAAGAATGATGATAGGGACCATTGTTCTGAAGAAAGGATAGTTGATGATGAGTGTGAGGTAATGGAGATTACCTCAGCACAAGTGGAGGCAAAACTCCAAGTACTTCACATATTCAAATCAGAAGGACCAAATAATCTGCATCCAAGAAGATTGAAGGAACTAGCACATGAAATCTCAGGCCCATTAGCTATGATTTTTAATAAATCCATTAATTTAAGAGTGGATGGAGTGTATCTTCTCTGAGGTTGAGGAACCAGCTCGGCCCCACACAGGATTAGTGGGGTATCTCCCACACCCAAACCGCCTGGGGTCTAGTAGCCTAAATTTAAACTTGGCCTCCTCACTCACCCCTGCAGCCAAGCCTAGACCCACCAACTAAGGGCTTCTCCCATCAAAGGTGGGTCCCTCTTAAACATAAAGTATAAACAAAACAAAAAGTCCAAATAGGAAAGAGCACACCTTTGTGCAGTGGTTCTGTCTCCTCCTTGAGAAGAGGCCTACTCACTCCTGAGCAGCCTGGGACTTGAGTAGTCCAGTAAGACCCTCCTTCTGCATCTGAGTTGAGGCTTCCTAGCCCTGGCAGCTTGGAGAGGTCTGGCTCCCGCATTGTCTTCAGCCAACTGCCCCTCCATGCTCTTCAGGCCGCCTTTATATATGCCTAGGCAGGCCCCTAATGCTGTTTCTTAAAGGGCCAGCATCCCTTTTCCCATTTTAACTCTTAGTCTTGCTCCAAGACGCCATCTTGTGGCAGCACTCTGCCACACTAACACAATATGCAGACATACTTTACTATCTAATCTTATGTCTCTGTCCTGTTTTATTAGTTTACTGCAGTGTGATGATCTGGGAATATGTTAGATTTTAGTATCTTAGCATGTCAAATAATTTTACTGTTTGACACAAATTATAGGTGTCGGTATGGCTATTTTTTCCACTTTTCTTTTCAATCTTTTTTTTTTTCACTTAGTGCCTTCAGTGAGTCCTAAGAAAGGTTTACAATTCAGGATTTAAACTAAAACCATAAGTTTTAATAACACTTGATTTGCTTCTTTTTAACATTTATTTTATGTGAAAAGGAGCCATACTCAACAGTAACCAGAGACTGATCTAAATGAATGGGCAATTCAAAAAATTTAACACCTTATGTTGTTTTGGAGGAATTTGAAAACTCTGGAATCAAGTCTTGACAGGTAAAAAGCCTCTTGGTCCCCATTTTACAAAATAAAAAGGTAATTCTGATGTGTTTCTCCTCCCCCTGTGTCTGACAAAGAAACACAGACCTCTATCCAGTTGTTGGCATGAAGGGTTGGCATTTCTCTGAGCACTAACTTGTCGTTCATTTGCTGCCTACCCTCTTTGCTGGGGTTGCAAGAGAACTGTTTTAAGAAGAGGTGAGCTTTTGAATCTCTCTTCTGTATGACATGAGGATGGCCTGCTTTGGCCCAGTATGGCCTGGGGGCCATGGGAACATCTGTTTTGGCACCACCAGATGTTAGCCAGGGACTGTCCCACGACGAGTAGGTGGCTAGCCCAGGCTGCATCCTCAGAAAATCTCTGAATCACAGCCCACACGGGGCACAGTGGGCCAGCACATCTGTTCTACCACGCCTTACCTGTTGTAGGTCGGGGCTGGCATGGGTCAGGGGCTGGCCTCCATGGCTGCCCGTCATGCACCCAGCCTAAGCTTCTCTGACTTGTCACAATTTATTGTTCCAATTATATTTCTACATTTGCATTAACTGTTTTAAAGAAGCAGTCCCATCTTGTAAAAGGTATGGAATTTGCTTAATCTAAAAAGAGACTGTACTTTTAAGGATTTTTACCATTTTTCCAAAGAAACTTTTTAAGCTACAAAAGGAAAATTCTCTGCCAACTTATGTACACTATGAATGACATCGTTCAATACACTAGGATCACATCTCAAAAATGTAATTTTTAACTTAAAAATTTCAGCTTCCTAGGATCAGTTGGTTAGGTGAAATAATCACACAGTACCCATATACCTGAGTATGGCAGGTACAAAATTAGTTAGCCAGGTCTACTTCTCCCTCTTTCCTCTGCTGGCTTCTGATGGCAGTGGGGCTGGTGGCAGTGGAAGGGACTTGAGAAGGTGGTGGGCCCAGTCATGGGGGCTTAAGGAGGCAGCAGGGCACCTGCAACAGTGACAGGGTGGCTAAAGGAGGCAGTGGTAGTAGAGCAAGGTTGAGGCCTTTACACGGGCCTGTTGGATTTAACAGGTATACCTGTTTATGTATGTACCTTTGTCAGCTCTAGTCTCTGTGGTCCATTCCTTGTCATTCCACTTACTCTTTTGTCATTCCATTCTCTCTGCATGGTTTCCTCCTTGATACTCGAGGCGCTCTTAGAACTAGAGAGTTGGAAGGGACTTCAGCGGTCATCTGGTCCAAACCCCTGCCCTAAGTCTTGATACCTATGCATAAAGAATCCACAACGAATGTCTGTCTAATTTTTTCTTTAAAAACTCCAGTGAAGGAGATTATATAACCTTCCTACCAACTTGTTCCAGTGCTGAACTATTCTAATTGTTAGGAAGTTTTTCTTAATGTTCTTACTGTTGTTAGATTTATACCACACCCTATCCCTAAGGCTCAGAGCAGCTTACAACAAACAAATGCATAGAATCACTGAATCGTAGAATGTCAGAGATGGAAGAGACCTTGAGGGTCATCTAGTTCAGCCCTCTGCTTGGATGCAGGATGACTACAACTACAACATCCCCAACAGATGACTGTCTGGCTTTCTTTTATTTTATTTTATTTTTAATGTCAAGTGAAAGAGAGCCTATGAT
Source organism: Sphenodon punctatus (assembly GCA_003113815.1). Lineage (NCBI taxonomy): Eukaryota > Metazoa > Chordata > Lepidosauria > Sphenodontia > Sphenodontidae > Sphenodon > Sphenodon punctatus. The sequence goes on from QEPC01007467.1 coordinate 2,828,709, forward strand.
CTCTCTAGGCAACTTGTTCCACTGGCGAACAGTTTTTACTGATAGGAAGTCTTTCCTGATATCTAACTGAAATCTACCTTCCTGTAATTTTAGCCCATTATTTCTTAGTAACCCGCCCCCACCCCCCGGGATAGCAAATACCTTCAAAAGAGAACACATGAACACTTCTTCACCAAAGATACTAATCATTCCCACTTTGTTTTATGGGAGCATATCCCAAGGTGCAGTTCTTTGGAGTTTTCCTCTATGCATTGTGAATAATTTCCAATGAGTAGTAAATGAATCGGGGCTGATGTGTGGATGTACATGGGAGACTGATTACCTCTGGCTATCTTAACAGACTAGCTGTCCTCCTTGGTATCCCAACCTTCTTTGGTTTTGTTCTTGAAATCCAAAGCCTGCTCTTGCAGATTCTTTCAAGGGACTAGGTAAGAGAAGAGTGGAGAATTGGGATACTTCTTCATAGATTCATACATACAGTCATGGATTTTAAAATCAGACTGGGCCATTGAGGTGGTCTAGTCCAACCTCCAGTATAACACTGATTACTGAATTTCCTCCCGTTTTACTTTACCAAGTCCACTAATTTGTGTTTGACCATGACATGTTTTAGAAGAGCATCCAGTTTTAATCTGAAGACTGCAAAGATGGCATCTGCCCTCTTTTGCTTTAAATGTATTGATGAAAGTGAGGCAAAACATAACCATTGTAAAATAACCAGCTGCATCTTTGCTTGCCACAAATGATACTTAGACTTTGGAAAACCTAGTAGGTATCCATCCCCTGACACTCTCAAAGCTTCTGACTTAATTTTCCCCATTGCTCTTCAGTCAGACTTAGCACTTCAAAACTAACTATAGAAACTACATAAAATAAAATTAATCTTTTGGGATATGAGGGCTTGGTGAAGAGCAAAATGATGTCTGTGCCTAGAAATCATTCATGTGTCTGGAAGATTTTGTTAGGCAATATACTGTCAGAGCATTGCTCTCCTTGGAATGTTTTGGTCGTTCTCTTATAAGAAGTTAAGACTAGCCTTAAATACTTTTGCTTTCTGAGTTTTCTGTCTTCCCATCTGTTCAGTCATGGAATTAGGCGTTTGAGCCTGCTCCAACTGAAGTAATTTGCAAAACTCCAATGGACCCTAGTAGTGTTCACTTACATCCACTGATTGTCTTGCTGTGTCTCTGATAGAATATAGAAGAAGAGAGCAGTATGACAAAAGAGAATTAATCACTAGTAGGACTCCCTTCTAAAAGATATACTCCAGCCTAATGCAGTTCAGGAAATTTAATGCAGTATGAATAGAGGAAAATCAACTGGCTGTGCTTTAGGGAACCTGAGACTAGATGATCTTCATGACTGCTTCGAACCTTAAAATCTATGAGTCTATAATTCTGTTTGTTCATAGTCCTTTCTTCTCCTGTCTGAGGAAAGATATTTCTGTATTCTCTGTCTTTTCTTGTTCCTTTTTAAAACTTTAGTTCAGCGAACACTCCATTTGTTTTTCTCATCCAACTGTGTACCTTCACTTTGTTTTGTCCATCTGTTGCAACGTGTCTGTCTAGACGGTAACTCTCTGGGGCAAGGACTGTGTTTTGTTTATCTGCACAGTGCCTATTGTAATGGGGCTCTGTTCCCTGATTTGGGATTCCTAGACTTGGCAGGAATACAAATAAGAACTAAAAATAGTAGCACATTTTCCTAAAGAAATCTGTAACTGGCAGAGGAAACAAGCAGGGCCTTATTAAGAATGTTGCTTCCTAATAGGCAAAACCATTAATACTACTATCCAGGGCCCATCCTAAGCATTCTGGTGTCCTGGGAAAAACACTCAAATGTCCCCATTCTGCTGACAGGGCTTTCAGTGATGGGAGTGAGTCATCTTCCTTTCTGATGAGCTGAGTAGCAGGGAAGAGTAGACTCTCTCCATGCCTCTAGCCACCCATATTAAAAGCTACATTCTGTGACTTGGAGTGCAAGTGAGCACAACAGCATTCAGCTGAGCAGTGGAGAACAGGGGCACTGTTGCACCCACTCACCACCACCCAGACCACAAGTAGGGGCTTGCAATACAGACTGAGGAGGTGCTCTTGCTTTCTGCTGGTTGGTTTCACTACATGAGAAGGGACCTGCTCTGGAAAGGATGCCCACCCTGTGGAATGGGTACGCTGGTCCTGCTACAATTCTTACTGTCTCAGCAAGATGGAGTTGGGGTGGCTGGGATGGTGTTGGGTTCTTTGGGTGATTTTAATGTATTTTATTGTATTGTTGTTAGCTGCCCTGTGGCTTTGAAGAAGGGCAGGATAAAAATGTAATAAACAAATAGAAGGGAAAGAGCTGAACTGGTTAAATGCGTGCAAGAGGCATGGAGATTATTTTAAAATACTTGGAAGTGCAGATTAAATGTATTCCACAAATAAAAAAAGATAGTAAGAGGCTCAAACATCTGCCAGTGTGGCTAAATAAGGAGGTGAAGGAGGCTATTAGAGCCAAAAAGGTGTCCTTTAAAAAATGGAAAACTAGTCCTAATGAAGAAAATAGGAAAGAAGATACAGTCCTAATGAAGAAAATAGGAAAGAAGTTAGATATAAAATGTTAGTAAGACAAGTCAAGAGGAAATCTGAAAAACAACTCACTAAAGATGCAAAAAATAATAAAAACTCTTTCAAGAACATCAGAAGCAAGAAGATTGCTAGATAGTTGGTTGGTCCATTAGATGACATGGGGATGAAAGGGGCACTCAGGGAGGATGGAGAGGGACATTGCAGAGAAGCTGAATGAATTCTTCACTTCAGTCTTCACGCTGAGGATGTTGAGGGGATACTCCACGCCAGATCGAGTCTTTGTAGGTGAAGAATCGGAAGAACTGTCACAAATAATTGTTAGTGGCTAACGGCAAAGGGTAACGGTGCTGGAGCCTCTTGGCAATAGAGATCATAATACAATCAAATTTGACATACTGATAGGAGGGAGAATTCCAAATAAAAGCACTGCAGTAACATTTAACTTTAAAAAGGGAAACTATGCAAAAATGAGGAAACTAGTCTGCAAGAGACGTGGAGAGTATTTAGAGACACCATCTTGGAAGCCCAGATAAAATGTATTCCACAAATTAAAAAAGGTAGCAAGAGGCCCAGTTGTCTGCCTGTGTGGCTAAATGGTGAGGTGAAAGAGGCTATTAGAACCAAAAAGGCATCCTTTAAAAAATGGAGAGCTAGTCCCAGAGAGGTAAATAGGGAGGAGCATAAGCATTGCCAAAGTAGATGTAGAAAGTGAATTAGGCAGGCCAAGAGGGCATTTGAGAATCAACTTGCTAAAGATGCCAAAACTCATAATAAAAACTTTTTAAAGTACATCAGAAGCAAGAAGCCTGCTAGAGAATCAGTTGGGCCGATAGATGACCAGGGTGTAAAAGGGGCATTCAGGGATGAGAAGGATATTGCGGAGAAGCTAAATGAATTCTTTGCATCAGTCTTCACTGCAGAGGATGTTGGAGAGATACCCACACCAGAGCTAGTCTTTGTAGGTGATGAATCAGAAGAACTGTCACAAATTAACATGACTTTAGAAGAGGTTCTACAGCAAATTGACAAATTAAAATAGTAACAAATCTCCAGGACCTGATGGTATTCACCCCAGAGTTCTGAAAGAACTCAAAAATGAAATTGCAGACCTACTAATGGTAATTTGTAATCTATCACTGAAATCTGCCATGGTACCTGAGGATTGGAGGGTAGCGAATGTAACACCGATATTTTAAAAGGGCTCCAGAGGCGATCCTGGTAACTACAGACCATTGAGTCTCACGTCGGTGCCAGGTAAACTGGTGGAGACAATTGTCAAGAACAGAATTACTGGGTATATTGATAAACATGGCATAATGAAGAAAAGTCAACATGGATTTAGCAAAGGGAAGTCATGCCTCACTAATCTACTGGAGTTTTTTGAGGGAGTAAATAAGCATGTGAATAAGGGTGAGCCAGTTGATATAGTGTATCTGGATATTCAGAAAGCATTTCAAAAGATCCCTCATGAGAGACTCTTGAGGAAATTAAGTAGTCATGGGATAAGAGGTTGTGTCCTATCATGAATCGATAACTGGTTAAAGGCTAGGAAACAAAGGGTAGGACTAAATCAGTTTTCACAATGGAGAGAAGTAAATAGTGGAGTGACGCAGGGCTCTGTACTGGGACCCGTGTTGTTTAATATCTTCATTAGTGATCTGGAAAGAGGAGTAAAGAGTGAAGTGATCAAATTTGTAGATGACACAAAGTTATTCAAGGTAGTTAAAACACGAACAGACTATGAAGAATTGCAAGAGGATCTTGTGAGACTAGGTGATTGGGCATCTAAATGGCAGATGAAATTTAGTATGGGCAAGTGCAAAGTGATGCTCATAGGGATTAATAATCCAAACTATGTGTACACAATACTGGGTTCTAAATTAGGAATAACCACTCAGGAAAAAGACCTTTGAGTCATTGTGGACAATTTCATTTCATTTTTCATTTCAATTTTAATTTATATCCCGCACTCTCTCGACCAAGTCGACTTGAGGCAGCTTACAACAGTGCACAAAAAATATCAAAATACAAATATCTAGGTTTTGTATCCCACACAGGGGAAACCTAGAAACAGCAACGTAATATAACAACAACATTTGGGTCATCCCACACACAGGGACCCCACAGCATAGAAAAAGAATAACCCACCCCATCATTTACAACCACACATAATACATCATATTTCAACCCAAAACTACTTCCCACCAGTATTCACTACTAGCATTCACAACCCTGCTCTCACCAGGAATCTCCTATAAATCACTTCCAGCTGTCCCCTGCTGCCACCAGGGGGCATCCTTCTTCTCAACCCCTCTCTCACCGGGAGAGATGAAGGTCTTCTCATCAATTACCTACTCAGGAAAAGGATTTTGGAGTCATTGTGGACAATACATTTAAATTCTCAGCTCAGTGTGTTCCAGCAGTCAAAAAGCAAACAGAATGTTTGGAATCGTTTGGAAAGGGATAGAGAAGAGAATAAAAGTGAAAATATCATAATGCCTCTATATAAATCTATGGTACGACCGGACCAGGAGTATTGTGTGCAGTTCTGGTTGGCCCATTTTAAAAAAACAAACATGGTAGAACTAGAAAAGGTACAGAGAAGGGAAACAAAAATTATTTAGGGTGTGGAATGATTCCCGTATGAAGAGAGGCTTGATAGGTTGAGGCTCTTCAGCTTGTAGACAAGAAGACTGAGAGGGGATATGATAGAAATTTATAAAATCAAGAGTAGTGCAGAACACGTAAATAGGGAGCAGTTATTTACCCTCTCTAACGGTACTAAAACAAGGGGACACTCCATGAAATTAACTGGCAGCAGATTTAAAACCAATAAGAGAAAGTATTTTTCCACTCAGCACATAATTAACTTGTGGAATTTACTGCCAGAGGAAGTGGTCAAGGCCAATAGTGTAGCTAGTTTTAAAAAGGGATTGGATAAGTTCTTGGAGAATAGGTCCATTAGTGGCCATTAACCAAGTAGGTTTGGGCGATGTAACCTCTTACTGTTGGGAGCTGTAACAACAGGGAATGGATTGCCCCATTGTGATCTGTTGGGTACTTCTCCCAAGAGACAGAGATGGTGCACTGTAAAAAACAGGATGCTAGGCTTGATGGAGCTTTGGTCTGACCTAGTATGGCACCACTACTACTACTACTACTTTATCGTTATTGTTACTATTATTATTGATATAACGCCAGCTGTGTACCTGGCACTGTGCAATCAGTAGTTATAGACAGGTCCCTAACTCCGAGGGGCTTACAAAGTAAGAGACAAAGGAGAGGCGAACATTGGGAGAGACAGGATTTCATTCATGAGGTTGAGAAGTTGCAGACACGCATGCGTCATTTAGTTTCAGGAAACTAGATTCTGAGAGGAATTATGTACTTACGTTAAAGCTCTAAAACAAAGAAAATTACTGCTGAATAATTTTCCCATGTAGTTTTAAAAACCCAGCACTAGTTTCAGTGAATGAAAAAAGTACAGAAGTATGCTGGGTGTAATGAGTTAAGTCATAAAGAGATAGAAACGGAATCCGTGTGGAAATGAGCAGTGCTTTGCTTGGGATGAGGTTCAGTCTTAGTGTGTTTTTAGACAAGTGCCTCCCCACCCACCACTCACCCATCATGCAAGTTGCAGGGCCAAATTGGCACCCTATGCAACTCTTAGAGTGAGACTTTTCAGTGCAGCAGCTATACAATGTTTCTGATCCCTGGTTAGTAATAGTCACAGTTAACAAGAACATCTTGCTGGCAGTGGCTAGTTTATTACAGCATTGAGATGTTATGCTGCTGCTATCCACAGAAAATGTGAGAAATAACATGTTGTTAAGAGAAGGAAGAACAAAGCAAATATTAAGATCCAGTGACATATAAAGATCCAGTGACATACTTAGATACTTGCAAATCTGTAGGTTTACTCAGTCTGGTTCCTAGACAGAATCCAGAGGACACTGTATTGTCCAAAACGGCCATGTCAACCCTAAACTACTCTCAATATGTTCAGGTGGTAATGTTATCCCACTGACCGGTAAGTGTGATAAGGTTTCTCTTCATCATTACCCACTTGGCAATCATACCGCTTCAGTCAGTGTTCTCCTTTTTTTCTTCTCCAACCTGTCCATAATGAGAACCACATCTAATCAAAGCTAGCAGTGTAAATAACCGGATCAAAATTATCAGTTATAATTCTCTGAGATGGTGGGTGAATTTGTCATCCTATATTCTGCCTACTAATATAAATTTTAAGTATTTTGATTCTCAACATCTGAAACTAAAAAGCAAAACAAAATAATTACCTAATAATGGCTTTTTGTTTTACTACTACATAAAATAACCAGTAACTGTCAAATGAACTTAAACCTCAAAAGTACAGTTACAACCAGAAAAATAACTCACATGTCACATTTTTAATTAGTCTACGATGGTGTTTCCTAAGCTTTTTTGCTTGCATTACCTCATTTTGAGATTTATATATATAATTCCACGTCCAGTAACAGATACGCAAGAAAAGTGTGTCCTATATCTATCAGGATCATGACAAACACACACGCGCCCCTCCTCCACAGAAAAGCATGTACATGTTTTTCCTTTGAGCCCTGCTTAACATACCACAGTCATGGAGAATTGAGCTGAAACATTCTCTGGCTTGTGGTTCATTACAGATAGAGTAATCAACTATCATAAATTCTATCTGGCAATGAAACATCTTCAACAATGGGGAATTATAGTAAATAGGGTATTTGGTTCTACCCCAGTCAGACTGATAAAATTAGGCAGTAAATTTTCCTCCTTACCGAGAGCTGTATCCTTTTGACTAGGAAACCTACTTGGGCATGTGATAAGTCAAACTCGTCCCAACTAACCTGCCAGGTTGAGGCTTCAATTACCACCCAGGCTGACACCATATATAATTGTGAGAGAGACCGTTCAACAATACTTACAGGTTAAACCTGATATGGTTATGACTGCCTCCCTCAAGGACTCGATTGAAGCTGAAGAACTAGCTCTACTGGCATCCTTCCATTTTAGAGCAGAATAAAATATTTAATCATATGGGTACTATGCTCAAAAGACGTAGGCCGTTTTTACACGGATGGAGGTGGGTGAGGGGATGGGTGTGCATGCTGCGGTGGGTGGAAGTGGGTGTGTGTCCGTTTACATGGACACACACACACCTCCACCCACAGAGCCTCCTCCAGTTTTCGGGAGGGCTCCGTGGGTGGAGATGGGTGTGTGATGGGTGGAGTTGAGTATTGCATGGGAGCGCGCACACACACGCACCCATCCTGCTCGATGTTCACACGGGTGAACACCAAGCGCACACCTATCCCCCCACCCACAGCTAGCCATTTGTACGGACACACACACCTCTAACACCTGCCTGAACACCGAGCGAGGGGCGGGGGGGCGTCCATGTAAAAACGGCCTTAGTAAGAACAGCCTTAATTATCAGGCTCCTGAAATGAAGATCATATCCAGTAAAAATAAAATCCCCCATATTAAAGATGATTGGACAATAATGAGGCATTTGTATCCAGAAGAACTGGGCTATGAAGCCACTACATTGGAAAATTTAGCCCACCGCAATAGTGGAAATCAGGGCTCCTTGGCAGATCCTTTTAAAAATAAGACACCTGGCAACCAACATCCGTTTTCTGTTGAAATTAATTAATGCACTGCCTTTAGTGAGAGCCAGGTTGTCATGCACTGGGGTTGACCTGCCACCTCCCATTAATCAAAATTCATCTAAATGTTTGACTCAGGCCCAATTAGCTCCTTTACAGACCAATGGGGCAGTTTATTCAGGGAAATTAGATGATCTTGTGTCTGGAGTTGAGACTCGTCTACATCCTTTGTCTCCAGGAGACGTGAATAATTGATAGTTCTAATTTTGTTCTGACTGGGCCATGCCAGCAAGCAAGATTGCAAAAAAGGGCAGACCTGCTGGAGGACTGCCTATACTAATAAGTATATCTATGCAGGTTGAGAGTGAACGACTCTCAAATTCTCCCACTAACGTCCTAGTGGTACGTGTTTGCTGGGGCAGAGGTCCTCTATTATAATTATATATTTATACCTACCCCCTACAGGCTCAGATTCTGAGTGGACAAGTTTCTGGTCAGATTTAGCCAGAAATCTACTTGAGGATAAATTCCCATTGACCCCAAAAGTACTTTTGGGTGACTTTAATGCCCATACAGGGGATAATGGCCAATTGATCACACAGGCCATGGGCCTAGAGGCTGAGGACAATATTTTTATCCCCCTAGGATTTCAAGGGATGCTGCCCTTAATGCTGCTGGACTTCAATTATTGAAATTCTTATATAAGATAAAATGGAAGATCTTGAATGGTAGATCTGATACAGGGTGATTTAACCTTTGTTTCCAAAAATGTAGGCAGTATTATTGATTGTATCTGTGTGCTCACATATTTTGGGGACTGTTCTATAAATGTTACAGTTTTATCTTATGGATGCAGTGATCCATCAACCAATTATGACATTTTATGTTCCTCAGGCCGAAGCCCTGGAAGTCAATGAGGAAAATTTAGGCTTTTCCCAATTTGAATTTAGGTGGATCTAAAACCCTGAGATGGGGTAATAAAGTAGCTGAGAGGGAGATGATTTTGCTTATGGAGGCTTTCCTGAATGCTGATTCTTTATAGATAATTGAATAGATTTTTTTAGTCAAATTTTGTCCAAAATAAGGGAAGATATACTGCTTACTAATTCTTCTGTAAGGAGAACCTGCCAATCACCTTGGTATGACCATGAATGTAAAATGCTTAGATCACTTGTGAACAGGGCTGCAAGGCATATTAAAATAGATAAATCACCACAAGTTATAGAATTTTACATTAACATTAAAGGTCAGTATAGAGAAATATTAAAAGTAAAGAAAACTGCACTTCAGCATTTTTTGTGGACTAGCCTGAAGGTAGCTCTGGATCAAAAAGATAGTTCTAGATTCTGATGAATAACAGTTCTGTGGATGGTCATTCCCCTTTTCAGTCAAATATTACTAGTGCATCTTGGCGGTGCCATTTTCTATTATAGTTAACAAAATTGCTGATGACTCCTTGGACCCTTTGACAGACTTTAACCTGAGCACCCTTCCAAACTGGCAACCAGACTCTGGTGGAGAGATAAAGACACTGATATGTATCTGTAAATAAGGTCCCAGGAGAAGATGGTATCCCAGGTGAATTATTCCAGGAAAATATGGAATGGTGGATTTCTATAATATGTAAATTATTTAAGCATCGATGGGTGATTTCAGACGTTACGGGAGGCCGGTTCACCATAGTGAACCCCCAGGGGGGGTGAACAACACAACCACGGGCCGGGGCGGAAAAACGACCCAAACAGACGGGACGGGACCGGGACCACGGCAGGGAACCGGGCCGAACCATCACGGACCGGGGCAGCACAACAGATGTGCAGCCGAACCCCCGCCGTGGAGGGCAGCCAGGTCCGGTGGAGCCCCCTGCAAGTTCAGCGACAATCCGACACCCCCCCACCCGGGGAAGGAACACGGTCCAGTCCGGGGGGGCCCCGAACCCCCAGATCACGCAAGCACCCAAGAGGGGGGGTGTGCCGTTGGTGCCAGGGCCCGCAGGAGCAGACCGGTAGCTGGACACGGGAGGGCCGAGAGGCCACACAAAGCGCCGCACCCAGCCACCGGGATGGGCAACCGGGGTGGGGGGGGCCGGAGGGGGCCCAGGGCCATGGGCAGGGGCAGCAGCGCCCCACGAAGCAGGCGAGAGCACACGGAGGCGGAGACACCAGGGCAGGAGCAGGCAGCGGGGACCGGGGGCCCCCCCAGACCGGGGCGGGAGCCCTCACAGGGGCACGACACCAGGGGGGCCGGGAGGAGCAGCAGGTGTCACAGGCTGCCGCTGGGGGCCCGGTGAACCAGGTGGGCCCAGTGCAGCAAGCCCCGGTGGTACCCCTGCAAGGACATGTAGTGGACGATCAGGTAGTAGGCCTCGAAGGGATCAGGCATGGTGAGAGCCAGCTGGACATCCACACGGGCCCACACCCCCAACAGGGCCGACATCTCCACCGCGAAAGACTCAGGCACACAGCAGGTAGCAGAAGGGGGCCACGGAAGATGTCCCAGGGCCTCCGTATGCAGCTGGCAATCACGAGCGTTCACCTCATAGCCAAAGTAATGGAGTCCAGATCTCAGGCTCTCAAAGGCACCCACACGGCTGCCCGGGGCGCACAGGAGCAGCTGCACGGCAGGGGTATGCCACAGGTCGCAAAGAGACATGGTCTCGCGGAAGGCCCAGATATGGGAGGCCCCTTGGGGGCCAGGGAGCGGGAGCCCCGTGGATGGGCAGCCAGCCATGGTCCGACACGACAGGGAGAATAACACAGAGCCCTGAGGGCACACACACCGTCCAGGGCCGGGAGGGGCACCGAGAGGCCCCCAGGACAGGGAAGGCGGCCCTGGACCACAACATTGTAGCACAACAGAGCGAGGCGTGGGGTGCGGACCCGGCACAGCTGCAGAACACAACAGCGAGCACAGTGTCCGCCTAATCGCACCTTCAAGGCCATCCTGCAGCAAACAGCGTGGGGAGGGGGGTTGGGGTGGCGGTAGAGGGAGCGGATGGAATGCAGCTGTCCTGGGCGCGCGCAGACCCACGAGCCCGTGCAGGGGCGAGGCCAGGGGCCCCGCCCGGCGGTGCGCCCACCTGCATGGCCCAGCCCCAGCGGGGGGGGGGACAGCCCCCGGACAGCCCCACCAGCACAGTCCCGGTGTAAGTGCTCCCAGCCCACACCCGGACCCCACCACCATGGAGCATGACAGGGCAGATGCCTACTGGATGTTCCTCGCGCTCGCGGCCGAGTGGTTCCGTGATCACACCGAGCAGCTGCGCCTCCTGACCGCAGAGGTGC
>QEPC01007467.1:2844191-2881892 GCA_003113815.1 Sphenodon punctatus
TCCCGTTGTTCCTCGTGCTGTGTTCCGGGCGCCCCTGCCCCCCTTCCCGACCTTTCCCTTGTGTGTGTGGTGTGGGTGTGTGTGTGTGCCCGGGCGTGTGGTCGTGCAGTGTGTCCCGCTGCGGGTCCGCTGTGTGTGTGTGTGCTGTGTGTGGCGCCTGTCAGCCTGTTCTCCCTCTTCCTCCCTCCCTTCCCGTTTCCCTTGTGTGGGCGTTCCCTTGTGTGCCTTTTGGCTTCGTTTGCCCTCAGGCGGCCATGTCTGTGTCCCGCCCCTGCCCGGTGCCTTCTGGGAGTTTTGACCGCGGTGGGGGTTCGGCTGCACGTCTGTTGTGCTGCCCCGGTCCGTGATGGTTTGGCCCAGTTCCCGGCCGTGGTCCAGGTCCCGTCACGTCTGTTTGGGTCGTTTTTCCACCCCGGCCCGTGGTTGTGATGTTTACCCCCCCTGGGGGTTCACTGTGGTGAACCGCCCGCCCGTAACGTCTGAAATCACCCACTGACTCCCTCTCTGAGACTATCCAATCTACAAATGGAGTCAAACAAGGCTATGTGCTTGCCCCATTCCTTTTTAACTTTTTCATTAACAATATAGTTTCCAAACTGCAGGGGGATTCCTTTTTCCCACCCTGAGTCCAGAGGGGAAATAAATTCCTATCCTCCTTTATGAGGATGACAAGGTGTTATTGCTGAATGCTGAAGTTGGTTTGAGGAGACTACTACTGGCCTTGAGCAACTACTGTAAATGTAATCACTTATGTGTGAACTATGATAAAACCAAGGTTATGCTCTTTGCCAAAAAGCAAACTTGGTAAGTTTGGAACAAGTTAAAAATACTTGGGGTTAGTATTTACACCAACCAGAGTATGGCAGGAGCACCTGAGCTTGGTTAAACTGAAGATGGCCAAAGCAGCCAATGGGGTAGTGAAGTTTTGGAGGTCCTCTGGTTGGAGATTGATCATTCCTGCTTTAAGGCTCCTGGAGCAAAAGCTTTCCCCTCAGACTCTATATGGTACAGAGTTATGGGGCTATTTGGCTCGGGCAGATTTGGAGGTCTTCCAAAACAGGTTGACCCAGAGTATATTAGGCATTCCTAAAGTACGCCATCGTTTATGATCAGGGTGGAGACTGGCGTACTTCCTGTGAAGATGAAGGCCCATCTGTACATGCTCTACTATTGATTGAGAGTGATCTCTATGCCTAGTGAGCGACTACCCAGATTATGTTGGAATGAGCAACTGCAGCTTAATATTGGCTTTTCATGGAGGAGTAATCTGGATAGATTGTTAAAGTCAGCAGGATTTTCTATTAAATTTTTTCAACGCTTTGACCAGGGTAAGGCCAGGGCCATAATTAAGAATTGGCTGCAAGATATCTATATGCAAACTGATTTGGCTGCTCTCCCTTTAGCCAAAACTGCTCCATGGTCCTGCAAATTTAAATTGCAGCATCAGCTTGAATATTTCTTAATAACTGTCAGTAATTTTACAATATGTAGAGCTTTGATGCTAATAAGGTTCTGCCCTCAGCAGTATTGGAGAGTAGATATTAGAGATATTCTGTATGACCTGAGGCTCTGTGTTTGTGGTTTGGAGTAGTTTGAGGGAAAGCACTTTGGTACACAGCGTCAAAACTGTCCTACCTGCTGGTTAATCCTAAAGACCAGATTATATTGAAAGTGGTCAATTTAGCCCATGCCCTTGCTGCTCAAATGTGTACTTTTTGGTCAAGTTGAACATGAACACTCCTCCTTATGGAAACATGGCTTCCCCTACCATTTTTTTATATGTTTATTTCTTCCATTACTTATTTCTGAATTACAAATATTGACCGAATAAATTCAGTCATCTAGATTGTGTTGTTTTGCTTAGTATGATCCAGTGTAATTTTATTTTCAGTGCAGCTTCTGCTGCTTTTGATTTTGTACATTGTTGTGACCTATGGTCGAAGCAATACATTTAATTTAGACTTAAATCATAAATTCTATCTGCAATTTTTTGTGAGTGTTGATGAGGTAAGAGGGCAAGAGAAAACATTTGGATTTTGAAATCTTAGATTAATTTGGGGGCACTAGCAGTTAGAAAAGAAATATCTTTGGGGGGCATACAGGGCATGCGCAGAGAGTAGCTGCAGTGGGGAGCTGTTCGCGCTGCCCGAGGAAAAAAGATCAGTCCAGCACAAAGTAAATAGGGGAAAAACACTTTTCTGATGTCGGGGAGGGGCCCAGGACACACTAAAAACAAAAAAAAGGCAACTGCAGGTATAATGAAAGCCTTCTACAGAGCTCAGAACAAGGTCCTTGAGACAGAGCCTGAGGAGGAGGTGGAAAAAATGGCAGATGTGACGAAGGAGGAGGAAGTGGGAACTTCTGAAGAAGAGAATTCTCCCAACCCATCCATTCTGGATAAAATAACTAAAATGCTCCAAAACAGTATGAAGCTGCCAAGAAAGATCGGGATAACATAAAAGAAGGACTCTCCAAGGTAATAACAACTACTGAAAATTTAAATAAAAAGTTTGACCGACTCTCCAAAAGGGTTTCTTAATTTGAGAGCAGAGTGAGCTCCCTGGAAGACTCAAACAGGGAAGGTGTCAAGAAGATGGCCGGATTAGACAAATCAACAGTATTCCTTCTAAATAAAGTAGAGGATTTGGAGAACAAGAGCCGTCGCTGTAATTTAAAAATAATCGGTATCCCTGAAAATACAGAATTCAGCAACGCTAGCAATCTAGTTTAAAAAGTCCGGCAGGACTCATTTCCCCGGAAACCAGAATTTCAACAAATTGAAATTGAATGAGTGCACAGGGCGCTCTGTCCCAAACCAAAGCTGGGAGAACTTTCCAGAGCAATAATATTTAAATGTTTAAGATTTACTGACAAGGGGTAATTTAAGATGTGACGATACCACAGTCAACCACAGTGAACCATGGTTAATCCTGCCGTGTGGCCAAAGAGCTGTGAACATCTGATCAGTGGTATCCAGATGTTCACCACGGTCAATTACCCAGAGGGGCCAAAGCCAACCACGCTTCCGGAGGTCGGGATCGGATGGGACCATTCCTGGAAGCGTAGTGAAAGCGATTCCCACTGGGAAACCACCAAAAGTAACGACTGAATGCCAACCACCAGGCGGAATCCGAATGAATGATCCCCAGCCATGGCGAGAGCGCGCAGCGTCGCTGCCAGGCAATGCGCAGCACACAGACCGGGGAGGGAGATTTAAAGGGCACACAGCAGCAGGGGAACGTGGCAAGACAGGAAGGTGAGAGGGAGAGGAGAGCGGTGGACGAGCGAGGCTGAGGGGAAGGAGGGGTAGGGCACAGGGGGCACTGTATGGATAATAAACACAAGGTGTAGCTACAACAACAGCTCTATAGTCTGCTTCATGGTAACAGGAAGGGGGCAGGCAATCGGATCGGCTTCGGGCTGGTGTCTGCCTGCAGATGGCGCCCCTCCCGTCGGTGCGCCTGTCAATGCGGTCCACAGCTGGTTGCAGGTTGTCATCACCTCCCTGCTATCAATGCTTGCTGGACATTCTGTGCGCTTGGTTCTTACAGCTGTGCTGGGTCCACTCCCCACGCATCACTCCCTAGCCGTGCCTTGTTGCAGCCTGTGGCCTTATCACATGTCCTTGGAGCTCCCCTGCTTCCCTCCCCAGCCCACATGGCATCGTGGAGCCCTCTTTCCTAGCTGCTCAGACCCTCCGCCCGCTGGACTATTTCCGGCTGTGCTGCCCCTGGGCTCCCGTGCCCCGGTTCGCCCAGCGCCCCCCATAGCTGGATCGTCCAGGAGACCATGGCCCTAGCTGACCTGTGGCAGTCCCCAGCTGTGCAACTGCTCCTGTGCTGCCTGGATACCCTCTCTGATGCCTATTTGAGTCTGAGCTCCGGCCTTCGGTACTATGGCTATGAGGCTGGCGCTCGCGATTGCCGGCTCCATGCGGAGGCGCTGGGTCTCTGTCCCTTTCCCGATCGACGCATTCCAGAGATGAGGTGCTTGCATGTGGTGTGGTCTGCAGCGGAAACTGTGTCGGGGGGCCCTGCCCTGGCTGTTTCCTTCTTCGGCTGCATCCATGGGGCCCGTGGCTACCAGCAGTCACGTGGGGTGGCGTACTACCACCTGTTGGAGCTTGGGCACCTGCCATGACCCCCAGCTGCTGACTATACCTTGTCGGAGCCCACCAGACTGGAGCTGGCGGTGCTGGCTGCTGTGTGGTCCCGTGCTGATGTTCAAGTAGGGCATGCCTGCCCGGATCCATTTGAGGTCTACTATCTTGTTGCCCACCACATGGCAGGGTCGGGCTACCGCCGGGGCATGCTTCAGTGACCCCACTATGTGCATCTGGTGGGACAACCGATCCCAACCCCCTTCGTGACCCCGTGCAGCTGACTGTGAGGCCCCCTGTGTCTTCGGTGTCATGGATGATAGCCCCAACGTGTGCTCTCTGCACCTTCCAGCCGGCTTGGGGCACTGGCTGCTCGCTCCGCACCATTCCGACCTCACTGCTATTGTGTCTGGGTCGCTTGCCTCCATTCCGCTCACCTGTCTCGCTGTGCCTCCTCCATGGGCACCCCCTGTCCTTCGCTGCCTGTGGTGTGCCTCTCTGTGCCCGGCCCCCCCTTTGGCTGGTTCCTGCTGCCTGACACCGCTACTGGCTCTCCCTGTGGTGTACCCCTCCCTTGCACGGCCGCCCACTCACCTGTGTCCGTACCCGCCCCCACCCCCTGGGTGCCTTCGTGACTGTGCGGGACTTGGGGCCACTGGACAGCACCTCCCGGCTTCCTCCAGGGTGTGCATGTGCTTCCTGCAGGCTCCTGCTTGCCTCCATCCCCAGCCATGCTTCTGCATCAGTGAGGGGGATCCTTGCCGTCTAGACCTGCCTCGGACTGCTCCGGTGCCTTCCATGTCTTGTGTGCCCTCCCCCTGTGACCCTGCTCTGTCCCTGTGGGGACCCGTGACTTGGGCTGTCTGTGTTGCTGTTGGGTGGCCCATGCTGCCTGTGGGGTTCTGGGTGCCATTTACCGTGTCCTGGCCTGTTCCCGGCCTGGTCCCCTCCCCTTCCTTGGCCCAGCGATTCCCCCCCGTGTCCGTGGTGCTGTGTGTGTTGACCTTCCCGGTGTGCTCCCCCCTTCCTTCCTTTCCCATTCGGGTGTGTTTGCACCCAGGCGTGTGCGTGTGTGTGGTCTGTGTTCTGCTGTGTCCTTAGCTTCCCTGTGCCTGTTGTGTGTGCCGTCTCTGCCGCTCTTCTCACTCCTCCCTTCCCATTTCCCTTGTTGTGGGCGTTGCCTTTTGGCACTTTTGGTTTCCTTTGCCCTCATTCGGCCATGTCTGCCTCCCGCTCTGCCCCGGTGTCTTCTGGGTTTTCCGACCACGGTATGGCATCGGCGCAACATCTGTTGTGCTGCCCTGGGCCATGGTCCGTCCATCCATTTCCTTGCCATGGTCTCGCTCCCGTCACATCTGTTCGGGGCTTTCCTGAACCATGGAAGGGTGTTAGCTGGCTCTCCACGGTTGGGAATCCACTGTGGTGACCCAGGAGCGGAAGGCCAAGGAGGCCATATTCAGAAAAGCCAGGCAACAAAAAGACTTGACATTCGAGGGTAGCAAAATCCACTTTTTCCCTGATCTTTCAGTGGAAACCATAAACAAAAGAAGACAGTGGAAACTCCATGTAGACCTGTTCTATAAACAAGACATTAAAGCACGTATTCTGCACCCTGCAAAATTCTCCTTTTTTCCAAACACAAGCTTAGATTCTTCAGTGAAGTGGCACAACTGGATGCATACATCTCAAAGCACACAAAATAAATCAACTGGATGCAGCCTAATACCTGAAAACACCATGCAGACTCACAAATTAAACTTTCTACAGATGGTATTATAATCTGATCTGCAGCTCTAGAGTTGAAATAGATACTGCTGTCTGCAATTTGAACTTGGTTGGAATACTTTAGGAATGGTCAATTTGTAAGGTGGGAGGCTGCATTAGAGTTCTATAATTGCTTCCATGACAACAACTGCCCACTAGATGGTGATGCAGTTGAAAATATAAGGCTTGAGATGTACCAATCTAATTTTCTTGACCTTCAATAGGCATTAAAGTTAAAGGTTAAAATGTATTTGATTATGTTAATTGAATTTAAGATATAACGTCAGAAATGTATCGAGTTAGCAGTTGTTGAAATTACAGGTAAAGATGCAATGAGGAAAGCTTAGTAAAAGTGGTCCCCAAGAAACAGCAAAGAAAAACATACAGCACTAACTTACAAGTAAGAATTATGAAATATTGTATAGCAGTTAAACAACAGGGGTACCATGACTTGACCTTAATATTTGCACCATTAACACTAAGGGCCTAAATTGTCCTATAAAGAGACACAAGCTATGGCAATTTGCCATCCAAAATAAAATTCATATAATTGCTGGTCAGGAGACACATCTAGTAAATAAGAACAATTTTTGACTGAGACAGAAGAAATACAATGCTATCTATTTTGCCAACGCCCGTAGCAAAAAGGTGGGAGTCTTTCTGGGTTTTGCTAACTCAGGGTGAAAACAGACATGATGCTAACCACCCTTTAACCACCGTTGGTGGTCATTTATGCATGTTGCAGAGCTGCATAGGGCAGCAATATAGTTAGCAATATGGTCAGTATCATGTCTGTTTTCACCCTCACTGCACTTCAAAATGCTCAAAAAAATTAAAGATCCAGAGCAGCGTTATATAATAGTTACAAAAGACAATGAAGGGAGGACATACACAATAGTATGCCCCTAATATATGTACCCTGACATTCTTTAAAGAAGTTATCCCCATCATAAAGAGAGAGGCAACAGGCAGACTGGTCATCTGTGGAGACTTTAATTCACCTATCTCCCCATTGGATAAGTCCTCGGGGACACTACTAAAAAAGCCATTAAAAAAATATTGCAGAATTAATTCAAAAGGCCCATTGGATAAGTGCTTGGAGGACCCAAAACCCAACTAGAAGAGAATATTCCTTCTATTCCTGTAAACACAGGACATACTCTTTAATAGACCACGTGCTAATATCTAGAGAACTACTTGCCCTGTGTTCTCATTGCAGAATAATACAAACCACATTTACTGACCACGATGCCATCTGGCAAAAAATACTGGAAGATAAAAATGAAGAGAGGCAAACACATAATAACTGGAGATTGAACAAGAGCATTTTATTAGATACAATAATAAAGGAAAAAATCCAAGAAGATCTGAAAGAATATTTCTCAAACAATGACATGCCAGATACATCTCCAGTGATCCTTTGGGAGGCTAGGAAGGCCTACATCAGGGGATCGTATAGCTCCTATAAATGGAAAGAACAAACAAGAGAAATAAATGAGTTACAATTAAAATGGGCTGCATTACTTAAAAAACAAAAAAATAATTTGACAAAAAAGACAAACAAATTACTGAAATTAGAGGACTAATAAAATCTTTAGAGTCAGAAAAAATAATTTTAAAATTAAGATATACAAAACAATATTATTTTGAAAAAGGCAAGAAACCGGATTGCACATTGCGTGGCTGGTAAAAAAGAAAAGGGATAAGCCTCATATTGCCTATACAAGAGACAAAACAGATCACATAAACATCAAAGGTAAAGAAATGAAAAACAGGTTTATGCAGTTTTACTCTGAATTATATCAAAGTACTCAACCTAATCAACTAATTGAACACTTCTTTAAAAAGCTGAAAATACCAAAAATTAGTCAATTACGATTAGGAATTTTAAATGCCCCAATAACTACGGAGGAAATTTCAGAAATAATTAAAGACCTCCCCAATAATAAAACCCCAGGCCCGGATGGTTTTTTGCCTGAATTTTATAAACTTTTACGAACCAGTTCTTTCCCCAAGGCTAGTTACAGTATATAATTCCTTTCTGAAAGAAAAAAAAATGGAGGACACAGTCTATGAAGCAAGTATTACACTGTGTCCAAAACCAGGTATGTGTCTGGAGGAGTGCTCAGGGTTCCGACTTATATCATTATTAAATAGAGACTTTAAAATATTTACTAAAATTATGGCCTGTAGATTATAACACTGCATAAAAGATTTAATATCCCCAGACCAGTTGGGATTCATTAAAGGAAGATTGGGAACAGACAACATCAGAAAGGTGATTAACGTAGTATTTAAAATAAAAAATGAAAAAATACCGGCGGCTGTCATTTCCTTGGATGCAGACAAGGCTTTTGTTTGCCTAGAAATACCATTTTTTGTTGGCCACCCTAAAATGTATGGGTATCACAGGTAATTTTTCAGAGTGGATTAAAATATTATATAAAACACCCAGCTCTAAATTGATAGTTAATGGCGAACTGACAGAGGCCTTCAAATTGAAAGGGGTACAAGGCAGGACTGCCCCATGTTCCCCCTACTATTTAATATAGGTTTGGAGCCCCTGGTATTGGTCATTCAACAGAGGGCCAAAATTCAGGGGATAAAATTTGGTGCACAACATATTAAAGTAGCAATGTATGCAGATGACACCATGTTATTTGTCTCTGAACCGTGCCGCCCACCCCTGCACGGTCCCGCAGGCACGTCACCAACATCTAATGGTCAACAGTATCAAAAGCAGCCAACAGATTTAATAAAATCAGCAGGACCGAACAACACTGATCTATTTCCTGGTGCAGGTCATCAACCAACGCCACAAGCGCAGTCTCAATGCAAGAACCCAGGTGAAAACCTGACTGCGAGAGATCAAGAAAACCGACATGATCCAGATGCTCCTGCAACTGCCAAACCACCACCCATTCAATAACCTTCCCTAAAAAGGGAAGGTTAGAGACTCGCCGATAGCTGGCAAGGGAGTCAACGTCAAGCAATGGTTTCTTGAGATGGGGCCGCACCACTGCCTCTTTAAGGCAGCCCGTCACCCTGTCCTGCCAGCAATGGCCCCATCGTCTCCCGGCAGGCCTTAACCAGTCAGGACGGGCATGGATCTAATTCGCAACAGGTAGCCCTAACAACCCCAAGAACATCCTCCACATCGGTAGGAGTCACTGACCAAAACCGATCTCACAAACTAGGACAAGACCTCTGGCTTCCCCACTGCAAGAAGTACGGCGTCAAAACATGGTGAATCCGAGAGATTTTATCCACAAAACAATCCACAAACATGTCACAGCAGGTGAAAGATGACTCCACGCCCAGGTGGAGGGAAGCCAAACTGACCAGCCCCCACACCACTTGGAACAGCTCCACTAGATGGGATTTCGCAGATGCTATGAGGGCAGCAAAGAACTCCCTCCCAGGCATAGCTACGGCATAGGCTCGTAAACTAGCTCTATGTCGCAATCTGTTGGCTTCAGCACACGAACGACTCCACTGTCGCTCCAACCACCACCCCTCCCGCTTCAGCACCCACAGCCCCTCCAAAAACCAGGGAGGGCTACGGTGCTGCTGCCTGGGAAGTGGACGCCTTGGAGCCGTCCGTCAGCAAGGTGTTCCACAGTACAACGAGGTCATTGATGAGACGGTTGTCCAGATCAGAGGGTATTACCCCCAGAGCATCCCGGAACCGTTCTGTTCCATCAGTCTCCAGGGGTGAACCATTCGAATTGGTTCCACGCCCTTCTGGGGGCAGACGTACGCCAGGAGAGAGGCCTGCAGGAGGTAATGATCCATTCATGACAAGGGCACCATTGATAAACGGACCCACCGCCTCAAGGCCAGAACAAAATACAAGGACTAAGGTATGTCCCCCCTGATGCGTTGGGCCACAAACCATCTGGGACAGGTCCATGGTGGCCATGAACTCTCCACACCCCTAAGGTCAGCATCGGAGTGTATGTTGAAGTCCCCCAAGACTACGATCTTCGGGGACCGCAACACCACCCCCAACACCAACTCCACTAAAGCATGTAGGGAGGCTGCTGTACAGGTAGGCATTGTTGGGCAACTACCTCTGGGAGTAGTACCAACAACTTTTGGTTTATGAGCTTTACTTCCATGTGTGATCACAGAGGGTTTACAGTGTGACTGACTCCAAGAAAAATCTGGGGTACTAGGCAAAGCAGAAGTATGTCTTTACTAAATATTAGTACAGCCACATGTTAAAAAGACATGATAGATCAAGAATGGGATCTATGCAGAACCCCAGAGGCAGGCTGAGCTCCAGAATCTCAATGTGTGGATGAGACAATGGAGCAAGGAAGAGGGCTTTAGATTATTTAGGAATTGCGGAATTTTACAGGAAGCGAACTGTACTCTGGAATTTCTATGGATAGAAGTGTATACCAGTGGGACTATACTATCAACCCTCTAACAAGGACGGTGAGACTGACGATGAAACGCAAACAGAGATTTGACAGATGGCAAAAGTTGACAACATAATAAATAAATAAGTTAATAATAATAATAATAATAATAATAAATAATGGGTGTCTTCAATTACCCTAATATTGACTGGGTGAATGTCTCCTCGGGATGTGATGCAGAGATAAAATTTCTAGATGTCACAAATGGCTGTTTCTTGGAGGAACTGGTCCTGGAATATATGAGAGGAGAAATTACTTTGCATCTAAGTGGAACGCAAGACCTGGTGCAACTAGTAACAGTCGTGAAGCCGCTTAGCAATACTGATCATAATATAAGCAAATTCAGCATACTTACAGGAGGGAGAAAGCCAAATAAAACTACCACAGTAACATTTAACTTTAAAAAGGGGAACTATGCAAAAATGAGGAAAGTAGTTAGAAGGAAACTAAAAGGAGCAGTGGCAAGGATTAAATGTTTGTAAGTGATGTGGAGATTATTTATATACACCATCTTGGAAGCCCAGATTAAATGTATTCCATGAATAAAATGGGGGGGGAAAGGTTTCCCTATGTGCATCAGCTTGCACTTGTCAACATTAAATTTCATCTGCCTGTCAGGCTCCCCACCTGGCGAAGAGCAGTCATGGCGAGGCTTAACTTGGTAGGAGGGGATGGGTGGCTTTCAAGGTACAGGAAACGGGTTCCTGCTCTTACTCAGGTCTTGACGGGGCACCCTTGGGGAATAAGTGCCCTCAGGATCTTGTGCGGCCTTTCTCTCTGTAATCGAGAACAACCCAGATCATCACGGGGTGGAGAGAGCAGGTTCCTGGGGCAGGCTCGGGTTACTCACGTTTTCAGGCCCATTCGACGAAGGAAAATCACCAGGAAAGAATGCTCGGGGTCCCAGGGTCCAGAGGAAAGGTTCGTGCTGTGAAAGGGGACAATGGAGGAGGAAGGAACATGGGCAAATAAACACCACTTCCTTGCACACTATGGGGGTGCAGAGGTTTGGGGGGGAAGGGCTTTCTCCCTCTCTCACTCTGACACTTTGTTACAAGCACCCACACACACAAGCTCTCTCACTCATAGAAGCACACTCCCAATCAATCCGTCAGTCACTCACACACTTGTACACGCACTCAGTCACACAATTCTCCAAGTCAACACACTTCTATAATCCAAGCCAAAGCACAGGGCCAGTCTCTTAAACGATTACCAGCAAGGAGGAGTCTTTCTGCTAAGCTGTTATACAGAACCCTTCCTGTGCCTCAGGTGCCCTGAGTTACTGCATCCCCAGGCCCTACCTCCTTGCTGCTCCTTGCGTTGCAGCTGGAACCCCAGCTGCCCAGCAACCTGGGAAGCATGCGACGCAGCGTCCCTAGTGTCACGTGGGCCCCAGTGCTACCCTGTCAGCGGCGCATCAGGACATTGCGCTATCAGTTGCCTAGCAACTGGAAGTGTGCATCGGTGAGCTGGGCTCCTTGGCCTCGCCGTGATTGCTCTTTGCCAGGTGAGGAGCCTGACACTGCTATTTAGATGCCCAGTCCCCCAGTCTCGCAAAATCCTCCTGCAGTTCGTCACAGTCAGCTCAGGTTTTAACTACCATGAATAACTTTGTGTCATCTGCAGATTTGATCACTTCACGTTTTACTCCCTTTTCCAGATAATTAATAAATATATTAAACAACACAGGTGATCCCTGGGCCACTCTTCTATTTGCTTCTTTTCATTGTGAAAACTGACTCTTTGCTTCCTGTCCTTTAACCTGTTACTGATCCACGATAGGATACTGCTTCCTATCCCATGACTATTTAATTTCCTCAAGAGTCTCTCATGAGGGATCTTTTCAAATGCCTTCTGAAAATCCAGATACACTATACCGACTGCCTCACCCTTATCCACATGCTTATGTACACCCTCAAAGAATTCCACTAGAGTAGTGACGTACAACTTCCCTTTGCTAAATCCATGTTGACCTTACCCCATTATGTCGTGTTTATCAATATGCCCAGTAATTCTGTTCTTAACTGTTTCCACCAGTTTGTCTGGCACCGACATCAGGCTCAGTGGTCTGTAGTTACCAAGATCTACAAGTGTGTATCCTGCTCAGGACATATAAAGCCTGCAGGGCTTAGCAGGGTTTGCCAGATAGAGAGGGAGGATTTGGGGACCAATCCTCACCCCCGCTTTTGTTTAATAGCATGAGGTTGGCAAAACTCTGTGGACAGCCCTGGTTAAAAGGGGGAGCTTCCTGATCCCAGGGAGGTTTGGGGGTCCACTTCTTGTGGTTCCTGCCTCCTCAAAAGAGGAGGGATGTTGAAGGGTCGTAGTAATGCCAGCCAAAGGAAAGCAGTCTCCTATTCTAAAGAGAGGACAATGTCATGGATAGGTGCTAAGAAAGGTGCAGGCGCTGGTGCCATAAAGGACAGCACCACCTAGCCCTATCAGACAGAGAAGCCCAAAGAGATTCTGTCCCTTTAAGAAGGCCAATCAGATTGGCTAATGTGAGGCTGAGTGGCCCAGTTAGGTCTAGGTGTGGCTAGGTAAGCCACGGGAGCCTCAGCCACATAAGGAGGAACTTGAAAGCTCACACAAGAGATCAGCCAGGGGAGACTAGGGAGAGGCAGGAGCCTGGTACCCAAGGAGGGGAACCTGGAAGCAGGCCAGCAGGAGCCCTGGCTAGAAGGACTTGAGAGACCTGATTGGTCACTTGGGCCAGTGGCAAGGGCACGATCCATGGGACAGTGGCCCTGGCCCTATTCTCACTGCCTTCAAGCAGGAAGTAGGGTTTCCCTTCAATGAAATCCAGGAACTGCAGTAGCTTCACCCTCCTTGTGTGCAGCTACTACTAGAATTTAGCAGCAATAGCTGCACTCAAAGAGAATGAAGCCGCTCCTTCCCTGGACCCCGCAGAAGGGAAACTCCAGTCCTCACCCTGAGGTATGGCCCGAGAAGAGCCAACCCCTCCAGCTGGGACAAAGGCCAGCTCTGGAGCTAGGGCCAGGCTAGGGTCTTTGTAGTGGTGCAGCCAGTGAGGGGGCAAGGATGCTTCTGTGCCCAAACAGCACTCTATGTGGATGCACGTTTCTCCACATTGTGGCCATTGAGTTATTTTGATACTTAACTGGGGCTGACACACAATTCAGTGGGTTCATCAGCTATTTTTATGGTCTGTATGAGTTTGCATTGTTCATATATTACAATTTTATATTGAATATCTAAATTGCTTTTGCTTATTCAGACATGCCCATCACTCCTTTGAAATGTGAATAAATATTGTATACATTGGTTCTCATAGTGGGTAGTAAAGTAATGAAATAATGGGATTTCCTTGGCCCTATGATATGCTTCATCCTGTCCACAGTCTCAATAATTGTAAGTATATAGACTGACAAAACTTACACAACAGTGACTTTTTATCTTGCATAGAAATGAACAGAATTCAAATTGATGGTAGTAGTATACTACTAATAGTCCTGGCTAATGGCAAATTAGGGTTTATCGGCTTTGTCAGATAGCCTCACCAAACTCTCTCATTATTAGTAATTTATTTGTAAAAAGCAAAATTCTGATTTCAGTGAAGTATTTTTGTTTAATTGTTTGTATGTGCATATCAGATGAAAACACAGATATTTCTAAAATCTTTATTTTGCCTCCCCTAGAAAAGCTTATATTCTTGGACTCATGTTACTAATGAAAGCTGCGTCTTTGGGCAGAATGTATGGGGGGAAACTAAGCTTTTAGAAGAATTCCATAATATTTCTAAAATAATTTTAAAAACACATGCAGCATGAACACAATCCATCTGTGAATACTATACTGTATTGCACTGTTCAGAGGCTTCGGCTGGTGCAGAACGCAGCAACTTGACTGCTTTCGGGGACATGTCACAGGGAGCATGTTACACCAGTGCTCTGAAGTCTGCACTGGCTGCCTATAGTCTTCCAGGCACAATTCAAGGTGCTAGTGTTGACCTTTAGATCCCTTAATGGTCTGGTCCCCACATGTCTGAAGGACCATCTGTCCTACCATGTTCCAGTGCGATTCCTGCAGTCAACCTGCCCTCTTGCAGGTTCCATCTGCTACTCTTGTCCATAGGATGTGGGTGCACAGGAGGGCATTCTCAGTCACTGCCCCAGTTTTGTGGAACTCCCATCCCCGGAGGTTCATCTGTGGCCAGGCCTTAAGCACCTTTCAGAGGCAGTGCAAACGTTTTGTTTTTTAAAAAGCATTGGGCAGGGTTAAGGGGCTGGTTGGGAGGTTTTGCGGGTTGAGGCTTGGGAGATGGTTTTTAGGGTGAGGGTGGGGTGGGGTTGAAGAGGAGTAAGGGAAAAGGTTGCTGGGGAAGTTTTTAAAAATCTGGATTCTGGACCTAACAGCAGAAAAACCCTAACCTCCTCAACAACCTTTTCCCTCACCCCTCTCCAACCCCACCCTTTATTGGGTTGGACTACATAATGTCTCTTTATTCTCTCTCATCCTTCAGGATCCTTCTCCTCCCTTGTAACTAAGCTAAACATATGTGCTTGCAACTTCTCATCTTCATGGATGTATCCCTGTCCCTTCCTATGTGCCCCTTCCTTTGTCTATTCCAGTTTTTAAGCCCCTTGGGGCAGGGACCTGTTTCTGTTATCATGACCATTCAGCACTAGGCACATTGCTGGCACTGTATAAACAATAATAATTTTCTGTGGCTGTACTACCTCCAATGCAAAAAGTCCATACTTATACCAGTAAACCCCTTTGTCATGCCACACTAACATGGATGGGTGTTAACAGACCAGATGTTGCCTCACATCTGCCCCCATTGGCCCGAAATTCACCTACCCGTCTGCTAAGTGGCTGTCAGATGTTCACCCCAGGGCTGCTACTCACAACCTCATTCCAGGAAATGTGGAGCCCGCCAGGTGGACCAATCCAGGCAACCCCAATCTGTTGGGGTGCGCCATGGTGTTGGGGTAAACACTGACTCCATGTGTATTTCATACTGCATTGGTGTATGAAATGCACCAAACACCAATGCAGTCATGGGTGACAGCCTCGATCATCGCTAGAGCAACTGGAACTTGGTGGTGGAGGGGAAGCAGCAACACGATGGACCGCGGTAGGGGGAGAACACCAGCCTGTCTATGCAGTACATCATGCAACAACTACGAGTGGGGGCTCCATGGAGTGAGCCCACATTCCAGCCTGCTCCCATCTCATGTGTTAACACCTGATATTTATATATGTACTCTTCTGGGAATTTACATCCTCAGATATCCATTTGTTTGAAAAGTGCTATCTTAGGCCTTTTTCACACAAGATGCTCCCACCCATCTCCACGCAGTTTTGCTCAGTGCGTGGACGATGGGTGGAGGTGGGTGTTAGTCAGGAACGCGCATACACCCCCACCCACCGGCCATGGCATTCCCACAAACACCCACCCATCCCCCCTGCAGCCGCCGCAGTGTTCAAACAGACACCCCCACTCGGACATGTGGTCGAGGGGGTGGAGTGTCCATTTGAAAAGGTCCTTAAGAAGCACTTCTTTAACTAGTGTTTGTCTGGAGTGTACTGGTATAGAAGCTTCTTTAGAAGCAAGTTTATTTTTTATGATGAGTATAGATAAATCAGTGTTTGGGGGGGTATAGTTTTGAATTAAGAACTACAGTGAATTAGCCCATAATATTTTAAGCTCTTTTTAAAATAAAATTTGGGTGATTTCAGATGTTACAGGGCCCGTTGGCCCCGTACCGAAAGCAACCCATTAGTTCCCCGCCGGGGTCACCCCGTCACGCCATATCAGACGTGCCGGGGGGATCCCGGCGGGGAATCTGGGAGGGGGCGGGGCCGCGCGGCACAGCGTGCGGCCGCACGGCCCCGCCCCCTCCACGCACCCCGCCGCCCGCCCTCTGAGGAGACGGGCGGGCGGCGGGGCCAATGCGGCCACCACGGCCGGCCGAATGCGCCACCGCCCGGGGTCCCGCTGGTGATCCCGGGCCGTGGCGAGCGGCCAGACGTTACTTTTTTTTGGTCCCTGCCGG
This sequence comes from Sphenodon punctatus, assembly GCA_003113815.1. Taxonomy (NCBI): domain Eukaryota; kingdom Metazoa; phylum Chordata; class Lepidosauria; order Sphenodontia; family Sphenodontidae; genus Sphenodon; species Sphenodon punctatus. The sequence goes on from QEPC01007467.1 coordinate 2,860,508, forward strand.
GGGTCCGTTTGACCACACTTCCCAGGACATATTCCCCTGGCTAGCCCGGGAAGCGTGGTTCAAATTGACCCCTTGTGCAGATTGACCGTGACAAACATCTGGCGGCTGCCAAACAGACATTCGAGGCACAGTGACCACAGGTGGGTATTCACCGTGGTTCACTGTGATCTCGTAACGTCTGAAAATACCCTATATTTATTTTGTCTAAGACTTTGGGTGTAAACAGACAGATGGCAGCCCCACCTCTGCTCTGCCTCACGCCTGTTGTTTCTCAAAGAAGAAAACTGCAGCACGGCATCCATAACCTTGATTATCTGCACCAATATTTACTACTGCCCCTCCAGGCAGGCAGCCTGTTTGAAAAACTTTCTGTGTATCAGCTAGAAGATGGCAATCGCAACCCCTCAAGCTGAATGTGTTAACTTACTTTATGCAATTACTTATAGGCAACTCGTGAGGGGTGGGAGGGCATGTGCTCCCCCGGATTTGCAGAACCCCTATAGAACCTCTGTCCAGCCCCCCACTTGTCCCCACTCCTGTGTCGCTGCCCCCCTCCCCATTGTTGACAGTTACCAGTCATCTATGCAATTACTCCGTTGGTTAAAAGGACTTCCAACCTTTTAATTTAGTCCCTATTTTTGGCCCATTACTAGCATTTAGACTGTTTTCATTTTCCTCCTTAGTGTGTGTACCTCTATACTTATTCATACTTAACATTTGATGTTGAACTAAATGATTCAAAGCCTGTGTGTGTGTTTCTAGTGGCTTCAAAGGGCTTTCGATCAGGCTGTAAGTGTCACAACAGTCCTTATGTTCTTTTTTGTCCATTCTGACACTGAAATATTCAAGCTTGGTAAAGTGTGACCCGCTTCTGCTTGAAACCAGATTCATTTTTCTCATGTGATCTCTTCAAATATCTGACACATTTGTTCCTGGCCAACTGATGTGAAACCACTACCAACTGGGCTGTAACTTTCAGGTATGTGACCTTCTTGATAGGAGTTGTGTGCGAGGTTTCTTTTCAACAACACTTTCCTTATGAGAAATTGTTTTATAAAGTTTTTGCTAAATGTTTTTGTTTTTAATTACCCATCTACTCATCCAGTTCTCTAGCTAAGTAAGCAACATATCATTGAGAAGCCTCCAATTTTTGTTTATTTTCTGATATAATCAATTCTCTCATTTGTATCTTTTCTTGGATATCACCATTCTTATCACAAAAAAGTGGTGTGCCCCGCCCCTAGTTTAAGCTTTGTAAATGTTATTCTTCTCAGACTCAATGTTTAAGATGCTGTGAGTAGTCTGCTTATATTGTTAGTTACTTGTGTTTGGTTGTATCACAGACCTTTTCCCCTGTTGGTCAAAAACACTTTCCATATATTGTCTTTTATCTCTTGAGTTCCCTGGAAGTAAGAAAGCTTAATTGTGACGGATGTTGAATATTTTCATATGGATGTTAATGGAAGTGGTTGCACAAAAAGCATGTTGTTTTCATTTTTGATCTACAGCTGATACTAACAGCATACCAGACTTGATGAACCCCTGTTCTGCTCATCTATAACAAGCCCTATATTTCTGTGAGAAGTATCAATTCTTATTAGTTTCCCTTAATTATGCAGAATTGTTATTTGCAAATTCCAATTTGCAAATAGGCAATAGTTATATAGGACTACATTATTGCCATTCTTTCATATAATCTTAAAGGTGTCTTGGCTCAGATCAACTGATGAGCAGTATGTTTACCTTCACTTTAGCTTGCATGCTATTCTATACTAAGGGTGTTTTCTTAAGTAACGGTGCCTAGCACCGCCACACACTAATCCTGCCTGGGGTGAGGGCTGGAAAAAAATGTGACAGCGGTGGGGTGACGTGTGTCCACGTGGGCCCGCGCTGCTAAGAGCAGCCCACCCTCCTCCATGATGGGCGGCCACGACAGCCTATGAGGCTGCTGTGGCTACCCAGAAAAGCAGTTGACTCCAGACCAGGGTAAGTCAGAGCGGGCCATCAAACATGGCAGCCTGCGCTATCTCACTCCAGTTGTACGGGCCATGGCAGCGCTTAGCCCGAGTTGTTCTTCAGTGATGGTCCCGAGACATAGATTCGGCTAAGCACCGCCATGCCCATGAAAACCCCAGGTCCAGCCTGGGGTAACTTCTGGTGGGTGTTTTTAGATCTAACGACCCCACAGTTGTCCACGTGGATCAAAGCATGTACACCCATGGTACCGTCACATTTGAAAACACCTTAAGACTGTTGCAAAAAGCCATGCCCACTGATCATAAATTCCATAATAAAAAATCCTCCAGTTTACAATAATAGTTAAGGCTCTTGCAAATTCAATCATGCTATAAAAACATGGAAATTGCAAGTTAAGGTGGAAACCTTAACTTGCAAGCCATGTAAGCAGTAACAACGTTGTACAGTCTCACATATTGTGCTTGGTTCCAGCTTAGGCTCCATGCCCCCACACTTTGCATTGGTCTTTTAGTCTCAATCCTCTTCCTCTGCAGGTTGGGGGCAACACTGAAGCTGGGGAATGAAGGGGATGAGGGGGCAACAGCAGAGCTGGAGGGAGCCCAGGGCTGGAAGAGAAGGGGTTGCAGGTGCTAATTGAGGGGCAGCTAGGCTGTTGCACCAGCATGAGCATCCTGCAACACCTTCTCTCCCCAGCCACCCTTCTCATGGTGCTGCAGCACTCTAGCTTTCCAGCGACCATGCCCATTCTCCTACACTACCCTAGCTCCCCAGGAATTCTGGTAATGCTGCTGCAACAGCCTAGCTGCCCCCCCCCCATGTTTCCCACTGCTCCTTAATCCCCACTTGCAGACCCTTCAGATGCCACTGCACCTAAATCCCCATCTGCAGCTACTGATCCCTCAGTCCTATCCCTCACGTCTTCTGCTACCATTCAATCCCTATCCACAGCCCCTGCTCCCCCAGCCCTCACCTTTTTGCAGTTCTGCTGCTGCCCCTCATTCCCCACCCATAGCCCTTTGTCTCCCACCCCATAGCTCCTCTCAGTCAGTACCTGCAGCCTATGCTCCCCCACCCCTGAGCTCCTCACAGCTCTGCTACTCCCCTTCAATCCATTCACACAGCCTCTGCCCCCCCAGCCGTGAGCTCCCCCAGCTCAGCTGCTGCCCCTCAATCCCCATCTGCAGCCTCCGCTCTTCCAGCCCTGAGCTCCTCCCCAGCTCCCCTGCTGCCCCTCAGTTCTCACCCGCAGGCTCTGAAACTCTCCCTCTGCCCTTCAGACCTCACCCACAGCCCCTGCTCCTCCAGCAATACCACTGCCCCTCAATCTCCTCCCCCAGCCCTGAGCTCCCATAGCTTTCCTGCTGTTCCTCAATCCCCACCTGCAGCCCTGAGCTCCCTCCCCAGCTGTGCCACTGTCCTTCAATCAGCACCTGCAGCCCTTCTCTTACAGCCCTGGGCTCCCCACAGCTCTGCCGCTAACTCCTCACCACCTCCATTCCCCAGCTTCTGTGTTACCCCCAACCTGCAGGGGAAGAGGATTGGGACTGAAACACCAATGCAAAGTTTGGTGTCATGGAGCCCAAGTTGGAATCAAGCGCAGTATGCAAGACTGTACAATGTCTTTACTGCTTACATGGCTCACAAGTTAAGGCAAGAACCTTAACTTGCAATTTCTATGCTTTGTATAGCATGATTGAATTTGCAAGAGCCTTAACTATTATTGTAAACTGGAGGGTGTTTTACTATGGAATTTCCTAGTTTTTTTAGAGGATGTGCAATACAGAAAAATTTTGCAGTGCAGAAAATTCCTCCTGCTGGCGCACTAGAAACACTGAGAAGCGTAACAGTAAAATTTCTGATTTTCAAAGGCTCACCATGTACTGAAATGTGACTGCCCCATGGACGTAGAAACCAATAAGACAGGGGTGATCAACTTGATTCATCCTGAAGGGCTGGAATATATGATTTGGTGAGGTCCCAACACTGGTTCCCATCCCCTAATTTGCATTAACCTGCCTCTAATTTGCATAGTACCCCCTAATTTTTATAACTTGCATGAATGTAAAACTAAGCACCATAAACCACATGGCAAGGCAAATCTGTCACCCCCTCCCCAAACAAAAATGCAATGTGCAGGGGCAAACCAAGCACCCCAACCATGGCAAGGCAAAACTGCCACCCCCTCCCCAAACATAAAAATCCAGAGTGTGCAAGGGCAAACCAAGCACCCAAAACCCTCCTCACACACACACTCCCCTTCCCCCCCTCAGGACGCACACACCCCTCGCTAAATACACACCATGCACTTTCACTCACTCCCCCCTCAACCAGACACACACACAACCCCCTTCACTCAGACACTCCCAACCAGAGACACTCTCTCTTGCTCCCTCAGGAGCATAGCAAGGCTGGAGAAGGCCTGGGCTCAGCTGACAATTATGGGCCCCCTCCAAGGGTGACTCAGAAGCCTTTTCCTTTTTGCTGTAAAAAAAAAACAGATGGCCCCAGTAGCCCCTTCCCAAACCTCCCAGATGGTACCAGCGTACCTGGGTCTTGTTAACTTTTGATTGCACCATAGGCCTATTCACCTAAATTTGGTAGAGGAGCAGATTCCTGAATCTGGATCCAGTACCTACTCTCATTCCATAATAAAAAGTAAGCTCAGAGGAACTAGGCAGATTTAAGATAAATAAAAGGAAACAGAGTTTTTTAAAAATTGAATTCAAGGGTCATCTAGTCCAACCCCAATGAACAAGTAACTTATGGAACACATTGCCAGAGAAGGTTATGAAAGCCAATAGCATAACTATGGAAGGATTAGATAAGTTCTTAGAGGACAGATCCATTAGTCAACCCAGTCAGGGGATGAGATCTCTGACTGTGGGGGCTAGGAGTGAAATGCTCGTTTATACTTCTTATACTGCCATATCCTTCGGGATCCCTCGCCTCCCACAGAATCACAGAGCTGGAAAGGGACCTCAAGAACCAAGCTGTACTAAATCCTATCACACACAGATCAGCAGCTGAGAAAAAGCAGTCCTGCCCAGTCAGAGCCATGAGCTGTTGCACTCAGAGGAATGGAGAAACTGTTTCTGGCCTGGCAGACATATGAGGAGTGCAACTCACAGGCACGAGCTCTACTACTCAGAGACCTGTCAGAACCACATTCTTTTCTGAGGAAAGAGGGAGCTGAAAAATGCTGTTAGCCTGGCTCCACAGGTGCGGTGCAGTCCACACACGTAGCCTTCACAAACAGCTCTCCACTGCCACCCAGATCTCAGCTGCTGAGCTGCTCTGTTCCTGCTACTTTGCACACCTGCCACTGGGCTCCCATGCTAGGCCCTTCTGTTGCCATAGCCACCACCTCAGGCTCTGCTTCTGGTATAGATCCAGGAAAGTCTGAGCCCTGTGTTAGTTATTGTATCTTTCCTATTTGAATTATCCCAAGTCTGTCCAAAATGTAATAAGCACCAATAAGCTTCCCCAAATTTAGTTTTAAAAGTAACTACAATACAAAGGGGCCTTACAGCCCCTCCCTGTCCCAGCCTCCCCCAGTCTCCAATCCTCCTTGTTCCCTCCCACAAGGCCAACCAAGCTCCCTCAACCCAGCCTTCCCCTTCTTGCCTCATCCCCCACTCCCAACTCCCCATCAGACACTGCCTGCCCCCTGGCTCCCCCTTCCTCTCACTCCCTCCTGCCCCAAGCTGCCAACCCTCAGCTCCCCCTCCTTTCCCCATCCCCCCCCACAACTTCCCATCAGATACTCCTTGTCCCATCCCCACCAAGCTCCTCTGCCCCAGGACTAGGGTGGCCATACCTCCCCTTTAAAAGAGGACACTTATGAAAAATAGATTGTGCAGGGCTGCACTGCAACCAGTACACCCCTGCAACATGTATTTTTCATAAGCATCCTCTTTTAAAGGGGAGGTATGGCTACCCTACCCAGGATCCCCCAGCTCTCCTCTGTCCCAGCTGCCTAACTACGCATATGTTGCATAACTTTCCATCCCACAGGCTAAAATGGAAATTCAACATCTTATAACTGAAAAGTATGATGCGTTTTTTAAAAAAAAAATAAGCAAAGGCAGCCCTGGTCTGCAGGTTTGAATTTTCTGAAATTCAGCTTCAGGTTGTCAGCTTCTCAGACATAACTTTAAAAACCCCAAGTCTCTTCAGTTTGAGACAGTCAAAAGCTGACAAAAAACTCCTACTCAGCCTGCAATTTCTAAACTGCTATATCTCAGCCATTTTTCATTGGATTTGACTGAAAAGTGGACAGTTTCAGCCTCTCACCAAATGAACCCTCCATGCAAACCTTTAAAATGATAGCATAAATCATCTTGATTTTATAAGTCATAAAATGTTTGTGCGCTATACTGGAGAGTACGAGACACCTTAACTATCCAGGCACTACCGTGCCTGAATAATGGTTTAAAAAAACCCAAACACTTTAACTCATTCCTTGTTGCAAAGAGATTCCTGAGTTAGGATTTAATTAATTTAATTTCAGAAAGAAAGCATTTCCCCCATCTAACAGGATGTGTGTCCTGTTCATGAGTTTGTTAGTAGTCTCTAATGGTCCTCACAGGGAAAAGTGACAGTTAAAACATAATTGACAGAGTAGCTCAGATGATCTCTTTTGTTCGACCAATTACTGTTTGTAAGGGTATGCAAGCCTTTAGGCCACACAAGGCCTTTCTTCAAGCATGTAACAAAGCAGGGCAGTTATATATACAAAGGAAATTACCCAGGAGGGACTAATTGCCTAAGGAGGCTGTTTGCCCAGGCCTTTGGGAGGGAGGGTGGGTAGGGAGGTTTTAGTCCCCAACCCATTTGTTTTGTGGTTTTGTCTAGCCCTGTTAATATTTAATATTTAAAGTATTTATGATTGTTTTAGATTGATTTTATTGTATTTTATTGTTTTATGATGGAAGCCGCCCCGAGCTGCGTTGCAGGAGGGGCGGGGTAAAAATTTATAAAATAAATAAATAAATAAATAAATAAATAAATAGGAAATAAACATTTAAAAACAATTAATTTTAAAAAATTGATAATAGTGATTAAAAACCAGGAATCAATAGATAAGAGTAAATGCAGATTAAGAACTATGGAAGGCCAAATGTTTAAGGAGGTGATAGTAGGAAATATCTTTTCCAGAAGAGGAAACTCTCATAACAAAGTAACAATACAAAATAGAACCACTGGACTTTCCATTAAGTTTTCAAAGCAATATATTAAAGCAATATATATTTTCAAAGCAATATATTAAAGGGTGCCAAGTGAACAATGAATTAGCAGTTCTAAATAGTACTATTTTGTAGGGATGGGCGAACGCGGTTCGGAAGTTTGGAGTTCGGACCGAACTCAGTCTGTTCGGTCGACCGAACCGAACTTGAATTTCAAACCGAACCGAATTTCCGAACTCCGTTCTGTTCACCCATCCCTAGTGGCAACACACACCAAAAAACTTGGTTTTGAATGGCCAAACTTGGTTCGGAATTCGACCGAACTTGGTCTGTTCGGTCGACCGAACTGAACTTCCGAACCGAACTCGAATTTCAAACCGAACCGAACCGAATTTCTGAACTCAAATTTCAAACCGAACTGAACCGAACCGAATTTCCGAACTCCGTTCTGTTCACCCATCCCTACTATTTTGAACTATTATATGTATTATATACTTTTATATATACTATTATATGTATTATATACTTGCCAGGGAAATAATGTCTTCCCTTCTGCAGTTACCATTTCTGGCCATTATGGTCCTTAAAGTTACCTTTTTAGTTGCTCCTCAGATCATGTCACTCTACATCCTCAAGTCTGTACTCTTATCTGATTCTGCTTCAACCCCCAACTCCAACCTTTTCTTCAGGGTTCATTATAGAAATATTCTGTAAAATGTCATGCATCTACTGTAACCATATAAATACTAAATATAGTTCAGTTAAGAGCCTCAATAAATAAAATTCAGGAAATACATTTCCTTCAACTGCAGCTTAAGAAGCAGGAGTAAAACTGCCATGTTTTTGAGTCTACAACCAATTGCTTCTGCCTTGCTAGCAATGAAACCTTTGCTCTGTTCTTCCTTTTAATAATACCAAGTCTTCTGCAAATGGAACTCTTAGTTTGATCTGGTAGGAACTTTTCCTACAACAAATTGATACAAATCCTGACACCTTGCCCTCACAGCCGTAATGTTTTCCTGGCCTGCTGTTTTCCATTGTCCAACAAAGACATTTCTCTTTCCTCACATAGCTCTAAACATTCCAGTGCTGGTGCTTCAGAAATAGATGGCACAGTCTCCTCGGTTGAAAACAAGCAGGAAATTTTATTCTGCTCCCAGGTTAAACATGGTTTAGCCAACACTGTCCTTCTCCAGACTGCCCCCTGCCTCCTAGTCCTGTTGGATGAACTAATCTGGATATGCCACTAACAAAAGCACACTCACATAATGGTTAGGATCCTGGACTGGAGCCCTCAGACACTACAAACGACTCTGTTTCTGGGCTGAAAGACTGTTGAGACATGTAGAAAATCTTGTCCTTGATGATAACTTACACAGTGACTTGAAGCTGCTGCTGCACTTGTTCAGTAATTATCAATACCTTCTATACTGGATCTCTTCCCCCACTCTCATTTTTTGTACTGTTTTCTGAAAAGTTGCAGAAGCAGGTCTGAGTCCAACAAGCTCCCTTTTCCACTTTACTGCTGCTCTCTCTTTTCCTGGACTGTGTAGGTTACAACTGTGTGTATCTACACTGATTATGTTGTAAGTAGGCCCCTTGAAGTGCCATTTCAATCATGGTACCAATTAATGGCATCATATTGAGGGGAAGTAATCAAGGGAAAGCCCCTTGTGTCGCTACCTGTGCTGGCATAACACACACAGGTGGCAATACTTTCTTCACACAAAGCCACCACTCCTGCCACTGAACCTCACTTTGAAGGGTACCCTCTAGCATAGATGGGGAATTCAGTTTCCATAACTTATTGTTCTTTGTTACTTTCTGAATTTACTAGAAACTGCTAGTTACTGCCACTGGTGATATGCTCACTATCAACTGAATTGGCATCCAATAACTCGTTTATGACATAAGCCAGGGAAGAGCCATAAAATAACAACCATCATGCCAGATTCAGACTAGTAATCTGGAAGTGAAAACTGTAAATCTCTCATGCTATCAACTTTTAACTTCTACCCTCAACTAAAACAGCTTGGTTTTAATTTTAGAGGGTAAGACTTCTTAATTTATTCAGCAGTTCTGGATAGGATTTTTATTGTAAATGGATTACTCAAGACAAAAGAAAGAACTCAGTTCATCTGTTGTTTAAAATATTTATTTTACTTGTTACTAATAACGTGAAAATGTGATCAGCAGCAACATCAGTTGTTTCTTCCATCATATATAAAAGTTTGATATATAAGTAATGGAGAAGCACGAGGCAGGTGGTGTTGGAATTGCAGTAAAGGCATATGTCTTACCTACTGTAAATTTAATGTTGGTCTGGCATTAAAATTTTCTGGTTGGGCAGCACAATTGTTTAATTGGGAATCTTAAGGGCAGTGGTTATAATCTTGAGACTTTAATCATTGGGCAGCTGTACATCAATCTGTCAAGTATCAGTAATGATACTTGTCAGGATTGATAGATCCATTTACAACACCTATGTTTCTAATCATATTGTTGATTCCGTCTAACTTGAATGCTTAGCACAAGGTTTAATCAGAGTAAAACATACATACAGGAGGTTTTTCTATCAGTGTGTTAGGACTTCATTCTCCATAAGGCAAATCCACTCATCATAAAATACTATGTAATAAGTACTATTTAAAAAAAAAAAAGTTTAGTGAATGCAACATGCAGAGTTTCTGAACTGAATCTGTACTATAATTTATTTTTTTTAAATCTCAGCAAAAAGAATTCTAACATTACGACATGATAAAGCACCACTTACGCCAGAATTAAGTCTGTGTCCTTGTTCCTTAGAGGTGTGTCAGAGAGTCAAATTGATGTCTTGCATGTACTGCTAACTGATTGTGTGGAAATTTTTTTAAGTTCACTTTTTCTTTATTCTTCTGTCTTTTTTACCCATCTTCCCCCATTGTAGCAAATTAGACGCCCGGATGAAAGCAAAGGAGTTGCTAGTAGAGTTGGATCCCTCAAAGTAAATATGTTTCTGACATTTATTTTGCAAGTTTTCTTCTATAGCCTGCACTTTTCATTTTGGAGTGGGGAGAAGGACTGGAGGGAGGGGGCATTCCCATTTCTCACCATCCCATTCTTTTTATTTCAGTGTCTTTATCACTGTTGGGTCACATTTTGTTTGTTTCTGTGCTATACATAGAGCAACCATAAAGCAACAAGCTGAAGGCAAGCTGCCAAAGTAACTAGCTTTGAATTTCTTCACAAATAAAAGACACCAACAGCCTCTTTAAATTGCTTGTAATCTGGCTCATGATTAAACTACTTCTCAGATTGATGTCTTTGTGGATTAAGTGTCTGATAAGGGAGAAGTAATTTACTTATTTTCAGAATGCAGTTTCCCCATTTTAAGAGTAATTAGATTGTTTTATGCCCACACTTTTCAGTTCATTCTACAACGTACACTTTTCAGGCAAATTAATTTATTTAGATTGATATGCTTGAAAAAGAGTTTTAAAAAAGAAGGTAGAGAGGTAGGGAAATGAGAGAGAGAGAGAAAAAGAGAGAGAAATACAAGTGAGACCATTTATCTAATAGCAATAGGACCCTTTTCTGCTTTTTTTGTAAATATAAAAATATTCACATATTTATTGTACTTTACAAAATCAGGCAGATTTCTAAATGAATTCCTATGATCGTATGGTGTGTCACATTAATAGGAGACTCTAAAGTTTCCCTGAAGATACATTTTTGCCGGATGCTAATTTATGTAATAACCATACTTAAATAATCCAAACTTGCCAAAACACCTAAGGCATACAGCCTACCCTGTCAAGACTTAGAAGCTATAGTAGCCTCTTTTTTAATCATTTGCGTATTTCACCTTTTTCACGTTTCTTTTTAGCACTTTCTGAAACACTTGATTTATTTAATTTTCCACACTCTCCTTGCCTCTCCTGCCTTCTCAGTCTGTTTTTTAATTTTCTTTGAGCGTGTGTGTGTGTGTGTCACCTTTGTTCCAGGACAAGCCATACTCTCTGTTCTCTAACACTGCTATGCAGCTGCTCTTTGTGAAAATGCTGTTTCACTGAGCCATAAGCAGGGAAAAGGGAACGTTTAATTATGCACATTATTCCAGTAACAAAACCATTAAAATTGATTTCATATTAGAAACTGAAACCAGACGCTATATGTTTATGCCAGTGATATCTTGAGGCACCTGTAGCATTCCTCACTGTCTATGACGTTTAACTTTTCTTCTTCTTTTTGTTTTTGGGAAAAGATTACAGTTACAATGCAATTGAAGGAAACAGTATTCATTAATGATGCATTGATATTTCAGTAGGCAGTGCAACACTATTTTAATTTACAGAAGTAAAAAATGAAGGCTGGCCACTGTTTCCAATCTGTGTTGGAAAGTGTCCTCTGTTCTTCAAATAGGATCCCACTCTGTGACAGTATATCTTTCCTGCATGCATCTATGTGTGTGTGTGAAAATAGTTTACATTTTGGACACAGTTCAGCCTTTTTAATAAATGCGGCTTAAATCTGATTGTTTTTAAAAAGTGGGGTCTCAGTTTTCTAACCTACATTAGATTTCTCACTTCCACATCTGACTAGGGATACTGGCTATTTAGCTATCTGAAACTATTATTTAAGCACCAGAGGGCAATATGAGCATTCAAGTGTGGAATGGGAGAATGACTCTGAGGTCCCCAAATTTGAAGATTCACCCCGAAGAAAATAATAATTGCCTTTCCAAATATATAAATAACTAAATAAGAACTTTAGGGACTTGCTAAAACCGAGTATCTTTTAGAAAACCTTCCAACTATTTAGCTATTGTATTTATTTTTCCACTCATTGATAAAGAAGCACTGCTAATTAAGCAAAAATAGTTGGTTATCAACTCCAGAGTTTACTAAGCATGTGTATTTGTGTTGTACAAAAACTTTGATGTGTTTAAATGTTTTGCCAAAGGCAGTGAGAAATTTGTTACTCTATGATCTTATTTAAAATAGAAAAAAGAAAAGAAAGAAAAAACATGAAAAGAGAACAGGTTGCTTTTTCAATTCATTTTCTGATGTTTACATGTAGCTCCATCGAAAGCTGGAGGAGCTCAGAGATCACCTAGAAGGCAATGTCAAAGGATGCTCTCTCCGAGTAAATGTACGATTTCACTCGGTGATTTGTTTTTTAAAAAACTTCTGCTGGCTGGTAACACCAAATCTGATTGGTTTGTCCTCTCATCCCCATCTTTTTTCCTTTCTCTCTTTTTTCCCTTTCTGTTTCTTTCTTTTCTAGCTGGGGTTTCATTCTGACGTATGTAAAATTCTATTCAAAATAGCAGGGTTTATTTAACAGAAAACCCTACTACATTTTCAGTGAATATTGACCAAATTATTGGACAATAAAATCCCTTTCCAAAGTCAAAATTGCACTTGTAGGCAGTTCCTGAATATTGACTTTATAACAATTCCTGTGGGTATTTTAGTGTGAGCCATGCATCGTCTGTCGATTATTGAAAGCATAGTTTAGCTGAGAACTATGGGCTGGTTAACATAACTCAGATGAGACTTGGTTCATATTTACTTTTGTTGCTGTTTTTGAGATGATATGAGCCACTAATTAGTCTTGCTAGTCAAAAAGGTTCTGCTATAGCCTTTAGAGTGAAACATTAGATAAAAATAATACAAACATGGTCTGGACTGGGTCAGGGTGCCAAATGGACATGCCTGCAGCCGAGGTACCAGGGAAGGCGGGGAGCATGCCGAATGTGTGGCCAGCCAGCCCTGCCCCCGACGCTGAGCCCAGCACCCGACCCCCTGCCATGACAGCCAGCCATAGTGGCCAATGACACCCAGTCATGACAACTGGCCATGGCAGACCCGGCCCAGGCCACCAAGTCAGCCTGGGAGCAGCCATGATAGCCTGCTTTAGCCTTCTTTGGCCCAGTCAGTCAGGCCTTAGCCTGGACTATGACTTCGGGGGGTTTCCTGAGGTCAAAGCCCAGGCTAGCCACCAACATAGTCTAGAACAATCCCAGGGCAACATGTGGCAATGCCTGCACAGATGTGTAAGTGAGATCCGGTCCCAAACGAGCCAGAGAAGACCACTGTCATGTCTTTTTACCCATTTACTATCATTCAAATATTTGAAATAACTCTTCTAAAATAAAAATAAATCCCACTTTGAAATATCAAACCTGACTCTTGATTTTCAATATTCAGCAACTGAGTAGACAATTTGGAAAATGCAGTGTTAAAATGAAAACTACAAAAAGATGTGCGCATGAAGACATAGCAATGTATGTCATGGGGTGATTTCAGAAGTGACGTGGTGAATGTCCACCACAGTCAACCTCAGTCAAATGCGGGGGGTGGTGAAAGCGCCGTGCATGTCTGGGTGATTTCAGACGTGACAAATCCAAGATTCACCACGCCTGAACCACACTCAAACACAGCCTGCATTTGACTGTGGTGAACGTCTGTTTGCTACCGCCAGATGTTCATCACGGTCAAACGCGGGCCGCATTTGCATTCACCACACTTCTGGACCTGAGGACGCGAGCGGGTCCAGAAGTGTGGTGAATGGCCACCACGGCAGGGGTGAATGAAACGTAACTTCTCTTCACTCACCCCTGCCGGTGGTGGAATCCAGTCCCCCCCCCAAACGCAGCGGCTCGCTGCCCGTCCGGTGGGGGGAGGACCGTTGTGCAACGCAGGGGGTGGGGGCCATGCAGCAGCATGCTGCGCCACCCGGCCTGCCCCCTCCGGGAGCTGTGGTTCCCCATCAGATGTTACGCCGGGCCCCATCTACCACGGGCCGTAGTTCGCCAGGCCCCGCGGTCCGGGGTGGAGCGGCGCATGTCTGTTGGCGTGCCCCTTCACCCCGGGCTGTGGTCCAAACCACCCCACGGCCCGTGGTGGATGGGGCCCGGCGTAACGTCTTAAATCATCCTCTGTTTGCTCGCATCCAGATGTTCGCCACAGTCAAACGCGGCCCGGGGTGAAGCTAACCACGCTTCGTGAGGTCGGGGCAGGAGGAGGTCCAGAAGTGTGGTGAATTGTCACCACGGCAGGGGTGAATGAAAAGTAACTTCTGAATGGAAACCCGCAGCCGCGGTGGAAGGAATTGACCCCAGCCGCGGTGCATTCTGGGGCTCGAACCACAGTTCACGTCTCCACTGCATGTCTGTTGTGTTCCCCTGGCCCATGTTCTCTCTGATTGCCCCCGGTGGTGCTCACGATCCTGTCACTTCTGTTGGGGCCGCACGTGTCACCACAGCCCACGGTGAATCCATTCACACTGGGGTGGGATTCACTATGGTGAATTGGAATGCGTCACTTCTGAAATCACCCTTTGTTTGCCTCAAACCTGCTGTTGTATTAATCTCCAGTCACCTCAAATTAATATCTGTGGTTCCTGGATTTGCTTTGCTTCCCCATGCACTGTGGTGCCTGATATCATTCACAACATCATATTTTGATGCAAAATCTTAAGAATGTGAAAACATTTGAAAGAAAGAATTGCACACTCATCCTTTTACCTGTTACTTTTATTGTGTGTGTACATTTCAGTTTCTACCTAGGTGTCAGACATACAGATGCCTTCAACTCATTATTAAATACAAGTCCCTGAGCTTACCTGATAGATAAAAGGTCATTTCCCTTAAGGTCTTATACAAGGAAATTTAGCAGCTTCACTTTCCTGACAAGCCGTTGAGCATGTAAGGAAATGAGCCTGAGTTCTTTTTCTCTTTTGGGTTTCCTGCCTTTCTACTCACTCACCCTTGCTATGAAAAATTATTTTCTTGCTCTTTGTGGATGTTACCAGACATAATATTAAAGACATGCAAATATCTCCCATAGTGAATTTACAGACATCATTCTGGGCAGGTAGCTGCATGAACAGATGTTTACAGTGTGTTGCTGCATATTTATGGCTACCCGATTGTCTCCTCCCACCAGCTGTTTGCTGGATGATATCCCTTGGTGCAACACACCTGCTCATGGGGTAGAGAAGTCACTTCAGGCTGGCAAATGGGTGGCAGCCCCAGAATCAAAACTGCAGGGGCTGTGGTCAAAGCTTAATTCTTAAGAGAATCCAACTATGAAAGTCCTCCCTTTTGCAGTGAGTCCTTTTCCCTGCCGGTCTGTTGGTTTTTCTTCCACAATACTGCCCCCTACTCACAGAAACACCATGAATAACTGAAGAAACTAGACTGGCCTTTCATGAAAATCCATGTGCCTGTTGTTCCTGGATGACCAAAAACCAGTATCACAGTGGTACATATCTCTAGACATAATAGTGGCTCCATGCAACCGTAAATACATGTTGCCCATGACCACAGTTTTTCAGATTGCAGACTGTGTTAAGCATGCATGTTTGCACAAACAGACATAATGAGTCGACCAAATGCATGTTCAAAGCCAAAGCAAGTAGCTAGTGATATGTCTGGAAACACCCTGTGAGTGATCCTGTGAGTGAGATCTTCCTAATGGTTCATCTCTTCATTCCTCAACACATTTTAGTGTCACTTCAGTTGCAGCACCAGTGAGTAGAAGGAAAAAACACTAGCAGGATGATTGAGTGCTTTGGATCACATATGATTTCTTTGTCAAATATATCTAAGCAGGGATGTAGCAAGGCTGTGGTGAGCCTGAGCTGATGTTCCAGCCATGGGCCCCACTAAGGGCAAGGGGATAGGGCTTATCTTAGTTGGGCGAGAGCCACCACTCTTGAGGGGCCACAACATGGGAGTCCTGCTGCAACCTACTGTAGGGCTGAGGCAGCCACGAACCCATTGGGAGCCATGGTCTCTTAAGAGGGGTTGGCCGGGAACGACTACAGACTGCTGTTAGGGGCATGCCAGGAGCCCCATTGCTGCTGCCACAAGCCACATGAGCAGGCAGTCTTCAGCAGGGCTCCCTGGTGGCTCTCCACTTCGAGCAGTGGCAGCCCTCCCTAGGGGACTCCTGGCCAGCATAGGCACCACCCCAGCTCCTTGACGCACCCCTCCAGGGCAGCAACCTGCCAGAAAGGAAGTTTTAAGATTGGGCAGGGCCAGTACTCCACCCATGCCCACTCTAAAAAATTCCTTCTTGGCAGGGCTGTTTGCAAGTGGCCTGAATGCTGCTAGGAAATTTTCAGAGATGGGGGGAACAGGGGCAGAGTACGGGCCCCATCCACTCTGAAAATTTCCTAGCAGTGATGAGACCATTTGGAAAGCCTCTCCCACACCTAGAATCTACGGGATGGGCTCAACTGAGTTCTCCAGTACCATGCTATCTAATCCACTGCCTCTAAGCATCCATTTATATTCAGAATATTTTTAGAGGGTTTTTTTCCCCTGCTTGATGACATTTTGGATTCATTAGCTCTAAAAGAGTGTGGGGATTTGTTTTAATTTTCTTACTCCCAAGTCCATTGTTTAGTAATAGTGGATGAACATATAGCCAGCCATTTTCTAATGACTAGAATTCACTGAATAATTTTAAATGATCAAAAATCTGTAGTCAGTATATCCCGCTCTAGTGATATATGCTGAGATGTGCCATAGTAGCAAATGCTTTACATGAGACAATTTATGAAAGGAACAGACACCAGTATTGTTGATCAGACCTAACAATGGTATACAATCCTTAATTAATATTCTAGAAAGAAAGTAGTGAAGGAGCAGTTAATAGGTGCAGTTTGAAATTTATTTTTATATTTTGAATTCTGCTTTTGGAAAGGGATTTTAATACAAATTGGCTATTTGACAAGGGTGTGACAAGTGTATTGACTGATATGAATGGGGGAGAGAGTCGTAGGTATTGGCCAGCTCCATTGGTAGGAAATTGATTCTGTTGAACAATTCTGTATTAATTAAGTTGGAACCTTTGCGTTTACTGCATTTTATAATCATGTTTGCCATGCTGATTGCTAGGGCCACTGGAAATCAGCAAAAAATCTTACTAAATTTTGTGGATTTGTTTATTGCAAATTCTGCTGCAATTTTTTGAAAAATATGCCATTTAAAAAATCCTATTAACTTCAAGCATAGATGAAAATGGTTATAAATACAAACAATTTGTTTGTGTCTTTATTATATAGTTTTAAATAAAAATGACCAGTCATGGTTTTAATAAACATAATGTTATATGGGATGAGATCTCTCTTCCCTACCTCCTTGGGATTTCTGACAGAAATATTTTCATTCATTTACTTTTGGAATTATTCCAGTTTCCAGTGTCCTATGTTGAGGACTAAATAAAACAAATATTTGATAGAACAGTTAGACATTTTCATCTTTAAAATTAGCAAGCCTATTCTTGCCCTTTCAAATGAACGTAGCTACACTGGATGAAGCACTTCAGTTGCTAAAATGATGCACGTTAAAATAATTAACAGTTTTGATATTTAAAAGTTCATTCCATTTCTGAATTTGCAACCCCCTCTGAGATTTACTGGGACAGTTCACATGTTTAATGGAACTACCATTTCATTTGGGCTGTCTGCTCACTTTAGGTGACAACCCTTCATCACTTTCTGTTCAGAAGGCTTCCTATGTAACTGCGCACACTTGACTAGATTTTTTTTTCAAATGAAAGTTTAAATTCTGCAGTAGAACTGTGAACAATGCAAACATATAAAATCCATAAAATGTTTCTCAATCTGCAGACTCTGTAGGAATTCTGCACAAATAAATTTTCAGTGCCCCTGCTTCACATTGGTCTCAGTTCTGTTTATAAACACACGTATCCTTTTTTTTATCTGTAGTTGACCTATAAAGCAATATAGATGTGGTTCACTTTATTAAAGAACGAGCCCAGTTCATGACTTTCATTGGCCTCTATATGTAGGTAGAGAACAGTGTGTGCTCACATATCAAAGGCTCTTTTTTAAGCAACATAAAAGTTAGGAGTTGCCAGTATAGTGACCCATAGCTGTTCTATAATGAAGCCTGGACCTGCTGTCGTCTTTCATAATGATTTTTGACTTATGGATCCATCATCCTGATCTGACCTCTTTCATCACAAAAGTTCAATTATGATACCTTTAATCTCTTTGAAGACTATGCTTCTCTGTCTGATTCATGGCAATTTCCTGGTGCAACCTTTGGCCAAATCCTCAGCTGGCATACTTATGTTAATTTCAGTAGAGTTATTCCCATTGATACCAGCTGAGGATCTTTCCCATCATCTAGATGCCTGTCGTATAAGGAAACAGCTCTTATACACTTTGTCCAGCTTCACCAGAGTATCGCAGCTCTGCCTACCAAGGGTCTGTTTGGTGACATGTGAAATGAATAGAACTACTTACAGTTGAAAGGGGGGACGATGGGAGTTCATTATACAATTTCACAAATGACACTGAATTAGGAGTAGAGTAGAAACACAGTGAATAATGGCAAAAAACTACTAAAGGCACACAAGAGTGATTCACACATCCCTCCCTGAATGGGGAAAGCTGACACAGTGGGTGTTTTCACACAGACGCAGGTGTGCTCATCCCCGGAGCAAGTGCGGGGGTGCACTCCACGTCTGCAGTAGCCCACAGTCTGCCCACATGGCACCCCAAACGCACACCATAGAGTTGAGGGTGAATTGACCGCAACTGTATGACATTGCCAGGGCAACCCATGACCAACAGCAGGCTGCAGCAGCCATCCACCAAGCAGACAGACAGCAGTCCTGACTCTGGCTGGTGCCCCAGTATTGCACTGTCTGCTTCACTGGCAGTGCCCCAGGATGGTCTAGAACACTGCCAGCAGGGCTGCCCCAGAGTAGTGACAGCCTGCCCCACCTGTACATCTGGCAGCTCACTTTTAAACGGATGGCCTGCCTGAGGGTGAGGCAGGGCAGCTGTCGGTGTGAAGACACCCAGTGTACTAGCTTCCCCCAGAATAGGGCAGTCAGTGCTGCATGAAACGGTTTTCATGGCAAACAAACACATCCCAAGTGACCCCAATGGTACAGGCTGTGTTGTCTTCCCCCATGGGAAGGGATGGTTTATATCACATTACAAATCCTTTTCTCTCACACCCTTCCATCAGGCTCCCTCCCCTCCACACATTGATCAGCAGGGGGATTACCTGCTCTACAAACCCTTTTCATACAGCATCTCCAGCCTGCAGTGGAAGCTGATGAAGACTGCACTCTAGGTGCAGCCACACGAGCTGCAGAGGGTGCAATTGCCACGCAACCCTATGGTGGGCAAACACAGCCACCACATTACAGACGGTCCCCCACCCCTCCACAGGGAAGCTAGACAGGTGGGCCACTGTCAGAGCTCCTGCCACAGTGCACAGCAGGCTAAGGCACTGGTCACAAAAGCAGGCCCTGCCCCGCCTCCCTCCCCATGGCCTAGCCACTATCGCACCCCAGCTGTGATGTGGCCGCGTTGGTCTGGAGCAAGTGGCCACCACTCAAAGCCTCGCAGCAGACCGTGCCGTGCCGTGGGGCAGATAACATTAATGAGAAGAATATCTGAGTGAGGGCACTTGGGCCATGTGATAGTTTGATAAGAAAATCCAGAAGCAGCCTCACTAGAAATGTTTAAGGAGAGGCTATTTGAAACACACATGAGGTGTAGAGGTGGTAATGCCTGTAATATGAGGGGAAATGGAGAAGACAGGATGACCTGGAAAGTCCTATCCAGCCCTGTCAAACAAGGTTTTCCTTATGCTGCTCCTGTTTCTGTACTTTCTGATGCTTAGGAGGTTGTTGCTTTAAAATTTCCTGCTCTTCATGTGGTATGATAAAGCTAAACGATCCTTACCTTCCCAGAATAAAATTTGGGAACTGTTTTTGGAAAATATGTATTGGAAATCTTGATTAAAGTCACCTTCAGAAGATATGAATGGGCACTAAGACCCTATGCTTTATAATAAAATTAAAGGGCAGGGCATGTAACATCTTTTGGAAAACTTTGAAAATACTTCTAGAAATACTCTTTCTTTGTATCCTGCTTCTCACATTCATTTTTGTGAAAAGGAATACATGAAGATAACCTTTTATTTCTTCAGCATGTCTTCTTTTGCTACTCCTGTGATGTAATCAGTTTTCAGAATGGTTGTCACAAAGGATTATGACTTCGGATGGGAGAAATAACTGGAAGGACCACTTGTACATATTAAAATCCCATTTTCACATAGTCTTGTTTAATCATAAATTAGAGAGGAAATCTAGGAAATGCAAATGGAAAGACCGAAGCAGAATTGTTTTCAAACAGAATTTTGAAATTACCATGATTCTAAAATAGGACAATAGAAAAACAGCCAAGCATGAAGTGTGGAAGTTCCCTGAAATTGACAGATTTTACAATTGTTGGGAAAAGTTACATTGAATCATGGTTTATACATGCCAGATAGTGAAGAGTGCCAGTTCATGGCTTACATATCAGTCTCCTTTTTTCTTGTCAGCTCACTTAATCATGTAAGCAAGTCAGTGTGTGCACTGTTACATAAGTAGTATACAGGGGCGGCTGGTGGGTTTTGATGTTGGGTTTTGATGTGGGTTTTGATGCCTCTGCTCCCCGACTAGTCCCCACCCCCCACGTTTACTCACCCCCCCTTTCCCAATATCTCGTCTCCCCAGGCTGGGGGCCTGGGATGGAAGGGTGTGGAGGGTGTGCGAGACTGGGGAATGGGGGAAGGGTGGGTGCACACTCACCCTCCCCCCCCAATTCCCCAGTCTCACACACCCTCCCCCCCTTCCATCCCAGGCCCCAGCCTCTGCTCCCTGAGTTCTTTACTCACCGTTTCGTGGACTGGACTCAGGCAGCAGCAGGCAGGCACCAGGCAGGCAGGTGAGGCTTCACACGCTTCAGGGTTCAGTGGAGGTACTCGGCGGGGAGATGGGCTGCGGCGCGCATGCTCAGCAGTTCAAGCATGCGTGCTGCAGCCCATCTCGCCGCCGAGCGCCTCCACCGAACGCCCAGGTGAGGCTTTGCATTGAGCCCATAGGGCTCAATGCAAAGCTGCCACGCAGGAAATTTGATTTTCCAGCAGCGGCACTTGGACTGAACACTGAGCCGCCCGGCTCGCATTTAGTTCAAGTTTGTCCCTTCTGGGACTCCAGACTCTGGAGTCCCAGAAGGGAG
This sequence comes from Sphenodon punctatus, assembly GCA_003113815.1. Taxonomy (NCBI): domain Eukaryota; kingdom Metazoa; phylum Chordata; class Lepidosauria; order Sphenodontia; family Sphenodontidae; genus Sphenodon; species Sphenodon punctatus. The sequence goes on from QEPC01007467.1 coordinate 2,881,720, forward strand.
TGAGTCAGACTGAGGCTGTCCGGCAGCCTCAGTCTGACTCACCCAGAGGCTAGCACTCACTGACTGAGCACTCTGTCTCTGCCGGCAGCTGAAATTGACATCGGAGCACCGCGCTGCTCTGACTGCAGCAGTCAGAGCAGCGCAGCACTTCAATGTCAATTTCAGCTGCCGGC
>QEPC01007467.1:2881918-2923117 GCA_003113815.1 Sphenodon punctatus
GGGGGGGGGGGGGGGGGGGGGGGGGGGGGGGGGGGAGAGGCGAGGGCCACCACTGGTAGTATAAAATAAATCTTTCACTGATGTCAGCTTAAAATATATCTAACGTGATTTAGGAGGTGCTTAACATTTGCTAGTTTTACTGAAGTTAGTAGGAACTTTGAGCGTAAATAGTTATTCAGGGTTTGAAATAAATAATTTTTTAAAAACAAAAACCTGAGAGATGATATTTGTAACTCCTGAGTAGGAGTTCCCTCCTTTCTTTGCTTTGATTTTCTTGTTTATTTGCCTGCTTTGAATCTGCAAACCTAGTTCTCAGCAGGGCAGCATAGACTTGGCAGGATGTGTTAAGGAAACCGCATCACACAACTTTTACAATTAATTAATGATCCAAGATATGTAGTATATAAGGAAGGACAGAACAGAGGCCTTGAATTTCTTACACTTTTCTATGAACAGTGAAATACACCATCTAGAAATGTATTTTGAGATTCAAATTAGTAGATAAAACAAACAAATTTTCCTAAGAATACACTAAGAATCTTTTTGTTTTGTTTTATTTGTAATGAAATAGTTTTTGCCAATGTTGGGTGTAGCCACATGAGCCGTTATCTCACTTTGGGCAGTGTTAACAGGCGATGTGCTGGCTTGTATGGCCTGTGGCCGCCAGATGTTCACCTCACCCCAGGGCAGCGTGGGGAATCAGCTAATACGCAATGTGTCCTCCAAAAAAGGCCGTGGATGCATCAAAAGTTAGCGTTGCCCAAAGTGAAATAATGCTGCCCAAAGTGAGTTAAAGGGCCCACCTCCCATGTGGCCGGTTCATGCATCCCTACTATAAAGTGGGGTCTGTGGATCAGGCCCATAGGAGCATGTCCCTCCCACTTGCCTAACAGCTGATCATGGGGGAGGGGGCTGGGAAGAGCATGCTTCCTCTTCCCTGCTGCCTAGTAGCTGATCGCAGTTAAGGAGGTCTTGGGAGGTGCACACACCCTCTTCCCAGCCCCCCTCCCCCTAAATCAGATGTTGGATGAGTGGATGGGGGGGCTGGGAGGAGCACAGGTGCTCCTCTCTCCTACCTAACAGCTGATCACAGGGGAGGGGAGTCTGAGAGGTGCGCACATGCTCCTCCCACCTGGCCAACAGCTGATCGGGGGAGGGGGCCTGGGAAGAGCGCACTTTCTCCTCTGGGCCCCTCCTCCCCCCGATCAGCTGTTTGGTGAGTGGGTCAGGGGATAGGCACGCTCCTCACAGGCCCCTCTCCTTCAATCAGCTGTTGGGCAGGAGAGTGGAATGCACACACTCCTCCCAGGCTCCCCTCCCACACAATCAGTTGTTAGGAGGGGGGGGGGGAGGACATGCACATTCTCCTCCACCCCTCCCCCATCCCACCCATACAGCTGCCTAGTGCAGTCTTACAGCACAGCAATAGTCCGGGCATCCAGCCCCATCTGGCCAGCTCCTTAGCCCTCCCCAGGGTATAGAGGTTGTGGTGTTGGCCATAGGGGAACAGATTGTGTGGCAAGCTCTCCCGCCATCCCAAAGTGTGGTGGCTGTGCTTGCCCACCATGGGGCGCGCAGGGGATCGAGCCAATCCCAGCTCATGTGGCTGCACCTACTGACAAACTCATTCATTAGCAGATTGGGATGGAGTGGAGAGAACTTCAGAATCAAAACTGTGGCAACCAGCACGCAACAGAATCTATTATTATTATTATTTTATTTATTTAGTAATTAGATAAATAATTTTCTTTATATAGTGCCCCTCTGCCAGGTGGCACTCTGAGCACATCACAACATTTAAAATACATTTCAACACTAAATAAAAAATCAATTTAAAACAATTTTAAAAGGGGGGACACATGAAGGGGGAACCTACTCTAAAAACACCTGGGAAACAAAAAAAATTTCAGGTGCTTTTTGAAGGTGAGGAGGAAGAAACTAAGTTCAATATCTGGAGGGAGGAAATTCCAGAATGAGGGGCCTGCCACAGCAAAGACCCGATTGCCTCCTGACTTAAGGTGTGATGGCAGGATCCCCAAACAGCATGTGGAGAAAAGGGAGGAGTCTCTGAGATGTGCTCATGCTTTTGCAAGGCTGCAATCCTGAACCCATTGAAGCTGATCACAAAACTCTTCATTTGCCCACAGGCAAGGACCCATGTTCAAGAGCTATCTTGGATATTGGCAGGGAGAGAGTGAGAGACAATGCAGTTTGCAAAACAATCTCCACTCAGATACAAGCTTTCATGAGGTTTGTATTGTTGTCAGCTAAATAGCAGCTGACTCTGTACACTTGAAACTTTTTTCAAAGGGTGTTTTTAAATGAGACAGCTTCACACGTAGCCCCCCACCATCCTTGTGGAAAGCTGCTCATTTGAAGTTGGTGTGTGGGGAGGTGTACTCCCGTGATCTACGCACCACCAGCCACCCTTTCCCTGCATGGAGCACTCCTGAAAAATTCAGAGTGCCCCATGTGTGGACAGGGCAACCATGCAGGGAGCCATCCGTGTGAAGCGCTCTCCATGCACTTCCCGTGCGTGGACAGCCCCCTTCCCATGTGTGGATGGCCCCCGCTCCACACACTAACCATGGACTCACCTTCCCACTGTTCTCATGTTAAAAACATCCCAAGATTATTTTGCCAGGGCCATAGTCCAGTGCATGCCTGATGAAGGCTTTTATCTGTGTAGGTATCATATTTACAGACTGCATTGACTCTCCCTGCTCACATCCAAGATAGCACTTACATCCTTGTACATGGCAATGGACAAATGAGAATTGCACTCTTCTCTTATCAAGTTAGAGTACAACCTGTAGAATTTAATGTGGAGTTTTGAAAAAATTGTATTCAGAATATGGTGTTCTCTTAACCACTGTGAACTCATCAAAGTACTACCTCTTTTGAGCAGGAAAGTTTAAATCATCCTTTCAGCTTTATTTATTGTATGTGTTACTTTTTAAAAAAGAAAGAAAGAAAGAAAGAAAAGCTTCCACCTTAAATAGCCTAGGTGGTGGGATATTTTTATATGGAAGTATCTAGTTTTGAGGACTAAATGAACCCCCTGCTAATGTCTCAGTGCTGGAACCACCTATACAGAAAACCTGCTGAGACCCTTATTGTGTCACCATTTCTTTTTTAACAATGTTTTCTTTTCCCCACTGCACAACCAGGCTCGGCTCCCCTCGTGCTCATCCACCTATAGTGTTTCTGAGGTATATTTTGCACGTGTTCTATCACACAGTCAAAATGCTCACCCATCACCCTTGCCTTGTTTTGTTTTGCTTTTATTTTGCTTTGCACTGTGCACAAATGGGAAGAAAACAGTTTGGGGGAGTTGTTCTGCATGCTAACTCTGGCAACCATGTCTGGCATGGTTTTAGTACCACCATATCAGTCTGAGACTACTCTACTTTAAAGGTTAACCAGACAATTAACACTTACCTACAGCCGTATCTTTAGTAAGGAGGACATCTTTAATTGCTTACTAAGTTACTTAGGTACTTAGTTACTAATTACTTACTGATTAAACTTTTTATACAATGGACACAAACATGCTCAGACTGCAAGACAAACCATTTTGCCCTTACACTCAGTAGTATCACTGAAACTTCAGTTGCTGAAAGGCTATATGGAAATAGCTGTTGCCCTCTGATTAATAATTGCCTCTCTTTGTATGGATTAATTTTCATATATATAAAATTGTTAAATAATGGAGCCGAAAGTATATAGCTGCTCTTCATTGTTCTTTCCCGCCCCCCTTCCTAGACTTACAAGGCAGTGGCAGAACCACTTGCTGTTTCACTAAGCATGTATTTTTTTCCTTTAATCGTTATGTGTTTAATTCTTATGCTTAAAATCCTTTAAACAAGTTTCTCCATAATAAGAAATACCCAGGAATGCTGGATCATAAATCAGGTTCCTGTAGTGAATGGGAATGGAACTGGGTTTCAGACTTGTAGATCTATTTTTATATTTTAAAAGCCTTTCACATTTTCAGTTTCTCAAAATTCTGGCCAAATCATCTTATTCCACTCCAAAATACATAAAATTTTAAATACTTTTCACATCAGCTTAAGACCAAAATCTCTATATTTTAAAGGGATGCTTAAAGGGATGCTATCAACTTAGTAATGCCTGAAAAGAGAATCTATATATTAAATTGTAGTTTTGACCAGAAAAGTGACTTTATAAAAGCTGCCCATTCCCCTAATCTTTTGTTGGGGAGAAATGTGCAAGAGAAGTGAATTGATGTTATGGTATGGTGCATTGTCAAAGACCAAGGATGGAAAGGGATGGTCTTTTACACAGCATTGTTAGCTTAGATTAGAAAAATAATTATAAATTTTACAAAGAGCCCCTTAGAGTCCAACAGACGTTCTAGGAAGGGAGCTAGTTCTGTCACGTTAGCTAAAACGCTACAATGAGAAAAAACGTACGCCAAGATATCGTACTGAGCCCCAGCCTTTACATGCAGAGGAGAGAGTATTACAAGGTCAGGGTTTCAGTTAGTCATTTAATCCCATGGGACATCATCTAAGATTTAAGCCAGACTCTTCTGTACAGAAGTGTATTGGTGACTAAATCCTATCGTTTTATATTTGCTTGCATCATCTTTAGCAGCCCAACCATACACTTGGAGCATTTATTATAGAAAGCAAGACTTCTAGCTCCCAAAACACAACCTTCTTCTACATGACCTAATGTGAAATGGCTAATTGTGTCCATGACTACTAGTACTTATTATTCAACATTTATATCATGTTTGCACTTACAAGCCTAAAAGAAAGTGGTTGGTGCTGTACAAATGTATAACAAATGGCAGTCCTTTTCTGAAAGAGCTCCTGATCTAGTTTTCCTATAATGCGTAATCTATTAGTCTGGAACTGACTGTTGTGTCAGTGAAAGCAATTTCTTGGTCAGAAGTTTTGACATTCTACTGCTCCCTATATGCTCTGGAACTGCATCCACACCCTGGATGTCCGCACCCTGGATGTAAATTTCAATGATTAAAGGCAGCTGAAATACAGAGAGGGAAATTCCAGTCTCTTGCAGTTGCACTGCCTTTACCAGATGAAGTTATGGGTAAGGACAAAATTGGATGTTCACATCTGTGCCCAGTCCACACATCTGGAACAGAGTATTGGGAACTAGTGAGCACCTTGATCCAGAAAAAAGAGAGTTTGTCAGAGAGCATAGATAATTGAAGGGAGGATGGAACAATACAGGAACCAAACTGCCCCTCAGGCTTACTACAGGATGCTTTATTTTTGTTTACCTGTGAAGTGGCAGTATATTTTGTATAGACGTTTTGACACTCTTTCTCTGTTATTGAGCAGTTTGAAAATGGTTTCAAAAGCAATAAAGTTCTTAATTCTTACAAATATATGACATTACTGTTTCTGAATAAAATTTTATGACACAATAGACATCTAGCTGATGCCATATTATTTTTTTCTTAGTGTGAGGAGAATTGGGAGTAAAATGCTAAATTATACTTTGGTTAAAATGCCTAGGAGAAATAACTGCTGCTACACGTAGGCAAAGAAACTGCAGAGGAAGGATTTCCAAGGAATTCAGTTCATTGCTTCTTCGGGAAACAGTAAAGACCAGAGGAAAAGATAGGTGTGCCATCATTTTTTTAAAGGAAAAAATGTAATAGACTTTCAAAGGCTTTTGTCATCAGTTATTCCATTACTAAATACAGCTGATAGCTGGAGACAAATACTTTGAGAGGGGAAGATATTCTATGCATGTTTTTAAATGAGCAAGGCAATGGGGAGGTCCGTTGCTGCTGAGTGGCACTGCCGCAGAGCACCCCCGTAGGTGGACTGTGTGGGGAGGGATTCAAACAGGCCCCTCTCAGTGTGGCTACCCCAGCTATGGAGGCAAACCGACAGACGCTCCCTCTGCCACAGACCTTGGGGGAGGGGGAAGCATGTCAGGCTGACCGTTGCAATTGACATGCCCCCATCATAAGTGCTGGGGAACCCAGGCTCCCGGCCAGCTCTTGTGACTTGCAAATGCTGTTTCCCCCACCCACAGTGCCTGTGAGCAGCAGACCAGCCTGCTGGCATGGCTGGCCACTCCATTTCATGGGGGCAGGGGCTCTGTGGCTGCCCGTTGCCATGGAGCTATTTGGCTTGCCCCACACAGAGCACTCTGGATTTTTCAGCAGTGCTCCATCAGTGGGTGCTGCACAGCTCATGGGAGCACACATCCCCTGCTCCACCTTCAGACAGATGGTCAGATGCATAGCTCCTGGTTGGCCATGCAGGGTAGCATCTTGTTTGGAAACATGAATTTGTAAGTATGAGCATGTGATGGTAGACTTTTCCCTGATAGTACCTAGGAGCTTCCAAACCAACCACACAGACCACTAATGTTTACTAATGTAAGATCTATCTAAGATATCAGTTTATACATTTGTTAAAGTTAGGGCCATAATCATAAACATCACAATTGAAAGTATTCTGGAATTTATAGGAGATCTTGGAATGGATGGAAGATAGTTACCTGCTCAGTGACCAGATAAACTGAAATCTAGTAATTTTATGGCTCCATTGTCTCAAATTCCACACCTTCAATTTCTTTTTGTCTAGGAAATGAAAACGTCTTACGTTAGGTCTTTGATGAGAAGTAACTGAAAGAAAGGGCAAACTAACTTTTCTTTCAGATTAAAAAATCAATTTCTACAGAGTTATTAGGTATATGCCCTGTCTAATTTGATTTTACCAATAGCTCAAGCAGAACAGGAGGCATATTTTTAAAGGTCTGACTACCTGTCTTAGAATATGTCTTGCATGCCTTTTCCTCTCACTAGTTAACACAAAGGGGAATTCACTTTTTTGTTACTTTCTTACACAAATAAGTTGACCTAAAGAGTCTCAGAATACTGACAGATGTACAGTTTTCTTTAAGTCCCACTCAGTTAAAATTATTGGTTAAGTGGCCTGACAGCTTTTCTGCATACATTACATTGAGGTAGTTACACCCCAGTTCACCTACTCAAGAATCTAAAAAGCTTTCATTAATCCCTGAACAAGTCCTTTCTCACCATGGAGTAAATATTTGCACACGTGCAGATAATACCTTTTTAAAGCAAAATATAAAGAATAAGCGTTGGTACAGATCCTGCAGCAATACCTCAAATCGTCAGTATGAAATGTTCTTATCCTGTTAAACCTAATAGTGTGCCTTGTAGATATAGTTAATAGGGCTTTCCTTCCATCAAGATGGAATCACCTCTGAAGGTGTAAAGAAATATGACAGTAACCACTCTCAGGTGTGTATGCCATCATGCTTGTTAGGTGCCACCAACGAGTAATTAGGTGATCAGTGGCCTACTGTCAGTGGATCACACTTGCACAAAGGTTCACGATGTCTAACCAGGCACCTCACAACAACTATGTGCAAGGAAGAGGGAGGAGTGGTGGTGATGTGGAAATGGCTGCCACTTCAGCAGCTGCTGCTGGGGGAATGTGGCAGTGAGAGAAGGCGCTTGGACCTGCCTCCCTGCCACCATATTCTGTGTAGGCAGCAGCAAGAAAAGCAGGGGCAGGGAGCTGACCTAGTCCACTCCCCACCACTACTTCAGCTGCTGCTGGGGAAAGCAGTGGTAGGGAGGCAAGTCTGGGAGAAGTTTTCCGTCTGCTCCTCACTTCTGCTGCCATCAAGGAGGCACTCTCTCCATGGTGGCAGTAGAAGAAGCCACTTGGTCACTAAGGGTGAAAACAGAAGTGACAGCTCCCACCACCACCACGGACTTACCCAGGCTGTGGTGTGAGCCATCACTTGTCAGGGATCCAGCCCAGCCCCCGAACAAACCTGATGGCAGCCATGAGGGGGCAGGGAGATGCATGGACATGCGTCTGCATGGCCTCACCCCCACGCTGCATCCCCCTCCCCTCCACCAGCGATGTACCTGACGCTTTACAAAGAATAAGATAGACACGGTCCCTGCCCAGGAGCTTACAATCTAAAGACAGAGGGAGGGGAGACAGAAGGGGGAACAGAGTGAGATGGGTCAAAGCATGCAAATGCTGGCTATCATCGCGTCTGAAAACACCCTGAGACTGGTAACCTCCCCACCACCACCCAACAGCTTGTGTATAGCCAGTGTGGCTATTCAGAAGCTGTACATTTAAAAAATCAGCTACATATTCAGGATTGCCCATGGTATCAGTTCTGAAAATGCGACTATTTATTGTTTACACCCTGAGCCCTCACATGACGAGATCCCAGTTGCACTCCACTAACCACCAAAATGATGGGAAAATTTAGACCTCTAATAAAGGACAAAACTAGAGCTGAAATGGGTAGTGATGTGGGGCTTTGAGCGGTGGCCACTTGCTCATGGGTATTATGCACATTTTGGGATAGCCCTGCAAGTACTTACATAGCATCCGTAGAGGAAAACAGGTATTCAACATATCTGTTTCTGGTTTAAAATAGGCAAGTGTGTGTAAGTAAAGGCCTACATATTTTATTTAGCTAGTTGACAAGAAGGGACTTAGGCATACAGAGGGTCCTAGGATTCTTGGCACAGCTGCCCCAAAGTAGAGGTGCTGAGCCACACTGGAAGGACTCTTTGAAGACTTTAACCTTAAGTTATGTTACCAATATGCAATGCCCATCTTCATGACTGAAGTAGAAAGTTCTTCAGGTAGCTTTTTTGGAAAGTAAATGAAAAAGTTGGGAGTTCAAGACTACTTTAGGCAAGGAACTATATGTTGACATCAGAGAATCGAGCACAAAAGCCCTATGCTAGTGTTAAAGTTTTACAAAGAAAATGTATAAATGCAAGAAATCACACCTTTTATTGGTGCAGCCACATGGTGCACTTACTGCATCTCGGGCAGCCTTACCCCACTCCGGACAACAATGCAGCACATTGTGTGCCTGGCAGTTGCCAGATTTCCCCTGGGCTGCGGAGCAGCCAGGCAGCTGGCTGCTATGCACTGCATCCTTGGAAAAAGCCAAGAACACAGCAGTGTAGCAAACTTCCCCAAAATGGGGTAAGGTTGCCCAAGGCGCAGTAGCTCATGTGCCCTGTTGGCCGTCTGCCCTGCTGTGCGGTGAAGTCCGCTGCAGGGCTTTGAGCGGTGGCCACTTGCTCCAGTCCTGCATGGCCATGTCATGGCTGGGGGCAGGATAGTGGTCAGGTCAGGAGAGGGAGGTGGGGCAGGGCAGGGCAACTGCTCGAGTGGCTGGTGCTGCAGCCCACCCTGCGCTGTGGCAGGAGGTCCAACAGCAGGAATCGGATCAGGCCCTCCACAGCTCTTGTGGCTACACTTTACATGAGCAATATGCCAAGCCATTCTCCCAGACTGAATTAAAAAGAGACAACAAACAGTTGCTCACGTAGAGCTGAGGAAAAGATATTGGAAGATCATGAGTGCAAGGCTGCTTCAGGTAAAGGAAAAGAGAATACAGCAAACCACATCCTCCCAAGTGCTGTTCACCAATGAGCTGACTATTTGTGGACATGTTCAGCCAAAGGTCCTGTCCCAATATGATGGATTGACTGTATATGAGAATCCAATAACAGTTCACAGAAGTAAGGTTTTATCTTCTTGGTATCTAGACATTATAGGACAATGATGCACATACACATTATGTACTGAAACATGTCACTACACCTTACAGTCTTGGAGCCTTTAAATTCTACCTTTCCAGCATATTTCCTGGCCTGCAGAGTGAATTCTATAGAATATCACTGAGCTTTTTTAAAAGAGATTCCCTTGTTTCAGAAGAGGTGGCACTTTATAATACTCTGTGACTATATTTGCACACACTGACTAAATGTGTGGTGTTCTGATAACTGTGTTAGAACCTCCCATGACCTAATATAGTCTGTCCTCCTTGATGAATATCATCTAACTAAATGCCTGCAACTCTTGCTAGTGTTAACAATGATTTTTTATTAAACACAGTAGCTTATCAGGTGAGAATTGTGCTGTATAGCTGCACCAGTCAGGGACTCATTAGCCATTCATTACAAAACGCTACAAACATTTTATTTTAAAACAATATTCATTCACTTAAAAAATTAGTTAAACAGATTGGTTGCATTTGCATTTTATAATACTTGGCCTTCAGCTTTGTCTCTCTTACTATTATACCTATTCTTGACATATGATTGGATGGTCCAAAGTTTGCTAATTTATAAACGCCACAATTAGTTTCAACAAGCACATTTCTTTGTCTCTAAACCATTTTACTGTCACCATCAGTCTCTAGCTTTCTCTCTCTCTTTTGCTCTCACTTTCTCTGGCTTCTGCATGTGCTGTGTTTATGAATAGCTGAATAAGAGACTGAGTAATGAAGGAAGCTTTTTGGTATGCTCATGGAGAGCACAGCAGCAGTCAAATATTTATTACAATGTTATCCATTCGTTTCCAAAAGAAGATTTGAGCATGAAAAACTAGTTAAAAGAGTAAGGTGCACAGGTGTGCATTGCAGTAAATGTTCAGGAGTCTTGGTGCTTAGTCATGTTATAGATTTAGAAAAGTGTCAATGTCATAGAAGAGCCTTTAATATGGCTATGAGGATGGGACAGTAGTTCAGATGATATCTTTTGTTGGACCAACTTGTTTTGGTGAGAGTATGTAAGCTTTTGGTCAACACAAGGCCCTTTCCCAGGCAGCAATGCAGGGCAGGCATATATGGCCCTTTTCACACAGACCGGCAGTGCAGGCGGGGGATGGATGGAGGACGTGGTGATTGGGCGGTGTGTCACACAGACGCCCACCCATCTCCATGCACGGAGCATTTGCCATTGGCACCCGCTGCTTCATGCATGGGTGACGGGTGGAGGTAGGTGTAGTACAGGAGCACGCACACACACCCCACACACTGGTCGCAGTGATCACACAGACACCCACCACCACCCACTCATCCACACACGTGGGCAAGGGGGAGCGTCCATGCAAAAAGGGCCTATGAATGGAAGTTCTAAAGGGAAATGGTTATTAGCATTTCAAACATAAATATAGTGAGGGGAAAGCTAAATTAAAAAATGCATAATTACAAACATTGGGAAGTGGGCTGAAGGGAAAGAGGTAGCTCGTATTTCAGAACATTTAAATACAAGGTAGGGAACACTACAGATACACGGTTAAACAGCAGGCTGTCCAATACATGCTTTGATAGTGGCATGTGAAACCCAAATCTTTATTTAGTCCATTGCTTTAGTATCCAATAGAATTGTGAATTTTAGTCCTCAGGCCTGTCTTTTCAAGATGATGTATAAGTTCCCTTTCAGGATATGAAATGAGACATCTGAAATGGAGTAGTCACTCTGGGCAAAGTGAATACCCACAATCGATTTAATGTCTTTCCATAATCTTTTGGAAATATATCTTTGTTAGGAACAAGTTCTGCAATACGTTTTGGTTGTAAAACTGAATAAAGAAATTTGGTTCTCTGCTTATCTTTTTATGGTAAAATCCTATAAGTTCTTTACCCTGTTCTGGAACAAAAGGATCACTTGATGAAATTAAGCACCAGTAAGATTAGAAGAGTTAAAAGGAAATACTACTTCATACCATAAGGAGATACTCAGTTTACGAACTTCACTATCTGACTGTAAAATTACTATGGATTTTAAAAGAGGCTGGAGAAGGTTATGACCATTTTAAAAAATGTAGCTACACATTTGGAGATGAGTGTAATTGAATCTCATGCATAAGGAGTGAGTAATAATGTTTCTCCTACAAATGTAGTGTTGCACAACAGGTTGGGTTCCCCACATCATAAGTTTCTTCCTCTGAAATAATAGCCACTTTCAGCACGTATTCCTTCAGTTCTTCCTCTACCTGGTATGCTCTTCTGCAGCAATCCCCATTTAACCCTTGTCAGACCCATTTATTAAATTTGTTAAATTTAAAAGAGGCCTGTAAAAGGCAGGGAGAAAAGTTTCCCATCCTTGGGTGTTTTTAAAGGAGCAAGGTGTGTGTGTGTGTGGGGGGGGAAGTCCGTGATCACAGCGTGGCTCTGCTGCAGAGGACCCACGCAGGTGGAGTGTGTGGGAAGGAATTCAAATGGGCAGTTCCCAGCATGGCTACCGTGGCCACAGAGTCAACCCCCATACACTCCCCCTGCCACGGATCATGGGGGAGAAGGGAATGCACCAGGCTGGCCTTTGCAGGTGACATGTCCCCCGTGCAAGCGCTGGGGAACCCAGACTCCGCAGCACTCCTGGTCAGTTCTTGTGACTTGCAACAGCTGCTTCCCCCATCCACAGTTCCTCTGAGTGTTGGGCCTGTTTTCTGGCATGGCTGGCTGCCGCTGTTCAGGCAGGCAAGGGCTCCATTGCCACAGAACTATTTAACTTGCCCCACGTGGAGCCCTCCTGATTTCCCAGCAGTGCTCCATGCATGGCCATGAGTGGGTGCTCTGTGGGTCATGGGAGCGTGCATCCTGCTGCTCCACCTTCAAATGGGTGGTCGGCTCCAGGGCCCCTGGGTGGCCATGCAGGGTAGCGTTTCATTTGAAAACACCCCTTGAGTTAATTTCTGCATGCTAATACTGACTAGTACACAGGTAGCCCATTTGCTTCTGAAGGGCATAGTCATGATCGTCAGTTTAGGACCTGCATATACAATTATTGGTCAAGTTCTCAAAAGGGCAGCCTATTGTTTTCTAAGACAAATTTTGTGTTTGCAGGATTTTTGTCCAAATTTTTCTTTCATAATTGACTTGTGGGCTCAAATCCTTGTGCTTTCACTTCTGATTACAGGTGTTGTTTGACTCCATTGCAAAGCAGGGGGAGCTTCAGTATACCGAAAAACTGCCCTTGCATATCTCCACAGGGGCAATGTATTTTACAGTCTCAATTTCTTCTGGGAAAATGTCTTTCAGATGAACTTTTTCAGCAGTGACAGATGCCAGATTGACAGTCTGGATATTAAAAACCCATGTATATTGACGGAAGAGGTACAGTAGAGGCAATATTTTTTTATTTTTTTATTCATATTTATATCCCACCCTTCCCCAAAGTCTCAGATCAGTGCAAGCTTCAAACATCCAATCCCCTTGTGTCAGTATTGTCAGTTAAAGAAGTCCTATTATAAAAATAAATAAATAAAAATACAGACATAGGTGTGATGAGGCAGTTCAGCCCTTGTCCTCTGTGTTAAGACTGCTAGCAAAAAGGACAATTAATTCCTTTTGTAGTGATGGTTCCTTTTGTTGTTGTAATTGCTTGAAACTTTCCACTGATGATTTTTCAGATAGAAGAAGCAATAGATAAAAGTGAATTTTGCAATAGTGTCTGATGGGGCAATATAATGAGTAGCTAAAGGAACTGAGACATCATCCAGTTGCTAAATTTATCCTTGAGAGTCATTATTGTTGTTTTAAATTCTGAAAATATTTTTAATGAAAATGTAAAAAAGGAACCCTATTTTTACAAAATTTAAATATGTTTAGAATGTTGTATGTATGTGTGTTTTAGCCAGTGTATGTATATATTATGAGGGTTATATGTTGTGCGATGCAAACAGTAGCGTGTGATGATGTAGCAGGGGAATTGGTATTTGTGGGCATTAGGTCATTTGCATGTTGGAACAAAAAGACCAAAACAACCTGGGCTATTGGGGCATAACTCTTTACTTTTGAAGACATTGGGTAATTTCAGACGTTACGAGCTCCCGGGTCACCACAGTGGATTCCCAACGGTGGCGAGCCGGCTAACACCCCACCCCACCCCACCCCGTGGTCCAGGACAGACCCGAACAGACGTGATGGGAGCCGGACCACGGCAGGGAAACAGACAGTTGGACCATGGCCCGGGGCAGCACAACAGATGTTACGCCGATTCCGGGCCATGATCAGAACACCCAGAAGACACCAGGGAGGGGTGGGAGGCAGACATGGCCAACTGAGGGCAAAGGAAGCCAAAAGCGCCTAAAGGAAATGCCCACACAAAGGAAATGGGAAGGGAGGGGGAGGAGAGCGGCCGAGGCAGCGCACAGAGCAGGCACAGGGAAACCGAGGACACAGCAGAACACAAAACACAACCACACGCCCGGGCGCAGACACACCCAAACGGGAAAGGAAGGAAAGGGGGGAGCACACTGGGACAGCCAACACACACAGCACAACGGACAAGGGTCACCCAACAGCAACACAGGCAGCCCAAGCCACGGAGGTCCCCACAGGGACAGAGCAATGTCACAAGGGGAGGACAAACATGTAGGGAATGGCACCGTTGGCCACTGAACGGTGGATCTGGGTCACTGAGCGGGCACTGGGGTGGTGGGCAGGGGTCCTGGCCCATTGGGACGAAACCACCTGGAGAGCGCACTTCAGCATGGACAGGCATTGTCTCCTGTGACTTGCAGAGCTGTTGTTGCTTGGCTGGAGCGGCAACACCCCCCACCCCATGTGGGCCCCCATTCCCATGGTCCAGCACATGGCCATAGCAGTCTGGGCCCTGGCAACACCCGATTCCTGCCGGTCCGTGTCCCAGCACTTCGGTGTTGGGGTGAGCACCGTCACCGGTATCCTGAGGGACTTCTGCAAGGCCGTGCTCCTGGATCACGTGATCCAGCTCGTGGACCAGGAGACCATGATGGCCGGCTTCATGGCTGTTGGCTTCCCCAACTGCCTGGGCGCCGTGGATGGCACCCACATTGAGATCCTCCGCCCCTCCAATGGGGAGGTCGTGGAATGCGTCAACTGGCACGGGTACCATTCCCTGCAGCTCCAGGCGGTAGTGGACCACCAGGGCCGGTTCATCGACATCTACACCGGCCACTCTGGCCGCAGCCACGATGCCAGGATCCTGACCATCTCGCCCCTCTATGCCCGGATGTACCGGGGGGACTTTGTGGACATGGGGATGACCAGGATTGCGGGGGTTCTGATGCCCCCCCCTGCATCCTGGGGGACCCGGCCTATCCTCTCCTCCGATGACTCATGAAGGCGTACCGAGTCGCCAGGAACCCCGTGGAGGCACTCTATAACGCCCGCCTCTGTGCCTCCAGGACCGTGGTCGAGAGGGCCTTCAGTGCCCTCAAGCAGCGCTGGAGGTGCCTAGCAGCCCGACTGGACTACACAGTAGAGACCTCGGCCCTCGTGATCGGTGCCTGCTGTGTGCTGCACAATGTGCACGAGACCGATGGGGCTGCCCTTGAGTTCCCCGTGCCCTGGTGCCCACCCGGACCCGTGCTGCTCTACGTGAATGCCGATAACCCAAGGGAGTACCGCTATTCCAAGTGGATCCGAGCTGCCCTGGTGAGGTGGGTTTCCAGAGATGCCACCGCCTGAGGCCTCCGCCTCCCCGCCTTGGTGGCCACCACCTGTACCAGCCCCACGTCCATGGGTATCCCACTGGCCCCAACCACTGTACAGAGACGCTCAATAAAAATGTTAGAGATCGTTTCCGCTCATGCATTTATTGTGATGTGTGCCCACGTGCCCCTTCCTTACCTCTCCTGCACCGTGCCCCCCTTACCTCCCCCTCCCCATTCCCCCCCAACCCTGGAGCTTCCTGGGCCATCCCCTTGACTGCTCTGCAGGTGGCATGGAGCTCTGGGAGCTCCCCTCACCCCTGCTGTCCATGTCCCCAACCATGTCCTGGGAGGCTTCCGTGTCCAGGATGGCTGGCGGGGTTGAGGTGGGGACCGCTCCCGGTGCTGGAGGGGCCCCCCAGGTGGTGGCTGTCTCCGGAGGCCTGGTGGGATAGGGAGGCGGATGCGCGAGCCCTGCAGGCGTGCCGGCGGTGGGGGCACTGCGGGGCCCAGCACCGGCATGGGGGCTGGCAGGATGCCTGGCGGAGAGGCTGCCATCACGTATGCGCTCATGGTCCCCGCATGTAGCAGCAGTGACGTGCCAGTGTCGTGGTACTGCCGAGCAGGGGGAGTGGATCTTGCACGAGTGCTCCGCCACCATCCTGTCTATGGCCTGCTCTAGCCGTCCGAATGTCTCCACCTGCCTCTTGTGCTCCCGCCGCTCCCATCTCCGTTCCAGTCGCACCTCCACCGGCGCGGGGGCTGGCAGGATGTCTGGCAGAGAGGCTGCAGCCTCCGGTCCCTGGCCTCCACCTGCTGCAGGGCCCTCTCCATGGCCACCTCCATGCGGTCGATGGCTGCTATCATCCACTCCCCCTGCTCGGCAGTGGTCCGGATGATTTCCTCCACCTAATCCTTCCTCCGGCGCCATACCCGAGCCCTGTGCTCCCACATCCGCTGTGCCGGGGGCATGGGTTCGGCTGGTGGGGCCGCTGCTGGTTGCCCTGTTGGGGTGCACAGTGGGGTCCATTAGTCCGGCCCTGGCGCCTGCCTCCCGTCCTGTTGCAGTACTGCTGGTGGTGGGCTGGCCGGTGCCCTCCCCCTGGCGACCCTCTGTGCCCCGCCCATCCTTCCCTTGTACTCCCCCACCCCGGTGTGCCCCATGTGCACCCCCATGCCCCCACCCCACTATGGAGCCTCACCTTGCTCTTCTGGCTGCTCCTGCGGCTGCTCCCTGCCGTCCCCCTTGCTGGACGGTCCTGTGTGCCGGGGCGCCCCGTGACCTGTTGGGAAACAGGTTGGGGTGGGTTGCGGTAGCCCTGCATGGGCCCAGTCCCTGTTCCGATGCCTCCCCTCCCCGTGCACTAGCACTGGTGCCTGGCCTGCTGTGCCTGTGCCCCTTGTTCTGTGCCTGGGCGGGTCCCGGTGTCCCCCCCATCCCATCAGCAGTCTGGGGTTTCTGGGGGTCACGGGGATGGGCCCGTGCCCTGTGGGGTCCCCCCCACCCATGGGCCCATCCTTGACAGTTCATTCCCCCTCCTAGCCGCTTGCCTGCACTCTATGTCAGTCTCAGAGCCCTCCGAGGCCAGCCCCTCAGTGTGGCTGTGCTCCCCCTACGTCCACTGGCTGAGGGTGACCAGTGTGCCAGCTTCGGATCCTCCCGAGTTGGACTAGGGGTGTGGGCTCCATGTGCTGCTGTGCGAGTGGGACCTGGTGGTCCCCGAGGTCCCGGGGTGTTCCTCTTGGGGGGCTGGGCCCCCGGAGCTGGTGCCTTTGTGCAGGGCTGTCAGGGGTGGGGGTAGGTTGGCCCGTTCCCTGCCCTGAACCACGTCACTCCCCACGAGCCGTGGGGCGACTATGGAACCCTTCATGTGTAGGATGCAGTCCAGGGCGTCGTCGTAGAGGGCAGTCCATGCTCTATGTCCGGACCGCCAGTTAGTGTCTTTATCGCCTTGTACCCCCTCCTGAGCTCCTTCACTTTGGAGCGTCATTGGGCCACTGTCCTGTGGTGACCCGCCGCCTCCATGTCCCGCACTATCGCATTGTAGACATGCTCATTCCACATGTTTACCGTGAGTTCCACCTGGTGCTCCAGGGACCCCCAGATCCGTATAAAGTCCTGGGTCTCTTTGTGGCCCCATTGCCCCCCTCGATGGTATGGCCACCTCCTGCATGTGTCCTCCGCCGCCGCCACTGCTTGCCCTCCGCCTGTGGCTTTGGGGGGCTCCAGCTCCTGGACCCGTTTCCAGGTCTGTGGGTCATAACGGGAGCTGTCTCTTATACACATCTAGATGTGTATAAGAGACAGCACTCCACCTCCAGCACCACCACCACCTCCTCCTCCTCCCTTGCTTGCTCACCCTCCACTCTCTTTGCCCTTCTGCCTTGCTCCATCCCACCATGTTCCCCTGCTGCTGTGTGCCCTTTAAATCTCCCTCCCTCGTCTGTGTTGTTGCTCATTGCCTGGCAGCAACACTGCGTGCTTTTGCCCCGTCTGGGGATAATTTTGTTTGCTTCTGGCTGGTGGTTACCGTTCAGTCATTACTTTTTGCGGTTTCCCGGTGGAAATTGCTTTGACCACCCTTCCGGAGAGGGTCCGGTCCCGACCTCCAGAAGGGTGGTTGGCTTTGTCCCCTGCTGGTGATTGTCTGTGGTGAACATCTGGTGAACGCCGATCAGATGTTCAGGGCTCTTTGGCCCCACCGCGGGGTTGAGTGTGGTTCACCGTGGTTGACTGTGATCTTGTAATGTCTGAAATTACCCATTGACAGGTATGCAGAGGCACAGAAAGTTTGGAATTCTGGAGAGCAAGTTCAGCCTGATTGGTTGGAAACCTGG
Source organism: Sphenodon punctatus (assembly GCA_003113815.1). NCBI lineage: Eukaryota > Metazoa > Chordata > Lepidosauria > Sphenodontia > Sphenodontidae > Sphenodon > Sphenodon punctatus. The sequence goes on from QEPC01007467.1 coordinate 2,899,993, forward strand.
CATACCTAGTGCTTTGAAGGTTAGGCCTGTCAACTGGTTACTTGATAGCTCTTGTATTAGGTAAATTATTAATAACAAGAAACCAAAGGCATACAAATTTGTGGATTTATTAAAAATCATCAGATCTCCTGAAATTAATACAGTTGAAGTAGCAGTGATCGTCTGTGTTTCAGGGAGAGAGATCTTAAAAACAGCGTCTAGAGTGGGGAGACGGGGGTAGTATGGACTGAGAGAGACCTCAACTGGAAGAAATGAGGTCAAATAAAAACCCAGTCATCATTATTATTTATATAGCACCAACAATGTGCCTTAGTGCTGAACAGTTGTGATAAGAGACAGGTCCCTCCTCCAAGGGGCTTAGAATCTAAAATGGACAAAAGAAGGGTTGATAAAGGGAAGGGGTACATAGGAAGAAACAGGGATACATTCATGAAGTTGAGAGGATACAGGTACATGAGCTTGACTTAGCTATAGAGGAGGGCAATGGATCCTGAGGATAGACAATCGTAAACTGCACCCCTAAGGAAACTCTGGAGGTGAGGAGAAAGGGGAAAGCATGACAGAAGAGGGGTTTTTTTAGGAGGGATTTGAAGGTTGGGGGAAAGCATAACATATGAGTTCATGGGGGCAGTTCCAAACAACTCCATGAGAGAAGGAGCAGCTGGTAGGTTCCAAGGCTGGTGGGGTGCAGGGCAGGGCCAGAAGTGGGAGGGGTCAGGCCAACGGTAGGCAGAGCCAGCAGCAAACACAGAGCAAGCAAAGCAAACCATCTTAAGCCAACAATATTATGTGAAGTCCTTAGCACACCACAAAAGCAGCATTGAGTTTCACTTGTCCTCCGGCTGCAAAACATGCTACACAGTTCTGTTGCAATGTAAAAGGAAGTTGCTGCAACCAGACGGAACATTCATGCAAAGACTAGCCATTAGTGAACCAACATGTGGAATGGTGGCCTTCTTGCAGCAGAAAAGCCAAACTGGCACCGCAAAGGGGCCATTTTAAAATGCAGTGAACATTCCAGCAAATATTAGAAACCCTTCCATCCAAGCCCCCAGATCCCCCCCCCCAGCCAAAAAAACAGAAACCCTAAGTTCCATTCAAACCCCACCCTCCCCCAAAAATCAGAAAGAGACAATTAGGGTCAAGACAGGAGTGTAGCTAGGGTGACTGGGCCCCTGGTCAAGATGCCCCCCCCCCGTCGTCTTTGTCTCCGGCTGATGGGCTTGGGGGTGCTGCCCGACTCGTATGCATGTGAATTAAGTTTAAAGGCGCTTTTGCCCTTCCTCAAAATGGAGGTTGTCTATGCTCACTGCACCCTCAATGAGGGTTTACAACTGGGTGTTTCCCACAATTCCAACTACAAGCAGAAATCAAATAATAAAGCGCACATGCAGAGCACTAAATTCCAAATGGCCAAGCCACAATCAAACACACAAGGCATCCCAAAGTGCAGCCTAAGCACATTATGCCATGCAAAGAGACATTGTTCTAGATATAGAACCAGTTCATTTGTGCCCCCATGATCAATTCACACTGCCCCCACCCATAACCAGTTCATTTGTGCCCCCATAATCAATCCATTCTGCCCCCACCCATAACAAGTTAATTTTTGCCCCCAATAATCAGCTTTCCCCCATCCCATAACCATTGTGCCCCCAGTTCCATAATTAGTTCATGCTGCCCCCCTGCCCGCTCCAACCCCTACCCTCCCAACTGTGCAGGGCAGCAGCAGACCCCACCTGCTCGCCTAGCAAGCCCTCCCTCCCCTCCCACTTTCCCCCTCACCTACCCATGTGTGGGCTGGTTCAGCGGCAGTAGCCACTGAAGCAGCAGCTGGGCCGGTGGCGCTGTTTCCAGCGGGCTGCCCACTCCCACCACTCTCTACTCTCCCCGGGCAGGCAGGCAGGCAGCTGCCTTAGGAAGCCTTGCCTAAGTTACCTTGCTTGTTGCGGCAGTTCAGCGCCGGTCCCCCTGCGGCACTGTGGCTTGAACTTTTGCACCACCAGTGGCTGCCTAAATCAGCTGCTTCTGACTGGAGCCAGAAGCAACTGATCTAGGTGGCTGCTGAGGCCCCAGGAAACTCAAGCCGCAGTGCCATGGTGGGGGGGATCAGAACCAGACAGCTGCAGCAAGCAAGGCAACTTAGGCAAGGCTTCCTAAAGCGGCCACCCACCCAGGGAGAGTAGAAAGTAGCGGGAGTGGGCAGCCCACCAGAAGGGGGGGGAAATGTAACTGGGCTCAGTGGCCCCTGGCATCTGAAGTCACGGTCACTTGATGGGCACTGCACGTCTGGGTCAGGGTGAAAAACAGCAAGGGCCAAGGAGCCATTTTAAAGGAGGCAGCACAAATATGCCCAGTTCCTACTGGGCCCACAAAATTGCCCCTGCCTACGTGCAACGCATGCACAAAAGAAGTCACAAGCAGACAATATTCAGGTCAGGGGAATTTAAAAAAAAAAAAATCTTACTTACCAGGTTTCTATGGAAGAAGCAGGTCCTCAGTAGTGAGATCACTATTCTCCAGCAGCAGCAGTTCAAGCTGCCTTCTCTCCAAGGCTCCAAATCAAAGTAATGCAACACAAACATGTGCAACCTCCTGAGTCCCTGGGCTCCTCCCAACATTGCGACACAGTACCTGCATGGCCTGCCCACTTCTTGCTGCCTAGAGATAGTACCTCCCAATAGGGCAGGCTTATCGCACAGACAGACAGCACTTCTCCCTTGGCCCACTCCCACTCTGCTCTGACATCCTGCTCTTCTCTCTCCCTCCCAGTACAAAAACCAGGGGCCAGCCACAACCAGGGTGGAAGTAATTAGTGCCCAAACTAAGTCTTTTTGGGCTGAGTCCCACTAATGGAACTCAGCCTGGGCACGAGAAACCCCTCCTTCTTCTCCTTCCCTTAAACGGTGCAGAGAGAGCCATGCTTCTCACCAAAGTTCCACCCAGCCACAGTGAGCCCGCATCTCCAGCTCTGCCTTCACGCCGACGCTGGCCAGGGAGGGGAGCTGAATGCACCAGCAGCTCAGTGACTCAGCCTCCATCAGCAGGTCACTGCTGCCGTGTTTACCTTAAACAACGCAAGTTCGGGCACATGTGCAGGAGACTCCAGGCTGACCTGCACCTGACCTCACAAGCGCAGTCATGTTTTTGCTCTAGCAAAAACATGGCCATGCTGCTGTGATAGGCGCAGGACACTCCTGCACATGTTCCTGAACTTGGGAACACGGAAACTGTGATTTGGTTGCTGCGGCAGCAACTGGGAACAGCCACTGAGGCTGGGGAGCAGCACAGAGCTGCAGGGGCGTAGGGAGGGCATACAGCCGACCCCACATAGAAACCCTGCTGTGTCAGAGGAGAGAAGTTCCCACGTGGGAGCACAGCAGGAAATAAGGGCAGAAAACTAGGGAGGAGCAAGGCCTTCGAATCAATAGCCTTGAGAGTGTAGACAAGGGGTTTATGCTAGATGCAAAGACAGAGAAACAGTAGAGGAGGGGGTGAACATAATGAAAGTGGTGGACAAGGTGGATGATCTTAGCAGCAGAGTGTTGAATAGAAGTTAATGGACCAAGGGAGAGCAGGGAAGGCCAGAAGGAAGGAGGTTGCAATAGTCAAGGTGAAAGATGACAAGAGCATGGCCTAGAAACTTGGCAGTGGGAAGAGTAAGGCAAGGCTGCATTTTAGCAGTGTTATGCAGGGGGAAGTGACAGGCTTTATTAATAGACTGAATATGATGTGGAATTGAGAGGGAGAAGTCAAAGATGAGTTCTAGGTTTTGCTCTTAGGAGACCGGGTGGCTGGTGATACTTTCAATGGAGACCATCAAAGTAACTAATAGAAAAGCAGGACTTTACATTTTTAATGATGTAGAATATGCATGATCTTTTGATGTTTAGGTGCAATGTGGAAACTGTTTGGGTTTTGTGGTTAGAGAGATAATAGGATAGACAGTATTCATTTATATAAAATTTTAAAGATATGCAGTATGGCAGCTTGGCCAGTTGGTCATATGTATTGTGGTGACAGGAAAAATGCAAATAAAAAATAGTCATATTTAAAATGAAAGTAAATAGAACTTTTTCATTTTTAATTCTTCAGGATTTATGGCCAATGAGAAATTTTTCCTGCCACTGTGCATGGGAGCTGTTCTCTGCTGGAAATCTTATGGAGGCAGCAAAGTCATCTCCTAAGCCAGCTGTCCTCCTATCCCAATGTACAGGGGGAGGGGAAGAGTGTGTTTCCCTCCCCTTTATTTGTAGCACTGACAGCAGCAGGATCCACTCCATATTAGAGGCAGTGGCAGCAGGGCCCTCCAAGCTGTTTTGGTGAGGATGAGGCTGATGTAGGCCCTTTTCAAACGAACCACAGAGGTACCGCAGTCCATGGGGAATGGGTGGAGACAGAGGCAGGTGTGTGGCACGGGTGTAGGCAGGCACACAGATGCACACCCATCTCCACTGATCTTCATGCATGGAGGCACCTCCGTTTTCTCCAATGCCTCCATGCGTGGGGGAACGGTGGAGTGTGGGAGCGCACACGCACCCCCACCCATCCCCACCGGCAGTCACACAGATACCACCCACCCACCCACCCAGTCACCCACGTGGGCAGGTGGGGGGGCATCTGTGTAAAAAGGGCCTTAGTATAACCCTTCCTCCCTCGACTAATTCAGACATTTGTTGATGTTTTCCTGAACCCTGTTATGAAAATAGTAATTCTGGGATTTCCTTAGGACAACTGATATAGCTGGGCAATAAACCCTTGAATTAGTACAGTATTTTGTTGATGAAGTGTATCTAACTACTAGTTGTTTCTGAGTCTTCAGTTTGTTTTTAAATATTTGATGACAGAATACAAGATTATTAAATTAAAATTTCCCTATCTGATCCTACCAACAGGTTCCAGTTTGGGTCTTTAATATGCAACAGTTTCCCATAATGTACCTCTTTATCATTTATACTTACATTAATTTTTCCCTGGTTTACTTCACCAGGTTTTCTTTGTTTGATCTTTTAGGAGAAAGTGAATAAATTTAACCTCTAGGGAAATCTGTAAGTTTCTTTGCTTTATTACATAGTGAGATGCAAAACTCTATGACACACCAAGATTCAGGAGAGTCTGCCCAGGGCAAGTACAGACGATTATGCCAGTTTCATCTTTGGTTCCATAAGACATGGAATTCCTGCACATTCAGTTCACTACATATTACCAGACTGGAGTGCCTTTCCTAATTAAAGGACTAGAACTAACCTAAGACAAGCCATCCACTTCATCTCAGCGAATAGGAATTCCTCTAGGTTGTCCTGAAATAAATTGAAAGAGGAAGGTTGCACTGTTGCTGTCATGTTAGCAAAATGTACTTTGAATAACCACAAGGTTTTTGTACCACCTTTTAAATATCTACCATATGATTAGTTTTAAAAGTATCCACAATTATATTCATACTTTCATCGTTTCATTTAGAACCTCTAGTCTGCCTTTGCTGTTTAACCTCATTCTCACTATTAACATTCCTGACATGCAAGACAGAAACAAAATATTGACCTAATCCCCCTGCTGTTCTTCACATAGATATCGTTATGACTTCTGTCTGAGTAATCAGTACTTTAGGAACAAGCAATTATAACAAATCTTCAGTTTTCAAGTTAAATCTTTTTCCAGAAAGGATGTTCCAAAAAGGTTAAGCAAAAGTACAACTGCCTATTTTTTTAAAAAAAATTAAAAATCCTTTTATCTCACAAGTTCTTTGTCTACAGCTTTAAAAAAAAATTACCTTTATCTGCAAATTTACCAAAACTTTATCTGTGAATTTACAAAAAAGAATTGTATCCTGGCTAAGATGAGGACTATGAAAATTCAGATGGATTCATTTCAGAGTGATGAAGTGATCAGATTGGACTGATAAAGGAAGTCTTGTTTCATAGGATAAAACCAGATATGATTTGGGCCTGCTGTGGCCCGGGACCTGGTGACACATGTAAACACGTGCTGCTAGAGGTTTGCCCGGGATGACCCCGGGGAGTGTTGGCAGCTAGCCTGGACTGTGACCTCAGCAAATCTCTATGGTCACAGCCTGGGCTAAGGACCGCCATGAAAGCCACAGCACGCTAGCACGTCTGTTGTGGTACACCATACCTGTCCTGGGCCATGGGCCACAGCTGGACCTCATTGACTGCCATGGTTGTCTGTCACTGGTGGGGGACGAGGCACTGGGAGCAGCTGCCCACACATTTGTTGTGCTCTCAACTCATGCACGTGGCAAGATGGCTTCCTGGCTGCAGGCGCAACAGTTTGGTGCCCCGACCTGAACTGGGCCATATTGCCAGTGATTTTCCACCCCGGGGCAGCCCAGGGACTAGTCCCGCCAGCTGCACATCTGTTTTTACCCATAATTTCCTTATGCCTTATTTCATAGTTTCTCTATACCTCTTACTACAAAACAAACTAATGCACATTTCCAAAAGATATTCAAACTGTGTATTAAACTTACTACTACTAATAATAATAATAATTATTATTATTAGTAGTAGTAGTAGTAGTAAAATAATAATAATAATAATTATTATTATTTTATTTTTATAGTGCCCCCTGCCAAATGGTGCTCAAAGCTCTTCACCTAAAATACAATTCTTAGATTAAAAAATGGTTGGCTTAAGAGAGAAGTTAAAGCTCTTACTAATTCACTCATGCTCCCAAAAGCATGAAAAGTGTAATTTAAGGCTTCCACTTTAACTTGCGTGCCATGTAAACAGTAAAGATGTACAGTCTCACATATTGTGTTCACTTATAACTAAGGCCACTTTCAGACCTTTCTTTCCCCTCTTCCCGCCCCCCGCGTGCGTATTTTGGCTGGATATGCACGGGAATCGGCCGGTCTGAAAGCCCCCCGTGCATGGCTTTGCCGGCAGACACGGGCAGGGATGCAGAGAAGGAAGCCGTGCTGGGGGGTGGCGTTCAGACCGGCCGATCCCCGTGCATATCTTGGCTGCACATCCCCTCCCGCAGCCAAAATATGCTGGGGGGAGGGGGGTATGAAAGAGGCCAGAGGCTGCCTTTAGACGTGCACGGCAAACACGCTGCATAAAATTACGCTGCGTGTAAATATTCCGTGTGTGGGATTTAGACGTGACATTTTGCGTATTAAAGCCGGCCAAGCATTCTTTTAAAGCTGCAGATTAAATACCTCGATGTTGAGGTATTTAATTCACAGCTTTAAAAGAATGCACGACTGGCTTTAACGCACGAAATGTCACATCTAAATCCCATATGCCGCATATTTACACACAGCGTGATTTTATGCAGCGTGTTTGCCGTGCACGTCTAAAGGCAGCCTTAGACTCCATACACCCACACTTTGCCCTGGTCTTTCAGCCCAAATCCTCTTCCTCTGCCAGTTGGGGACTTGCCTTCTGGGTGTCTTCACGAAATGCCAAACGTTTGTGCCTAGGACTGGTAGGAGGAAAAGTAAGGGACCAGACACTGAAACCAAAATGAGTAAAGGAAAACATCTCAAGAGTTGCATCCTTAGGAAAGTGACCCAGTCATTAAACATTACCTAATTTGCTCATGTTTGTAGAACACTCAAACTGTATTTCTTGTGCACAAAGGCTTTTTTCCAAACCCTGAATCCAAATAGTGGGTGTGCAACGTCCCCTCGATGCTACAGAAACAGATGACTCCACAAAATCTTTGCACCAATCCTGCCCTTCAAGTATAAGGAGCAGGCATCACCTCCAGTCTAGCTGCTTCTGTCTCCTGCCACAGCACATGAGCTGTACAGCTGTAACTTAATCCTGGGCCTTTTATGCGTATGTTTAGCTTTTCATCTCCTGTGCAGGGTTACTTCCCTTTTTGCAACAGTCCTTCTGACTGAGTTATAGGTCAGGAAACCTGGTCCATTGGTGGTGATCTGTATTCCCTCTCTAAGACAATTACCACAACTACTAGGATTTGGTCTGCACTTTGTCCTGGAGTTCCTTTGCTGCCCCTAGCTCAAATGGGAATCTGCTGACCCCCAGAGAAGGGTAAGCTATTTGGAGGTCCGGTGCAACTGGTGGAGAGGATAGAGACCTTACTGTTCCATCGGAGCCACCAGCCACAGGACCACAATGGAGTCAGAGCAAGGAACCCAGGCCAAATCAGATGACAGCCAGGGAACCCCCCAAACACTTTCAGGACAGCTGGCAGTCTCCCCTGCTGACAAATGTAGATATAACAGGTTGGGAGCCTGAGGACTGGGTCTTTGGGTTGGGTGGCTGGGAACAACAAAGTAGAGCCATCTAGGAGCATGATACTGCAAGCCTTGAGAGACTCAAACTGGGGGATTCTTGGACGTGGGGTGTGAGTCTATACCCATCAAAGCCCCAGCAGAGACTTTGATGATGGGCAGGGGAACAGGAAAAGTTCCCAAGAGGCTTGAGCAAACCGGGGAACAAGCAGACTAATTATTCACTCAGGGCTGAGGTGAGCAGAGGACAGGACTAAGGTTATACAAGCCGTGAACGAGACCCCAAACTATTACAATGATCAGCATAGAGAAGATGTCTCTTTTGCCTTCCCAGTACCTGCTTTATTTCAGAATTCAGTTTTACACCAATCTCAGGAGAGTCTTCCTTCTGCTGGATGTAGCTTGAGCCATCACAATCAGGTAAACCATTCATCTGCTGGATTTAATGATCAGTGTAGCATCAGTGGTGCAATGTGCTGACTTCTACATGGTACCACTTACTTTGTTCTCCTTTTTGCTTTTATCTCTGAGGATCTGCTCTCCCAGAGATCTGTTCACCATCCAGAATTGGCCAGTCTTCTTGCATGGAACTTGAAAACCTAAGTTTTCAGTGTTTAGATACCCTTCAATGCTTGTTAATGTGTCTCCAGGCCAGGAAGAAATCTATCTCCAATGTTTACTTCAGGATCTTAACTATCTTTTTTTCCTGGGAAAGAACTAAAATATTTCTTCATTTTCTATTTCGGTCAAGACTTGCCTTCCTCTGTTTCTGGAAAGGATCTCCCAAGAGCCTCAGTCTCAATGTTCTTCAAGTCAAAGTTGATGCCTTAGGTACTTTGAGGGCCTTGTTTGAAGTTTCTCAAGGCAATACCAGGTTGTACTTTTTCAATAGGCCTCCTATTAGACTAATGTTCCCCAACCTATGTTGCTCATGACTATTCAGTAAAGAAATATAAAATATTGAGGGGAGGGGGTTGAGTGTGGTTCGGACTGGGCAACAAAAAGGTTAGAAAGCACCCAACACTCCTGGCAGAGGGAAATGTGAGTGCTGGGAGAAATCTTGGGCTGTTGCTGCAGGAAAAAGATGATATTTTAAACCATTTTGCCAGGGTTTTTTAAAGAGACAGGTACACTAAAAACTGTACGTTTTTAGTTTCTACTTTATTTTTATTTTCTGCTTGCATACAATCTTAGATCATAACTTAATTGTATGAATTATTTTTTTGAAAATGAAGTTGTGGCTTGCCATAAATCTTAAACTTTGAGAATGGCTCATGACCACAAAAAGATTCTAGACAATCTTGCACTCTCTCATTCAACTAACATCCACTTTGTCTATCTTCTTCCTATTTATCAAGGTTGCCTTCCTTGTGACAATTACATCAACCAAACAGATTGGCAAACTTGAAGCCTTATCCCCCCAACCTCCTTTCCTTCAGTTCTACCCTGACGAGATTGTTATTATTCCAGAATTCCTTCCTCAGTTTGACTTCCCCTTTCATCTCTATCAGACCTTTCTTCTGTCCAAATCCAAAACATGCCCAGGAAATGCATTGTCAAAAATTAGGCCTCTGCAGAGTTTTCAGGATTACCTCTACAGGACAGCTTCTTTTCACTCCCACGCTCTGTCAGCTTTGCCACCTCCAAAAAGCAACTTTTGGCATCCAAGCCACCATCTACAGATAGGTCAAGTGTAGAGCTAAAACAAATAGCCAATTTCCTAGCCATTGGCTAATTTGATGGTATGCAGATAGCCCCATAGCTAGCTGCAGGCCCTGCAGGGATTGCTGGTGAACCAAAATGCGGATTAGCTCAGCTGTCCTGGCACACAACGTGTATTTTTCCTTTAATCAAAGTCTCTCACTGGCTTACTGCCTGGTATCTAATGATCAAGTAACTAGATCAAGTCAAAGATTATAGACAGAGGTTCTGAGATTACATCTACAAGTTCCTTCAGTACCCTAGGATGTAATTCATCTGGCCCCGAACGCTTGAACTCGTTTAAATTAGCTAGGTGTTCTCTTACCATGTCTTTTCTGAGCTGCAACTCATCATAATCATAATTACTGCTACTCATTTCAGGTTAGACATAGTTTCCCTTGTGGGAGAAGACGGAGCCAAAATAGAAGTTGAGCAATCCTGCCTTCTCTCTGTTACCTGTTAACATTTCACCATCTTCACCAAGCAACGAACCTACCGCTTCTTTATTCTTTCTCTAGAACAAGGGAAATCCCATTTTTGTTGTTCTTAGCATCTCTTACACGACTCAGCTCATTCTGAGCCTTAGCCTTCCTGACACTGTCCCTGCAGGTTTGGGCTACCTGGCTGTACTCATCCTTGGTGATTAGTCCCTCCTTCCATTTCTTATACATGTCCTCTTTCATTCTCAGCTCATCAGAAAGCTTCTTGTGCAGCCACACTGGTTTCTTTAGATGTCTCCAATTTTTCTTTCTCATTGGAATTGTTTGCAATTGTGCTTTTCAATATCTCATTTTTCAGAAACTCCCACCCATCTTGGACTCCTTTCTCCTTTAGATTTTCTAGCCATGGGATCCTACCTAGCTTATCTCTGAGTTTTTTAAACTTCAGCTTTCCTAAAGTCCAGGGTACACATCTGACTGTGCTCAGCTTTCCCTTTCCTTGATATAATTAATTCCAAGATGACATGATCACTTCCCACCCCCCACTGCCCAAGGTTCCCACTACTTTTACCTCATCGACTAGTTCTTCCCTGTTGGTAAGGATCAAGTCTAAGATAACTGACCACCTCGTTCCTTCTTCCACCTTCTGAATGATGAAGTTGTCAGCAAGGCAAGGCAAGAATTTATTGCATATTCCATTCTTAGCAGAGTTTGATTTCCAACCGATATTAGGGTAGTTGAAGTCCCCCATTACTACTATGTCTTGCCTCTTTGAAAGTTTTGTAATCTGGTTTAGGAAATGATCATCCACATAATTTGCTTGGTTTGGCGGTCTGTAGTAGACTCCAACAATGATATCAATTTTATTTCTCAGTTTATTTTTACCCAGATGCTCTCAATGGGCCTTTCATGCTCAGATTCGTGGATTTCTGTGCAGGTGTATACGTTTTTTACATATAATGCTACTCCCCCTCCCTTTCTGTTGGGTCTATATTTTTTGAACAAATTATATCCTTCAATTACTACATTCCAATCATGAGTTTCATTCCATCAAGTCTCAGTAATACCTATTAAATTATATTTACCTTCCTGTATTATGATTTCAAGTTCATCCTGCTTATTTCCCATAGTATGTGCATTAGTGTATAGATGTCCGAGACCATGAGTATTACACCCCAATGGCTTCCCTACTGTTTTTTCTCTCAAAGTACTGGGCACCCCCAACCACTCTCCTAATTCCCAATGCATCACACATGTTCCTGTCCCTAATACTTACCTTTGTACTTATCTCTGGGCTTTTGTCTTCCTCCCCCACAGGATTTAGTTTAAAGCCCTCTTGACCAGGTTTGCAAGGCTCCTGCCACACACATTCTTCCCAGTCCTTGTGAGCTGCAACCCATCTCCTGCCAGAAGTCCTTCATTACACAAGCATAGTCCATGGTCCAAGAATCCAAACCTCTCCCGTTGCCACCATCTGTGTAGCCAGTTGTTTACCTCCAGTATTATTCTCTCTCTTCCTAGGCCTCTACCTTCAACAGGAAAGATCGACGAGAACACCACCTGTGCCTCAAGGTCCTTCACCTTCCTACCAAGAGTCTCGTAATCACATGAGATATGTTCAAGGCTGTCCCTGGCAGTATCATTTGTTCTTACATGGAACAGCAGGAAGTGGGTTTGATGTGTCTCAGCAACCTGTCACATCCTGGATCCACACACTGGGGAGACAACACACCTCCCAAGATTACATGTCAAGTCAGCACACAGCTGCCTCCATCCCTCTCAGTAGGGAGTCACCAACCACTGCCACCCTTCTCCTCCTCTTCCTGGGGGTGGCGGTTGGACTTCTCCCATCCTTGGGGGAGGGGGGTTTGAGAGTCCTCCTTCCTGTCCAGCGGAGCTTGGGGTGGCAGTCCTCTTTCAGACGACCCAGAATCACTCTCAGTGGGAAGACCATAGAAGCGGTTGCTTAGCTCCAGTGACAAAGAATGTCTTCTGATTCTTCTGCTCCTGAGAGTCACTTTCTTCCATGTGCCCTCCTCTTCCATTTGGTTTTCTTCCTCCTCCTTGAAATCCTCCTCCTTCTGTTGACCTTCCTTCAGTGCTTTTTGTGTCCTGTCAAAGAACTCTTCATCTTCCCTGATAAGCTGAAGCATAGAAAGGCATGCCTCAAGCCCTTGCATCTTCTCTTCCAGCAGGGATACCAACTTGCACTTGTTGCAGATGTAGTTTCTTATGTCTTCAGACAGGAAAACAAACAAGGCACACACCTTGCAGGTCACCACAGAAGCTCCCTCACTGTCCATGCTGCTTGGATTTCTAGATGAGTTCACAGTCTTCCTGAACCTCCCCTGCAAACTTCCCTGCTAAACTTCCACACAAAACTCCCTGTTGTCTCCTCCTGTTCGCTCGCTCCTGGATCACTCGCTCCCTCGGTCTGAGAGCCTTTACATAAGGCTGAGTAGTGCTCAGTCAGCTGAGGGCTGCTGGTCCCAACCCCAGTCAGGTCAAATTTAACACAGACCTTGATTAAGTCTCTGCAGGAATCAGTAGTGACTCAGCTGAATTAGCAAACGCCCCACTCAGGATTCAACACCATGTGCCAGAGCACATGGGCAGCAGACACAAACACAGCCACAAACAGATAGCCACACACTCACCCACTCTTATCTCTTGACTCTCGTCTCTTCCACCAGTCCCACACAAAACTCCCTGTTGCCCAGTCTGTGACAGCAGAGGTAGCCCAGCCTGTGACACCAGAGGTTTCCGGGCACACCACAGACATGGTGGGGCACAAGCAAACATGCCAGTGGCTCATGGGCCTCAGCAGGCCAAAGCGGGCTACTATCACATTTGTTAATACCCTGAGTGTGTGGCCTCCACCTCCCCTTCAACCAGCCCAAGCCACCACAGTCTATTTGTAGTTCTGTTTAACTTCACAGGACTGATCATATATATTTAAAGAGTCTCATAGTCCAACAAGCCCCGTCTGGGCCTAAGAGATTAAAAGTCCCTACCTGGGCTTCCACACACACCACCTCAAGCCACAGCTATGCCAGAGTCCTTACTTCCCAAGTCCTAATTAGAAGTTCCACTAGTCAGCAGCCATTTGCCTCTTCTGCTCAGTTTCTCACGGTAAGCTGGGGAAGATCTCCCTGAGTTCCTTACTCTAGCAACACCCCCCTCAGACTGGAAAGCAGTCCCTTATATACCCATCAGCCTTGGAGCTTCTTCTCTTTCATTGGAGCCTGGTATTATCCTTGGTTCACGTAGCAGCTGCACCACTTAGCACCTGCTTCTAGCGTGATCCTCTATTATAAGTGTCCATTCCTTTCGTGCTGGTGCTACCTGTTCTCTGCTACACTGTCAGATTAGTTGGTGGTTAGCAAACTGGGTACAGGGCTGGGGCTACATGGGGGGCTTGCCTGAAGAAGGATGGGAGTGGTTTCACTTACCTCAAAAACAGCTGTGGCAGGTGGCATGGAGGCTCTCCCAAGTTGCAAGCAGCAGCAGCAGCTCTCCCTGGTCTGTTGGGACACAGGCTAGCCTCTCCTTTTCATCTGACTTGAGTTCTGCAGTCTCAGTGCTTACCCAGTGCCTGGCTGCCATTGGAGACTGGATGCAGGCGAGCCGATCGAAGCTGAAACTAGACAAGACCGAGGTGATAATAGCTGGTTGATCTTGTGACCTGGGGGAGGTGGGAATCCCTGTTATTGATAGGGTCCAGCCTCCCTTGATCACTCAGGTTTGCAGCCTTGGGGTACTCTTGGATCCACTGCTGTGCCTGGATTGTCAGGTTGCAGTGGTGACCAGGAGCACTTTTTACCAACTTCACCTAATGAGACGGCTGCAAACTTTTCTATCTGATTCGGATTTGGCCTCTGTCATCCATGCTTTTCTAACCTCGAGGCTAGACTACTGCAATGCGCTCTACGTAAGGCTGCCCTTGAAGACTGTTCAGAAGCTGCAGTGTGTGCAGAATGCAGCGGTCCGCCTTCTGTCGGGGACAGATCACCAAAACCACATCACATCGGTGCTGTAGAGTCTGCACTGGCTGCCAGTAGTCTTCCAGGCACAATTCAAGGTGCTGATTTTAACCTATGAAGCCCTAAACAGCCTGGGTTCCAGGTATCTGAAAGACAGGCTCTTCCCCTATGTGCCAGCGCAGCCTCTGTGATTGGCTGAGGACGTCCTCCTGTGAGTGCCAGCTGCCCGTGAAGTTGTTACAATGAGGGCACACAGGAGGGTTTTCTCAGTTGCTGCCCCACAATTATGGCCCTCCCCTTGGAGATCTGCCTTAGGCCAAGCCTGTTCGTCTTTCAGAGGAGATGTAAGACCTTTTTGTTTGGCCAGGCGTTTGGCAGGCAGGAATAGGATTGGGTAGGCTTTGGTAGAAGGGATTGAGAAGGAGGATTGGTGGGTGGCAGGTGAAGATAAAGGGTGGGGTGCATGGTTGGGATGATGTGGGTTTTAAGGGGTTTGAAATGTATTTGACTGGATTTTATAGTTTTTATGTTGTAAGCCGCCCTGAGTCTTTGGAGACAGGTGGGGTAAAAATGTAAATAAATAAATATTCCCAGGAAAGCCGCTGCCTGCTACCTGCTCCCACTGCTGCTCTCGTGGATTTACCAGCTAGCTAGACCAGTCCTGGGAGAGCCTCTTACTTCCCACCACAATGAAACCCACACCCCATCCTGGCTACTCGAATTATCCAAGAGGTTACCAACCAGAGAGCTTACAGGATCCTGCAAGGCCTCTGGATAGCAGCTTTTAAGCAGATATCTGTTTCAGCCACCCCAGTCAGGTTTTCTCCTATCAAAATCTATAAAGCTGCCAAAGGGCAGTTAATTTGGTTTATTAGCCTATTTGACTAGATCTGTATCAGCCTCTTGGACTGAAACCAGCAGGGCTTCATACCGCAAAATATGCAAGTCTGTTGCCTTGCAATCGCTAAACCTTTTCACCAAACAATATAAAGCAGATATTGTCTCATTGATAGATGCTGCTTTCGAAGAAGAGTCTGTTGTCCACTTCTTACCCATCCTTCTTCCTCTTTCTTTCCCATTCTTCCATCCCCACCAAAATTCTGAGTGAGACTGTTAATTCCCACATGTCAGTATCCAGGTTGAAAGAGACTTTGGGTGATTTCAGACGTGCCAGCCGATGGGCTTGCCATGGTGCAGGATCAAATCTTCATTTCCCTCCAGAATCAGGCCAGCGGTCAACAGACGTACCGGCTGATTCCGGGAGGGGACGGGGCCATGCGGCGCGACATGCGGCCGCACAGCCTTGCCACCCCCCCACTCCGCCGGCTTTCCACCCTCCGTGAGACGGGCGGGTGCAGCGGCCAATGTGGCCGCTGCGCCCAATACGGCCTGGGGTCTGGGCCATGGCCCAGAATCGGCGGCAGTAGCAGACGTTACCGTCCGCCGATTCCAGGCCGTGGGGCAGTAACAGACATTATGGTACCACGATCAACCCCCGTGGTGGCCGCGGTACCGTAACGTCTGTTGGGCCCAAAAGAGATTCCCACCGGGTGTTCACCCCCGGCAGGAATCTCTTTGACCACGCTTTTGGAGCTCCAGCTGCCTGGAGGTCCGAAAGCGTGGTCAAAGAGATTCCTGCCGGGGGTGAACATCTGGCGGGAATCTCTTTTGGGCCCAACAGACATTACGGTACCACAGCCACCACGGGGGCGGTCACCATGGTTGACCGTGGTATCGTAACGTCTGAAATTACCCAGAGTTTATTAGAATAGAGCATTTTTCATTTGCTATGTACTATTCTCCTTACCAAGTGCTCCTCTGACCTGGAAATGTTTCCTCCAGTGTATATAAATATTACTAAATTTTCATTTTTCATTAAACCTGTTGTAAGCCCCTTATATACTGAAGTGTGGGGTTGGTGCCAAATATCTGTGGAGTTAGCTTTTTGTACCCTTTGGGTGTAAACAAACAAAGCAATCGCCCTCTGCAGTCTGGGTTCAAACAATGCAGCCTCCACTCACATGTTTAGCGTGTCCAGCCTAATAACTGGCAGCTTCCTGCATGTATTCATGTACTTGTAGGCAGCTCTGACTTATGGCACCAGTGAGAGCAAGAGCGGAAAGAAGGACAGGAAGTGGTCACTCCTCAGAATGCTCTAAGCTCTTTGCCCACGACTCTATGGTGCTGGTGGGCTTGTATGCACTGAGGTGCTGCACACAACCTATTTGATGGGATGCAGACACGTGGGCGCACAGTAGCCTGGGTGCGCCCTCACATAGGGCTCTGCATACTCTGAGACCCTGCCATGAGTAGGGAGCTAAGTGTCCGGTGGGTGGTGGCCAGTGGGGCCAAAAATCTAATAAACAAGCAGGTGGACACCCACCTGCTGTGGGCTACCATCTCATTTATTAACAGACCGTTAACCGCAACAGAGGGTGCTGAATACATACATCTGGCGTTGGGCCAAGGAGCCCTTTTTTGTAAGGCTATGCCTAGGCAGGTGAGAAATGCTCTATATTTTTAATAAACTTGACCATTGGTTTTAATTTTTTACAACTTTATCAATAACAATAATGTTAATGTATAGTTCACATTCCAGACTATCCCCATCAGTGTCACATTATGTTCCTGTTTTCCAGTTTTAAAAAGCAAACTCCTTTCTAACAGGGAAAAGGAGTTTCCCCCAGGCCCCACCCCTACCTGTCTGTCTATGAATTCTTGAAAAGTAATATACCACCTTAGCCTCATGATTTCTCTTCATGATTTCTTTTCAGCAACTAAGATACAGAGCTGGAAAATCCAGCTCTGTATCCTTCAGATGATCAGAGGCAAAGCTGCACGGCGTTGTTTTCCCACACAACAAAAGCTGCGCAGCATTTGTCTGCCAGAGTTTTTCCCAGAGCCAAATGCTGCACATACTGCCCCGTAAGAAAACGGTCTTAGTGAAGATGGGAAAAAATTAATTTTCTTGGGGCGTGGGGGGCACTGCCATCTTCTAGAAGGTCATATAGTAGTCTGCTGTATTTTAAGCAAAACATTTTTAACCCTCAGGTTCATAGCAGTTTTCAGATAAGTCATTCATTTAGGAAAAGTTCATAGTATTAACCTTATTGCTTGCATTATTGCTGTTAGAAAGCCACAGTAGCTTATGTTAGGCAGTACAGTTCCAGATACAGCATTTGTTTCTCTTCAGCTCTTTGCAACTTTATACCTTGTTTACAAAATCTCCGAAGTCAACCAGCTACTCCACCATGATTACAGTGATTTAATTTTAAGAATCCCTGAATAATATGTCCTTTGTTACTGTGTCCATGAACCATAAAAATATTCTTTGAAAACAAAATTCATTATAGAGTAGCCTTGGAGATCAGCTGAAGGAGAGCCACATACTTTAGTTTATTTCACTTAAATACTTGACAATCCATGTACTTTTCCGTTTTAATCTGTGTAGGCTTTCTAGAAATAGTTTCATTCTTTTTTATTTTTCAGTGAACAGGTACTTTGTATGCTTGATAAATACTGCATCTTTCAGTCACCTCAGTGATTGCTATACTTCAGGCTAAGGTGGCATTTTTGTTTTAATGCCTTTTTTCATTTACATGTAACTTCCCCTTTTAAGCAGAAACTTTCCATGCTTAGTTATTCTACCACAAATGAGAATTTCTTAGAGGAACTTTGAGCCATATCCATTAATTTTTTTGAACTATGCATTGTGGGGGGAGGAATGCATTTTGCTTAACAAAAATATTTAGTACTCTTGTCACTTATAGTTGAAAAAACTAAATTTTAGATATTTGTAGTTTTAGTCTCAACAAATACTAAGGCTTTGATTGTCTAAGCTGCCTCCAGTTGGCACTAGCATCTAAACACAGCTGGTGCCTGAAGCGGCACATAGGGTTTATTTGCAAGACTGGGGAGGTGGTCTGTGGCTGCTGAGTGGCACAGCTGTGGAGCAGCCACTCAGGTGGAGCGTGTGGGGAGGGATTCTAATGGGTGGCGCCCAGTGTGGCTACCGCAGCAGCCACCTCACGCTCCCTCTTCTAGGGTTGCCACCTATGTATAATATCTTCCCAGGCCGCTTATGAAAAATCATGTTGCAGGGCCTGCATTGGTGCCGGTGCCAATGCGGGCCCTGCAACATGTATTTTTCATAAGAGGCCTGGAAAAATATACATAGGTGGCAACCCTACCTTCCATGAACCAGGAGGGAGGGGGAAAGACGCTGGACTGGTGTTTGAAATTGACATGTCCCAGCGTGAGCACTGGGGAACCCAGCCTCCTCAGTGCCTGCAGCCAGTTCCTGTGACTTGCAAATGCTGTGTCCCCCACCCACAGTGCCTATGAGTGGCAGACCGATCTGCTCCATACAGTCAGGGGATATGTTGATGCCCATTGCCATGCACCTTTTTGGCTTGCCCCACACAGCACACTCAGGATTTCTCGCTGTGAGTGGCCATGAATGGGTCCTGCGTGGCTCATGGGAGTACGTATTCCCCCGCACCACCTTCAGATGGGCAGTTTGATGAGTGGCTCCTGAATGGCCATGCGTGGTAGCATCTTGTTTAAAAAACACCCACAAACAAGGAAAGTGGTCTTTGCCTTCCAATTTCTCTGACAAAAGAGGGAAGGGTAGAACTTGTCTCCACTTTAACTTTATGCTGGTGCATTGCAGATTACTTTTACATAATGTAAAGATACCGATGCCCATTTTGGAAAAGACCCCCCCTCTTCCTTGTATTCTTTGCTAAACATCTTTGCTCTTAGATAAAAGATTTGAAGGATAAAGGCATGTTCGTGTCAACATGAGTTGAGAACAGCTGCTGCTACTTCAGAGAGCTTTTGTGGCTATTTCTACTGCAATTGCTCTTTGAAGATACAAGTTAAGAAAATCACATCTGTTGCCAGAATCTCTTGGAATAACACACTCCTCTGTGAGAAGTATGTTTCTGTTTGTTTAGATCCCACAAGCACAATTATTTTGCTATATGGTCACGTGCATAAATATTCACAGAATTTCTGTAAAACGGGGAGTGTAGTGTGAGCATGTGTGAGTAGCAGACATGCTTCCCCTACTCTCCAGGCTACTGTTATAAAAAATAAGTAGAATTCAGTGATTGGCACCTGAAAGAAACCACACTGATTTAGGACTAAGTGATTTAGGAATGGTAAGAAGTCAGAAGAAGAAGAAAAATAGTACTGTTAAAGGACTTTTACAGCCCCCAGAAATCAACAGAATCAACCAAGGAGGGAGACCCTGCTGAGAACAAGATCAACAAAATGGCTGCTGCAGCTTCAGAACCCTCACAAGGTACTGTGTAGCTTTTTCTGAGAGCTTAAAGAAGGGCAAAACAAGCTACTAGAAAATTTGGGAGCAGTGAAAAAATCCATCAGCTCCCTAGATACAAGATTTGACACCCTAAAGGTCAGATTGGATCCGGTGGAATTAGGGTGGCCATAGGTCCAGAATTATCCCGGACCATCCTCTTTTTGAGAAACCTTGTGCTGTCCGGGAGGGGAGGAGAACTGGACCATGCTGTTGTCCAGATTTCCCCCCTCCCTGCAGGGCCACGCTGCTGCCTGACCCGCCTCTAAAGCCCATGATGCACCTGTGTGCAGCTGCAGGATGGGGGGAAGGTGCAGGGAGCACAGCTTCAGACAGCAGGTGGGCATTTTTGGCACGCGGATTGGTCGCGCGTGCGCTTTCCCTTCCCGACCCTTGCGTGACTGAGCCGTGGTAAGGCTTGTGAGGAGTTGGTGGTTGAGGTGAGGAGGGAAGTGGAGAGACAGTGTCCGGAGCAGGAGGAACTTCTTCAATCATTTCCCCTTTTCTATCCTGGCGTTGGTCTGACTCAGAGAGAGAGAGAGAGGGGCGAGGTGATGACGGACATGAGGCAGCAGACAGCAGCAGCTGATCATCACATCAGAGAATCAGACTTCAAGCAGCACTGCTGAGCGCTCACTGTCCTGTCCCCTCAGTGCTTTCAGGGCCCGCCGGGTGCCCCAGGACTCCAGTCTCCCAAGTGGAGCCAGGCCCGTTGTCGCAGCAACTAATTGGGCAGCAGCAACACGCAAAGTGGTGGGTGAGTCAGTCTGTCAACACAGTAAAGCCAAGTGAGGAGCTCAACTTTACACTCTCTTCTCTATCATCCTGGCCTTGGCTGGAGTGGCAAGGAAGGTAGCATGTGTCCCCTCTCCCTGCTGGGGCTCTGTTGCAGGGAGGGCAGCGGGCAGTGAGGAGGAAGAGGAGGTGAGTCCGTGGTGGCTGCCGTGGGCTCCAGGTGCGGCAATCAGTTTTAGCCCACTTCCATCACTCTAAATTCATTCTAGCTGCTTTTGAGTGCCCTTTCACAGCCTCCTTCTGTTCGGCCTTGTGTGGCCTCGATATCGACTTCTTCTGTCCAGCAAGCAAAGGGGAGAGGGGGCAGTCTGCCCTGCTAATGGTGCTCCAGAAGGCAATAGGCTAGCTGATGCCTTAGAAAGCAGGAGGGAAGAAGAGTGAGCACCTTCAGGTTGGTGCTACTGAAGCAGAATCTGCTGTGGGGAAGGGCGAGGTGAAGGACACTTATTCCAAAATAATGGTATATGGGCAAACCCAGGCCATCAATCAATTACATATCATACTACAGAGACTGGCCCCAAGCAAGCATTTCTGCCTCAAAATAGGCAGGACCACTCTCTAGCATGAGGAGCCTCAAGTGAGATCTCTGTCCCAGCCATCACCCCGTCAGACAACAAGAACCCTCCAGCGGGGCTCAAACCCTTCTCTAGCCTCCATCTGTAGCAGACAAAGCAGAGAGGATTTACCCACGAGTCTCCCCCTAAGGAATCAAAGCTTCTCCTCTCCAGTAAGCTGAAGACAAAAGCAACAGACACAGACACTACAGCAGCCATGAACTACATGGACTAGCTCAGCCCCCTAACAGCATCACTATTCACCTTCAAGGAACACTTTGCCCTCCCCTTACTAGGTCTTTCTGCATCACAACTTCAAACACCCAACCACCCTGGAAACAGGAGGGAGGCTCCTTAAGCACCAAGCATTAATTAAGGACTCCATTGGATTGTTAAAGCTATATGTTGAAATAAGTTAATAGTAATTTTAAAAATAACAGCCAAGGGATGGGGGGGAAGCAAATGTCTGAAAGGTATAAATTAATAATCAGGCTACCATTGAAATCCAGTGAGAGTGGAGTTACCATGCTGGTATCCCAAAAAAGAAGATTAGATGGAGACAGTAGTTCAGATGATCTGTATTATTGGGCCAGCTCGTGTTAGGGAGAGTAAGCAAGCTTTTGTTCCAGCGTCTTCCTTCCAGGCTGACAGAAAGTCAGAACTAAGCTGAACAATTGCAAGCTTTAGACACAGGGGGGATACTACGGGGTTGCTGGCATTTCAAATAAATAGTAATAATAACAAAATCAGTCAAGCAAATGTGAGTGATTGTAATTGATTCTATGGATTGAGATCAAGGTCATGGGGGCTTTGAACATACATGCTATTGGAAGAATAAGTCCTTTGCATTCTCTTAAGAGGGGCTGCAAGATTCAGTGTCTTGCAGCAAACATTTTACTGTTTAATTTTATTTATGGAAACTGAAAGCTGTTTGGAATGAATTAAAGGACTTAGGAAGGCAGAGCAGGGGCCTCAAGATGAGAAGTTCCCCATCAACAGTTATCACCTTAAACTGGACAGTGGACTGAGCAGACGCAGCCTAGGTGAGCTGGTCACAGTGTTCCACACTATGGTGAGTTGTACAGTCATTTCTACCTTAATCATAGTAATTCTAAATTTGCATAAATTAATATAAATTACCATATGTACATGTCATGTGAATGTTTGTCCTCTATTCTTGCAATGCGTCAGTGACCACCCTACGTGGAATACAGAGACAGCGATCTGGAAGACCGGGATGGGAGTTGGGGGGAAAAGCCTAGATGCTGCATAAATGGAGATAAACTATTTGCTCAATAGAGTGGAAGATCTAGAAAACAGATAAGATGCAATTTTCAGATTCATGGAAATTCCTGAGAGAGGGGAAGGAAAAGACACCCTAAATCTTATCCAAAACATTATCATGTCCCTTGGGAATGATTTCTCTAATGCTCCCCCTCCTGAGATTCAAGCCAACACACAGTGAAGCTCCCAGAGCCATAAAAGTGAAATTTCAGAAATATCGAAAGAGAGGATCCTCTGGGTAGCCAGGAAAAGAGGGAAAATTAAGTATCAGAACTTCAATATTTTTGTTTACCCAGATCCAAATGTGGAAATGGTTAAATAAAAGAGAAAATCATGGATCTCCTACAGAGAAATCCTATTCAAAAAAGGTCTAATGTCCTCCATCCACTATCCCGCAAAACATTCCTTTGAGTTCCAGGGGAGCTGAAGATTTTTTGAGACCCTCCAAGACCTAGATATTTTTCTTAGAAGGCACCGGAGCTCACAAGACAGTCTAGCCTAGCATCATACAAGGAAACACCAGATGGGCTGGCAGCTTCAATCTGAAAAGGGGTTTACAGATATTCCCTCAAATTTTATGAGTTGCTGTTTAACAATGAAAAAATTGCTATTGGTTTGTGCACTTAATTTCAAAGAAACCAATAAATTAGCCTGAAGGAAGACAGGTTAATGTCTAAGGGTGAAAACAGACATGACACTAACCAACCACCCTTTAACCACCCTTGGTGGTCATTTATGCATGTTTCAGGGCTGCATAGGGCACCAATACAGCCCTGCAACATGCATAAATAACCACCAAGGGTGGTTAAAGGATGGTTAGC
>QEPC01007467.1:2929450-3004855 GCA_003113815.1 Sphenodon punctatus
TGGCAGGTGGAGGCAGTCGCAAAGGCTGCTTTCTGCCAGTTGCATCTGGTGTGGAGGCTGCGTCCGTTCGTCTCCGGCCCGGACCTGGCCTCCCTTATCCATGCCTTCGTCACCTCGAGTCTGGACTACTGCAACGTGCTCTACGTGGGGCTTCCCTTGTTCCTGGTTCGGAGGCTGCAGCTAGTGCAGAATGCGGCGGCCCGCCTCCTTTCGGTGATGGGTCGTCGGGAGCACATAACACCTGTGCTCCGGACTCTGCACTGGTTGCCAATAGTGTGCCGAGCCAGGTTCAAGGTTTTGGTGTTGATCTATAAGGCCCTTCACAGTCTGGGCCCCTTCTATCTCAGGGACCGCCTCGCCCTCCACGCCCCAGAGCGGCTCCTTCGGTCAGCCGGGGGTGCCTTCTTGGAGGTCCCCCGTGTTAAGCGGGGGGCCACAATGGAGAGGGCATTCTCGGTGGCGGGACCGCGCCTTTGGAACTCCCTCCTGGAGGAAGCTCACCTGGCCCCAAGCCTTTTGACATTCCAGCGAAGTTGTAAAACCTGGCTGTTCGCCCAGGCCTTTGGGGAGGGGGGGGTTAGAGGGTTTTACTTCCCCTACCCTATTTATTTATTGTTTTATTGAGTCCTGGGCCCTGTTTTATATTTGAATTGTTTTTGATATGTTTTAATTGGTTTTAGATATATTTTATATGTATTGTTTTATTGTTGTGAGCCGCCCCGAGCTGTTTTTAGGAGGAGGGGGGTAAAAATCAAATAAATAAAATTAAATAAATAAATAAATAAATAAACTTCATCTCAAATGAAATCTGAGAAAGTTCACTTTATTTATAGGACTAAAATGTGTCCTTATTCTTTTGGTTGCACAAGGGAGCAAGGAGCAATATGGTGCAAGGAACAAGCAGCACCCACTAATCACCACCACCTCTTTAAACCAGGCATGCAGGAACATGCATGCACCCCAGGTATTCAGTCCTCTTAGTGACCAGAGGTGTCCTCAAACTGAAGTGCCCCCTCAGAAATCTCCCAAGTTCCATTGCATCATAAGCCTTTGTTGACCTCACATTGTTTCAGGTCTGCCTGATGTATTGGACAGTCAAATGAGAGAGCCATTGTGGTGTGTATCCTTCCAGAGGGTTTCTGCATGTTTAAAATGGCCCACAAAACGTTATAGCCAGGCTGTTATCTTGTAAACAGAAGAATCTCTTCTTAAATATGAGTGTCTCACAGAAACCCCTTGCCTTCACTGACCCAGTAAAGGCAGAGTAGTGTAGAGAAAACAGCAGGCTCCTGGGGGGGAAGGGTGGGCAGCTGATTGGCTGAAACAGCCTGCCAGTCAATCAGTCATAATTCCAAGCGCCTCCTTCCCCCAGCCAAGCTCAGTGACTCAGCTCCACGCCACCACTGCATGAGTAGAGAAGTGCACGCAGTGCACGCTGTTACTGTGCGAAGTAAGCAGCATGGCCCTGGCTGATTTCAACGCTATCATGGGGAACCAGGGAAAATCACAGAGGGGGTCCAATTTCATGAAATTCGTGCCCCCTGTGGCACCCGTGACAAATTCGTAGCCCTACTCATAAGTGTCCTCTGAAATTTGCATATCTGGCCACCCTAATCATTAGTGAGCTGCTGGTGTAGAGAACATGAGCAGAGGGAGTAGGGACGAGGTGGGAGAGAGAGAGAGAGAGGCCTGGCACCTCGATTTTGTGGTGTCAGAGACCTGTTGAGTAAGGAGGTAGAGTCTCTGGGGGTCATGTGTTGGTACCTCCAGTGGGCAGGGCATCCCCCTGATAAGATGTCCTTTTGAGCTATGTCTAGTTAGAGTAGAGTAGAGTACAGCAATTTGGCTGGCAGCACACTGTACAGCTGTAGGAAAATGGGAATTTTAAGCTGAGGGACATGACAACAAACCTGACTCCTGTAAAATAAATAAAGGAAAGAATAGTATAAAATAAAGGACAGGGAACTTTAATGCTTTTTTGGAACAGATAAGATTTCAGTATGTAAAAGAATCATCTGAAAGACATATACACAGAGTTGGTTATAAGGAACAGCATTGCAGTAATTACTAACTGTCAGAAAGACTGGAATATTGCAGGGATGAACAGAAAAGCAGTAGTATTTAATAAATAATAATTTTATTTTTCTAGTGCCCCCACATCCCCTGCCAAATGGTGCTCGGAATGCTTCACAACATAAAAATACAATAAAACAGTGTCAAATCCAATTAAAATATAAATTGTTTAAAGACAGTTTAAAAGAGGAAGATAAAGACAGAGGAAAAACACATTAAGGGAAACCCAGGACTTGACCCTAAAAATACCTAGAGAATAAATATGTCTTCAGGTGCTTTTTAAAGGTGAAGAAGGAAGAACTGAGATGAACATCTGGAGAAAGCTATTTCCACACTGAAGGGCCCGTCACAGCAAAGGCTTGATCACCCACCAGCTTAATAGGAGTGTGCATGTCATTTTTGTTATTACAATAACAATAACTAAAATTGTCATTTACATTATTGTAATAATGAAAACAACCACAGAGAATAACGGCGATACCGAAAACGACAACCGAGAATACCGAAAATGGTATCGATAACGATATTGATAACAATAACAAAAACAATAATGAGAAACGAAAACAACAATATTGTTATCGTTGTCATTATTAGTGCTGTGGCAGTTGGGTTTTTTAGGGAAAATGTGGAAAGGGGAGGAGGGAGCAGACATCTCGGAGTCTTAACAGGGTTGATTTGAACTGTGCCTGTGTTGGGAGGGGCGAGCAGTTCAGCAGTATCTGATGAATGTATCACTGGCCAATGAGCAGCACAAGCAGGCCCCAGCAGTCTCATAGCACTGCGATTGCTCAATGCCTGTTGCCTATCACAGCCAATCAGGGGGACTCTGGGGGAGGGCACTTCAACCCTTTATAATGGGAGGGCCAGGTGCAAGAGGTCTGCTTCTCAGGTTGCGTTACAGAACTGTGGTGCATGCACACAAAAAATCCTCCCTAGACCTCATTGTATTACTACCAATACCTTTCCTTCCTCATACTCTACATTTTACCTTCTCCCTTTCCCTGCCCTTCTCCCCCCCTGTACATTAAATATAGATAGGTAGTATAGATTAGATACAGATATATATTATAGACATATATATTAGAATAGTTATATAGATAATTTATTAGATAATAGTTTCCTTTTCCCTTCCTGTCTCCCTTAGATTTAGATAGATATTAGTTGTGCACGGGAATAGATACCAATACAGATACCAAAAATAAAATCTTCGTTTGAAATGGTACCGATATGAATAATGATAATGAATATAAATATCGATAACAAAAATGATAACAATAACACAGACAACATTGTTAACGAAAATGACATTTTTAAATAACAAAAATGAAAATATGGGGGTCTGGTGCACACCCCTACAGCTTAAGGCCCAATGGCAGGATCCCAGTGCAGATAACATCAAGGAAAGGATCCAGGAGCAGGTCTTGAATATGGCATGGGTTTATAGCACAGATGGGCAAATGGTGCCTTAGGAGCTGCATGAGGCTCTTGGCACCTGAGCCGAGGCTTTTACCAGAAAAAGTGGCTGCCTGGGGACATGTCCACGCAGCTTCTTCAGAAGCAAGAGCCTTATGGAGGACATGGGAGCAGGAGGAGCATGTCCTGTGCCAACCACTATTGTTGTTGCCCTAACCCACCAGACTACCTGGAAGTCAGAGCTTTGATGTTAGGGGCAGCTGGGGGAAGCAGTGTTGCTCCATGCCTAGGATTAGGGGAAGCCGTGTTAAATGTGTGTGTTGTTGTGACTCTCTGATATGAAAAATTTGGGGTGCAGCTCTTGGTCTTGAGAACTTTGCCTACCCTTGGTCTCTACTGTTCACTTGTTCAGGGCCCTGAGAACTAGCAGCTCAATCTTAAATTTAATGAGGCCTGTGTGTTGCTACTGGCAGTCTAAAAATCAATCTGAAGAGAAATGGGCATTTTGTATTCCAGGGGTAGAATACCTTCCTCTTTAGGTAAATGTAGATGGAAAAAGGCAGCAACAAAACATTGTGCCAGATCACCCACAATAGTGTAGTCTGGTTTCCAGAAAATCTCTTAAGATCCAGGGAATAATGATAAGAGCTCCATGCTAGGTTGTAACCAGGACTTATAGCTGAAGCAGCATTGAAAGGCAACTTGTTTTATAACTTCTTCAATGAGTCTGGCATTTACAGGACAGTCAAAGGAAAACAGTTTTTGAATCTATAACTGCCGCTGTGCTTTGCTTATTCTGCTTCCTTCATTACAGCTTAGCTAATCATTCCCTTCCCTATATCTTAGTTGTGTGTGTGCATGCGCACATGTGTGTGTGTGCGCACATGTCTCTACTTTGAGTTTCTGCTGGTGGCTCCATGTTCTGCATGCCTTTAAAATGTTGGAGTGATACACTTTCCCATAAACGAATAGATTATGGGTTAGCCTCCTGTTCTCTGTGTTCTTGAGAAGTGGGTTCTTTCTGTTGGTGATAAAATGGTGTGTTTTGATGTTATCGTTCTCAAATTTTCTTCATATTGTATTAAATACGAGTTTAAATGTTCTTCCATAAGAGTTAGCTTTTCATATTGGGCTGGAAATTTTTCATCTTTGTGTAGCAATTCATTTTACTATAACCTATGGCTTTTAATTGTACCTCCATAATGAAGAGCTGACTTAATACTGTGTGCTAATCTTGTTATGACCTATAAAAGGTAAGTAATTTCTCTAACCTTTTCTAAAGATTTTGGTTATGTGTTAAAGATCTCCTCTGCTGTTCGGTTATGATTGTGTTATTTTTGTTGGGTTTTTTTGTTTTTTGTTTTTTACTTTTCACATTAATTTTTCACTTGTAGCATGAGCTTTCCCTTGTCATTTTTTATTTTACTTGTAAAGGTAACCTTACAAACACTATGATTTACAGCAAAAGATTTGTAGATCTTTTGATTCACTGCAATCAGGTTTCATGTTTTTGACCAGTCATGGTAGATACTGATAGATATGTCCACAGATATCTTGTGCTTTCCATTCCACTGTATGTTTTAATTTTAAGTGCCTTATTTTACATATCACCTAGTGCTTATTCCTGTGGAAAGAAGGATTACTTTGCATTGCAGTACAATGAAATTATAATTTAAATGTAGTAAAATCCTATGTGTTTAAAAGTCAGAGAACTAGAAAGTGGATGTTCTGCTTTCTGATACTGTCCTCCTGAGCCACAGTAGAGACTGCTACTGGATGCAATCCCAGTTTGTTCAAAGCTCCTCTGCCAAGATATATCATAAGCCAAGGGAATGTAGACAGGAGAAACAATAAGTCTGGAGCTTTCTGCTCTCACAGGCACATGTTACTATCTCTGGAGCAGCCTGTGAATGAGAAGGCAGTTACAGTTGTTCCAAAGCCATCTGCCCCAGCGAGCTGCAATAGGCACCGTGATGGTACACAAGAATATTCCATTTGGGGTAGAACTAAACAGAATTAAAATTTGAAAGAAGTCCCAAGTACAAAACATATACCAATGATAAAATATGAGGATTGATATTTATAGCAAATGTTCTCCATTTACATAAAGCTCCATGTTATGTTTATAGTACAATACAATCTGCAGAATTTAAAATAATACTCTTGAATGGAACTACGCTGAAAGAATAAATTGATGTTGATACAAAATGTCAGTAAATGGGAGCATTGGCTAATAACTGATAGATTCACGAGTTGAGTCAAAACTGTTTGTAATCAGCAACTGGGAGCACAGGGTGAGAAACAATCAAATTTAGACGATTGCATGTGTTTTTCATAATCATGAATCCCTGTTCTTCAGCTGTTTTCAAAATT
This sequence comes from Sphenodon punctatus, assembly GCA_003113815.1. Lineage (NCBI taxonomy): Eukaryota > Metazoa > Chordata > Lepidosauria > Sphenodontia > Sphenodontidae > Sphenodon > Sphenodon punctatus. Next base: position 2,935,310 of record QEPC01007467.1, read on the forward strand.
GCTATAAAGCAAATTATTTCCCCTATTGATATGTTGTTCATCAGGTGAGTGATACATTGCAGACTTTAGGTCTACAGGGAGACACTGCAAAGCAGCAGTTAACTTTGTCATTTAACTCCTCTGTGTTTACAGAAGAAAATAATGTCTCAGAGGCTATGTTTGAAGCCAGCTATATTTTGTTGCCATTGACATTTGGACGTTGTAAGAGTGATACTCTGTCAGAGTGTTTTTTATATATTAGAAGAGTTATCTACAAGTCTCGGCTGCTTTGTTCATTATAAATTTCTTGTTTTTGTCCATGCGCTAGCTCCACTATAGATTGGAGGGGCTTAAAGATGAACTCAGGAGGAATAGAGGCTACGACTCGAGAGTAACTATTACTGCTCAAAGGAGCTGCTTTCCATTCGCAAACATTGCTTTGCGCTATGGTTTTGGGCTCCTTCCGTTCTACACTTTGTTGAAGACTCTCTCTTGACTTCCATTTTACTTCTTTAGTACTGTCCTTGTCCACTAACATATTTCCTCTTTTCTCTAGTCTCTTTTGTCTGTGTCCTTGGGGTTGCATTTTTTCTTCGTTTTTTACTAAATTGTTGCTTAGTGTTTGTGTTTGTGTTTTTCTTTAGGAATATGTTGCTTCACTAGGTTCCATTCCACAATTTGCTGAATCGCTTGTTTACTTTGCAGCAGGCCCATTCTTCCTTCCTTCTTTTTTTATGGCTTTCAGCGAGAAATAACAGTGCCTTTGCCATTTCTAAACAATATCCTATACACTTAGGCCCATCTTTTCTTTTGCATACCACATCTTTGGACTTGCCCCACCCAAGCTCCACTTCTCTCTCACACTCTATTTCTTTCTCTCTCTCCCACGTGCGCGCACACATACCATTTTACCTTCTTTGGTCCAGAATTGCCCTTTAGTAAACCAAATAGAAACTATTTTTTTTTTCAATTGAGAATTTACTGTGGTTCTGAAATTTGGTAAAACAACTCTGGGCCAAAACAGGGCATCATTGATGTTTTGTTTGAAGTTTAACTGTATAGCTTGTTTTGTTGGGATGGAGAGGGTTTGCTTTGATTTTGTTTTTTAAACATGGATTTTTTCAGGGAAGGATAACCATAATCCACTCTAAGTTACAACATTACTGTCATAAGTTATTCCATTACAAATAAGTAGATTGTGTTATGCCGTAGAATCCAACTTGTTGTGTGAATATGCGTTTGGGGCAAGCTACTGTGGAATGGGAGAGAGAGGTTTTGGAATAAATAAAATTTCCAGTAAGATCCATTATAGACTTAAAATATAGTTGTATTTACAATAGTAACTTTAAAATAACTTTGGACTCCCTGGTTGTTTACCCTCAAATTTGATCTGTCTACAGGCAGCCCTTCAAATTCATTCTGGCATCTGAAATTCAAAGTGTACTCCCTCCGTCTTGCACTATTTCTTTCAGTGATAATAAAGGTTATGCAGGACAAATTGTGCTCTCGCTGACACCTGTGAAGCTGGATTGCCTTGCATATGTTTGCACAGGTGTTACCGATTGCCCCTGTGACTGGAACTTATCAAATGATGATGTACATGCAGGTCAAGAAACTAAGGGTGTTTTTACACAAGACACCCCCATGCATGGACACCCACTGTCCACATGGGAGAGCACTTGTGTAAATTCAGTGCGGGGGGGGGGGGTAGGGGATGCACACTCCCATGACCCATGCACTGCCTACCCCGTCCACACAAGGGGCACTCCGGAAAAATCTGGAGTGCCCCGTGTGGAGACAGGATGGGTGTTGCAGGGGCAGGGACAGGGAAGCCATGCCTGGGGCCACTCATGTGAAGTGCCCACCCATACACGATGCCCCCATCCCCGCCTCATGCGCTGACCACGGACACACACACCCCACTCATGTAAAAAAAAAAAACCAAACTCACTCTCTCTAGAGCATATTCATACAAAATCCCCCACCAGAAAAAGCAAACATGTAGCACAGCCTTTCCCTGTGGGGAAAAGGTGCATACTGTTTGAAAGGGGGTTTGTATTAATGTGCCCTACGGTAGTCTTAAACAGCTGAGTAGATTCATCTGTACAGTCTAACCAAAAGCTCTTGGCATGGCTGTGAAGCAGAATTGCTCAAAGTTATCAGAATCAGCACATTAGAAATTGGTAGCATTTTAAATTCTCTCCAACATGTCTGATACTCCAATGTAAACACTAATAACCAAGTCTTCAGATTATGTTAGTATTGTTGTGTTATTTTTTGATCTAGCATAAAATATAGGAACTAGGTTTGGGATCCTTACAGTTTTATAGGTGAATTTAGAATTTAAATGAGAAATTGAAGTTTAATTGTTGAAGTTATATGTTTCTTAACCATAAAAATCTGTCTGTCTGGGCTGATTTGTGTTGTTTTTCTTAAATGCTATTATAAAATTCAAACTATCAAACAACAACCTTCTGCTTTAATATGTACGTTGTATAACTAATATACATGACTGTTAAGGTATCAAAAGTATATAGAGCCTCTGTCTCTAGATCCCAGAAGCTTGCCCATTAAATCTCCACATCTTGCTGTGCCTGTTACCTACTCTTCCTCATAGGATTTGTGCTCTTTCTGCAGGTCCAGTCAAGGTGCAGCAGTAAGGAGAACATCCTCAGAGCCAGTAAGTATGGCTGCCTTACAGCTTTACTATTGAACCACAATGCCCATTTCAGCTATTAGCGCGGGGGAGTGTATTAGAACCATATTTTAGTGGTGGGAAAATAGGAAGACAGGGAAGGGGTGTCATAAGTTCACAGCAGGAATGGGAGGAAATGCAACAAATCAAATCTCAAAAGAAAATGAAAGAACTTTAATTTTTCCAAAGTAATAGGTCTATACATTTATGAATAATTCATATTCCTTAACTCTAGTTCCAATGGCACTCCTTTTAAAACATTAGTCTGTGCTGTGTAGTATTGTCATTTTATGAATGATAGTGGGACTTCACCGCATTGAATATACTAGTATTTGTAGAACAGAAGAATCAACATACAAAGATAGTAGGTAAATTTTCAGTGGTGATGTGGCTTTCACTTTCAACTTGACCATGAGGATTTTAAAGATAAGCTGAAGTAAAGTTGGAAAAATCATAACTGTCAGAGAGATTGACAAATGAAGATTAATTGTTAAGTTTCCTTCTTTCTATGTTAAAAGACATTTTCTATTGACAGGCTGAACATTTGGAGACAATAATTAAGTAACTCAGCCAAAAAACTGACCCACAAAATAAACTTATAATGTATGGGCAGCTTCTTTAGTGGTCAGAAGAGACTGGTAGTGGGACATACAGGTTTTTTTTATATCTCTAAATCGGATTAACTAAGTGCCCTTGTGGGAGTGGTATAAAGCTGTGAATGCAAAAATTTACAAAGCCTTGACCTTACATGGGGATGCAACCAGTACTCCACAATACATGCAGAGCCCTGTGGCAGCTACCTCAACACTTACAACTACAATCCAGAGCCCAGGGATAGGGGGGACTGGATCTGGCTTCCTCCATGACCTTGCAGTGACATGAGAGACAGCTGCTCCACATAGATAGATTCATGATCTCCTGGAGATGGGGGGTGGGGGGGATCGAGGTGAGATGTAATATCACGTCCAAACTAACACCACCTGCCCTAACTTGCTAAAATCCTGGAGAGTCGAATGTAGACAGGCAGACTGACTGAACTCTATGGTACAGCTGGGGGCAGTTCCAGCCTCTGTGTTCAGCACTGTGGTGGATTATTATTATTATTATTATAAACATTTATATAGCGCCAGTCGTGTGACCTGGTGCTGTACAGAACATAGAATTAGACGTGGTCCCTGCCAGTGGCTTACAATCTAAAAGACAAAGGGGGGGAGACAGGGAGAGGGGACAGTGGGAGAGACAGGGGAGAAGACAAACAAACATTCAAGCGGATGCGAAGTCTCAGGTGCGTATGCTTGGCTTGGTTACAAAGAGGTTGGTAGCAGCAGTCAGCAGAGGAGGGCCGACAGTAAGTGTATGGGGAAAGACTAGCAGGCATTGGGAAAGGCAGCAAGGAAAAGGTGGGTCTTGAGGAGGGATTTGAAGGAGCGGAGGGAGGAGGCAAGGCGGATGTGGGCAGGGAGGGAGTTCCAGGCATGGGGGGCAGCGAGGGAGAAGGGTCGAAGGCGGTTAGGTGAGCAGGAGAAACGAGGGAGAGTGAGGGAGGGGACAGAGGAAGAGCGGAGAGCGCGTGCAGGAGTGCGTAGGGAGATTAGGTCCGAGAGGTAAGGGGGAGCTTGGTTGTGGAGTGTTTTGAACGTGAATACCAGGAGTTTAAACAGGATACGTTCAGGAAGGGGGAGCCAGTGAAGAGAGAAGAGGAGAGGCTGCACATGGTCGAAGCGACGGGCAGAGTGAATGACCTTGGCAGCGGAGTTTTGGATTGCGATAAGGGGGGACAGGTGAGAGCGAGGGAGGCCAGCAAGGAGGAGGTTGCAGTAATCGAGGCGAGAGATAACCATGGCATGAACAAGGGTTTTGGCCGAGGAGGTAGAGAGAAAGGGGCGGATCCGAGCAATGTTATGGAGGGCGAATCGGCAGGATTTGGCAACAGAGTCAATGTAAGGTTTAAAAGAGAGGTGCGTGTCAAAGATGAAGCCCAAGCTACGGGCTTGGAGAACAGGATGGATGGTGACTCCATCGATGCAGATGGGCAGGTTAGAGGGAGAGGAAGAGGAGGGAGGAAAAATGAGGAGTTCGGTCTTGGCCATGTTGAGCTTGAGTTGACGTCGGGACATCCAGGCGGAGATATCAGAGAGGCAGTTGACGAGGCGTGAGTGGACAGAAGAGGAGAGAGAGGGGGTAGAAAGATAGAGTTGGGTGTCATCAGCGTAGAGATGATATTGGAATCCGTGGGAGGCAATAATTTTGCCAAGGGACAGGGTGTAAATAGAGAAGAGGAGAGGGCCAAGGACAGAGCCTTGGGGGACCCCAACCGAAAGGGGGAGGGAGGAGGAGTTTGACTCGGGGAGCGAGACTTTAAAGGAGCGGTCAGAGAGGTAGGAGGAGAACCAGTCAAGGACAGAGCCACGGAAGCCCAAAGAGTAAAGCGAGTCCAATAGAAGCAAGTGGTCGACAGTGTCAAAGGCAGCAGAGAGGTCAAGGAGGACAAGAATGGAGTAGAGGCGCTTAGATTTAGCGACAAGTAGATCATTGGTGATCTTGGCCAGGGCAGTTTCAGTAGAGTGGAGGGGGCGGAAGCCGGATTGGAGAGGGTCCAGGGAGGAGTTGGCAGAGAGGAGGTCCAGGCAGCGGGAGTAGACGACACGTTCCAGAAGCTTTGAGGCAAAGGGAAGGAGGGAGACTGGCCGGTAACTAGAGGGGTCAGATGGGTCCAGGGTGGGCTTTTTGAGGATGGGGGAGACAGTGGCATGCTTGCAGGCAGGGGGGAAGGAGCCTGTGGAAAGGGGGAGATTGATGACATGTAGAAGTGGGGGAGCGATAGTGGGAGCAACAGAGGTCAGGAGGCAGGACTATGTGCACCCTTTCCATGGTGCACATAGTCCTTGTGCATCCAGGACCAAGGCCTAAAATAGTATAGGATCATAGTGCATAGTATTTCTACATACCGTAGTCCTATATTATTCTATACATTTTAAATATTGTACAGTTTATATAGTTTTTACAAACAAGAAACATATTGCTAAGAATTTTACAAGTTATCTATTTACATTGGTCCTGTCCTTGAATATAACACAATGGTAGTTTTTTTTTTCTTTACTATTACTTTTCTTTAAATTCTTGCCATGTGTGTAGAGAGCGCAAGTGTGTGTGTGTATATCTTCCAGAAATAGTTGCTGCTGCATCTGTAGTTTGTAATATTTTTCCCACATATAGACTTGGCTATTGGATCTCCTCTTTTTTTAGTCCTAGCAAGTTGGACATGCCCACTGTACTAATCCAGTGTTGGGGTCAAACAGACCCCTATTAAGCCATAATTAAAAAAAAAAACTCAACCAGGGGTTAATTTGAAATGGATAACAGCGGTCTATTAAAAAAAATAAAAAAATCACACTGTATCAAGATTGTCGGGGGGAGGACAGGAATAGGAATAAAATAAAAGGCAGCAGGGGTTAGTAATAACCCACGATGGCCACAGTGTTAACACTACCAACTACACAGGCATAGCAGATGGGCTTTCAACTGGGGTGCCAAATGTTTACCAAGCAATTAGTGATTCTATCTATCTATCTATCTATCTATCTATCTATCTATCTATCTATCTATCTATCATAGATAGAAAGTGATTCTATCAATTATCTATCTATCTTTGTATTCCTCTGAGATGGCTCCATAAAGTCTGATATCTGCCTTTAGATAACAACCTTATTGCAGAAAGGTCAATTTAATGTTAATGTTGACTCTTACTGGCAAAAGGGTCACTTAGCAAGTATACGGAGGGGTCATTAGCACACTTTGTATTCCTCTGAGATGGCTCCATAAAGGCTCCTGATCTGCCTTTAGATACCCACCTTACTGCAAAAAGGTTTTAATGCTAACCCTTACTGATCAAAAGGGTCACTTAGCAAGTAAATGGAGGGGTCCAAACAACCCCATATGGCTGGTTGGTAAGTATTTTTCAAAATGAACTCTGCAGGCAGCTATGATGAAAGAAACAGTGTTGAAGTTTCACACCAGTAAGGTTCTAATTGCAAAAAAATATACAACTCAGTTTATGTTTGTAAAGTGGTTCTTTAGCTTGGTGTATAATAGACCACCAAAAGCGTTTGTAATGATATTTTTGTACACAGGAAAATGTCATTAACGAAAATAGACACAATGGTATATTTCTTTCTATTTCCATTTGTTGTGAGAAAAGAAGGATTCAGGTTCTGGTTTAAGCATTTAAAGAAGTAATAAACATTTATTTATTTTACAGGATTTGTATGCCGCTCTTCCTGCAGCGGGCGGCCCAAAGTGGCTAACAACATATAATACATATAATATAAAACAATTTAAAACACTATAAAACATAATCAGTCATAAAACAGAAGCATAACCCCCCCCCTCCCCAGCCCCACCCCTCTCCCTCGCCAAATGCCTGACGGAACAGCCAGGTTTTGCAGTTCTTGTGGAAGGCCAGAAGGTCCGGGGCCAGATGTGCCCCCGCCGGGAGGGAATTCCAGAGGCACGACGTGGCCACCGAGAACACCCTATTCTGCGTGCCCCCCCTTGGGAAACCCAGGGGACCTCCAACAAGGTGCCCCTGAACGACCGCAGGGGCCGATCCAAAACCCGGGGAGTGAGGCAGTCTCGCAAATAAGCAGGGCCCAGGCCGTGTAAGGCTTTATAGGTTAAAACCAACACTTTGAATTGGGCCCAGAAGACTATTGGTAGCCAGTGCAGAGATCGGAGCACTGGCGTAATGTGCTGCTGGCGGCCCAACCCCACCAGGAGCTGGGCCACCGCGTTCTGCACCAGCTGCAGCTTCCGAGCCGTCACCATAGGTAACCCCACATAGAGCATGTTGCAGTAGTCTAACCGAGAGGTAATAAAAGCATGGATGATTGTGGCCAGGTCCGGAGCCGAAACCAGGGGCCGAAGCAGCCGCATCAGATGTAACTGGTGGAAGGCACTCCTCGTCACAGCCTCCACCTAGAGATCCAGGCGGAGCTGCACATCGAGGAGAACCCCCAGGTTCCACACCTGGGACATCAGCGGAGGGCAGACTCCCATCAATCGATGGAACTGTTAACTCCACTGACCTACCCACTAGCATCACCTCTGTCTTGTCAGAATTCAGTCGCAGTCGGTTAGCCCTCATCCAGTCCCCCACAGCTGCCAAACACCGTGTAAGCACCGAGACAGCTGGGCCTGGGTCAGTTGAAAATGAGAGATACAATTGGGTGTCATCCGCATACTGATGACACCTCACCCCGAACTCTCTGATCACCTCGCCGAGTGGCTGCATATACACGTTGGACAGGAGAGGGGACAAAACTGAACCCTGCAGGACCCCACACAGGAGGTCTCGGTAAGATGAAAAGTAACCACCGAGTACCACCTGCTGAGTTCTTCCAGTCAGGAATGAGCGGAACCATTCAAGAACAATCCCACCCACCCCCACACTGTCCCGCAGGCGTGTCACCAACATCTCGTGGTCAACTGTGTCAAATGCTGCCGATAGATCTAAAAGAACCAATAGGGTCGATCGATCCTGGTCCTTTTCTCGGCGAAGATCATCCACTAAGGCCACAAGCGCTGTCTCAGTGCCATGCCCCTGATGGAAGCCCGATTGCAAAGGATCAAGATAACCAACGTGGTCAATATGCCCCTGGAGCTGCTGAGCCACTACTCGTTCAATAACCTTCCCTAAAAAGGGAAGGTTAGAGACAGGCCAATAGCTGGCAGGAGAGTCAGCATCAAGCCATGGTTTCTTGAGCAGAGGCCGCACCACCGCCTCTTTGAGACAGCTCAGCACTTTGCCCTCCCACAGGGAGGCGTCGACCACCCCGGCCAGCAGTGGCCACAGTGTCTACCGGCAGCTGTTAACCAGTCAGGATGGGCACGGATATAATTCACAAGAGGTGGCTCAAATGGCCCCAAGCACCCCCACCACAACAGCAGGTGTCACCGACTGAAAGTGATCCCACAAAATTGGATGAACTGGGGCTTCTATACCCTCTACCTCTTCCACTGCATTAAATGCGGCATCGAGGTCTTAGTGAATACGAGCGATTTTATCCGCAAAAAGGTCACCGTGGGCAAAAGATGACTCAACCCTCAGGTTGAGGGAGACCAGACTGACCAGCCCCTGCACCTCCCGGAACATCTCCGCTGGACGGGATTTTGCGGCTGCTATGAGGGCAGCAAAGCCCTCTTTGCTATCCACATAGCCACGGCATAGACTCATAAACTAGCTCTATGTCGCAATCCTTCGGCTTCATCTCGAGATCGACGCCACCGTCACTCCAACTGTCGCCCCTCTAGCTTCATGATCTGCAGTTCCTCAGAGAACCAAGGAGGTCTGCAGGACCACCACCTGGGCAACGGATGCCTGGGGGCCATTTGTTCAATGGCCTTCGTTAGCAAGATATTCCATAACTTGATGAGGTCATCAATGAGATGGTCATCAAGGTCAGAGGGTAACTTCCCCCAGAACGCCTAGAAACCGCCCCGGGTCCATCAGCCTCCAGGGGTGGACCATCCTAATAGGTCTTGCACCCTGCTGGGGGCAGACATGTGCCAGAAGGGAGGTCTGTAGGAGGTAATGATCCATCCATGACAAGGGCACAGTTGATATCTCCCCCATTAACGGAGCACCCGCCTCAAGGCTAGTGCGGAACATGAGGGCCAAGGTATGCCCTCCAAGATGTGTCAGGCCATTGACCCTCTGGGACAGGCCCATGGTTGCCATGAACTCATGCTCCGCTCCCCCGAGCACCGCGTCGGCGTGAATGTTGAGGTCCCCCAAGACTATCATCCTGGAGAACCGCAACACCACTTCCGACACGACCTCTGCCAGAGCATGCAGGGAAGCCTCCATACTGGTAGGTGCATGGTATACCAGCAGCACTCCATCAAATAAACACGAGATGGAGACCTTCAGTGCCTGCCATGGTCCGCACTGGATACCTCCTCACAGACCACCCCTCTTTAAAAATCATAGCTACAACGCCCCCGCCCCAATCCCTCCAACCGCGGCTGGTGCTGCACGGAATACCCGGCCAGAACAAGATCAGCCAGGATAGACCCCGATTCATTGTCCAGCCAGGTTTCCGTGATACACGGAAGATCGGCGGCACAGTCCAGGAATCAGGATCACCTCCTGGACTGTTGTTGCCTTATTCACTACCGACCTCGCGTTTAACAGCACCAAAACCGGGTTAAGGGCCCCCTGACCATGTTCCACTTGCTCATCTGCTGGGGGAGGGACAAGCGGGACGTGCACTAAGCACCTGTCCCATCTCACCACTTCCACATTCTTTCCCCTGAGACCATATCTTCCCTGGCCCATCACAACCCCAATAGCTGCGCCTATCCCCCCATCTCACTGGGCAGCAGAGTCCGCTTCCCTCCTTCCCCCACCCCCTACCCCTCTCACCCCATCCTGGATCTCCCTTTTACTGGGAGTCCTCTCTGCCCCCTAACTAACATATGCCCCCCCCCTCACGGGGAAGACCCACCCCCAGGGTCACCCCCCATCCTCTCACCACGGGGGGTGGCCCTTTTTAACCAACCCAGTCCCCTGCCCCCCTCATAATATACACAACCCATCCCACCCAGACCCCTTTAAAACACAGATAACTGTCTCCCACCCCTGGTATATTTAAAAGTCCTATAGAGTTCTCCCTAAAACAGATCTCTGATATCCCAGGGAGATACTAAATTTAAATTAGTCTCACCCTCCCCCCGCCCCACCCCCACACATTTAAAAGAAAACAAAAACAAAACCCAGACACAGCAGTCCATACCCAACACCGTAGTCGGCTCAGGCTCCCCAGGCCTCCATAAGGGACTACGGCAGCGCCAGGTCTCTGCACGACTTTCACCTCCCCGGTTGTGACACTCCAGGCGGGGAGGGACTTCTGGCCCCGCCCTCCTCCTCGTGGAGTGGGAGGGGAGTTGTAAGCTGATCTCGGGGGCCAGGCAGCAAGCCCTGCAGCACAGAGCTGGTCAAGGGGGGGGAAGCTCTGAGCCCCTAGGGAGCCCTCGCCCCCACACGTGTCTGCTGCTGGTCACGGCGGCGCCGGGTCTCTTCGCAACTTTCACCTCCCTGCTGATGACACTCCAGGCGGGGAGGGACCTCTGGCCCCACCCTCCTCCTCATGGAGTGGGAGGGGGGCTGTAAGCTGGTCTTGGGGGCCAGGCAACAAGCCCCACAGCACAGAGCCAGTCAAGGGGGGGAAAGCACTGAGCCCCTAGGGAGCCCTCGACCCCACACGCTGTCTGCTGCTGGTCACGGCGGCTCCGGATCTCTGCATAGCTTTCACCTCCCCGCTGATGACACTCCAGGCAGGGAGGGACTTTTTAACAGCATTTGGGGAGGGGGGGCTCTATATTACTCCCAGCACCCTAGACACATAGCACTTTCAGTTTCCCATGCACTTTAATTGGGGTCAAACAGACCCCCGGCAGCATCAGAATAAAAACCTTAAATTAAAATAAATTACAGGGGGGGGGGGCATAAAACACCACAGAGCAATTGAGCCCATTATGGTTGACAACGTCATGGAGCCTGGAGTAGTAGAAGTTTACTAAAAACGTTTTATTAACTCTTTTGTACCCCTCTCGGGTCACTTAGACCCCACCTATTGGCCTAGGGTTTTTAAAAATGGCTTTTGGAATTTGGAGGTCATGTCCCTTTTAGACTTTAACAATTTAAAGCCTCTGCTACCTTCAAGACATGTGGCATTCAAAAAGCAAGCTAGTATGTGTCACCATGTTCTAAACTCCATAGAATCCCATTCATCTTTGAGTTCCATAGTGCTATGGGTCCCACTCAGATAACACGGCTTCTGAATACGCATTTTGTGTAACACTAAGGGCTTAAGGGATCAAATGTTGATGTCTAAAGTATTTCACTGTGACCTTTATATGGTCGCCCTGAAAGCATCAGACCTTAGCATCTCTGGAGGCATTTTTACAATAATGACCAGATTTATTCCAAAAATATTGTTTAAACCATGGTGATAGTCATAAAAATTACTATAAAATGGTTCCACATTACTGAATGTACTGTACTCGTTACCTGTGTGTACACAAATAACAGTGGTTTACTTTTTCTGTAACAAATATTTTATCCCTGCTAATGCTGGAGAGGTAGTGCAGATATGGTATGGAAATTGGACTCCATTTCCCCTCACATGCTGTCTGTCTGCTCAATTCAAATTTTAGATTTTTTTAATTTTCCTTACAGGGGATGATGCATGAAGTATAAAAGAGTCCAACAAGATTCTCAGATCCATGGGGAAATTTGTGCTTCTGATAAAATTAAAAAAGCATATTTTTCTGGAATAATTACATTTATAGAGAGTCATTTCAGAATACATCAGTGCTTTAAAGTAGTATCACACACTACCCTTTTTTTTTGTAAACTGTGCAACACCCGAGTGATGTACTTTGTATGAAATCCTTGAACTGAGGACTGTCTAGAAATGTTCAGTTGGAATCCATCAGGACTTCTAGAGCAGAGATATCTGCTAGTCCGGTGTAGTCAGGGAACACCACATTACTCTGCACTCTCTAGGGACCACTTCTATTCTTGTTTTGTTTTTTTTACTTTAGTGAGCAACAACTGACAGTGAGAGTGCATGTGGAGTTGTCAGTTAATTGTTGATTAAGAGACCTGTAAATCTGTACACTTGATTGGGGTAAACATAAATCATTAATTGGCATGGAATGTCATACTACATCTTGTTCTGCAGATTTAATCATGTGACATTTCTGTCTTTTCTGCAACTTGAAATAAAAATGAAAAAGCCCTTGCATAACATACATCATGAAACAAAATCCCTGGTCACCAGTGTAGGTACGCTAGTAGGCGTGAGGGTCGAAGTCAGTACCTGATGTTACAACAAACTAAGCCACATTCATACCTTCGGTGGCGGCTAGCCCTGTACAGATTTTGGCTCTGGGAGAAACTGCGAGAGCCGAAATCAGCGTGGAGTTTGGCCGGTATGAAAGCCCCCGCACGCGGCTTTGCCAGACTGCACATGCGCATAGGCCATTTTGTGCATGTGTAGACTGGCTGCCAGTCCACTCTGTGCATGTGCATCTTTTTCCAAAATGGCAGCAGCAGCGTCACTGCCATTTTGGAAAAGGACCATCATTTTGTGCATTGCTCAACAGTTTTTAAATTACTTTTTTTTTTTTTTTACTGGATTTAAATACAGATCTGTAATCCAAATCCGTAATTAAATCCAGAAATTTCAGAACTGAAGCTGTAACAGATCCAAACCCGGAATTTTCTCCAGATGCCTACCTCTACACAGAAGTGTTCAAACAGTGTTTGAAACCGTTTAAAAGGGGAGGAAACAATATACGAAGGGGAACCAGCAGTGGATTCTCTGAAAGCACCTGGAGAACAAAAAAGTTTTAAGGTGCTTTTTGAAGGTGAGGAGGGAGGAACTGAAAAAAACATCTGGCGGGAGCGAGTCCCACCAGCCAGCCAACTTAAGGCAGGATGGTGGGATCCCCAAGCAGCAGGTAGCATCTGAGCGATGCTAGCCAGTAACTGGATGTTCCAGGAGTAGGTCTCAAAGGAGTAAACCTATGCCATTTGCAGACTTAACAGCCAGCAGCACAACCTTAAATTCAATCCACCACTCTACAAGCAGCCAGTGCAAAGAACACAGGGCAGGTTTCATATGATCACGGCTGCCCAAATCAGAAAGCACCTGTACTGCTGCATTCTGAACAAGTTGCAAGCAATGAAGAAGCACTGCTGGAAGACCATGGAAGACCATAGGAAGCTACAAACATTAAGCCTTGTGGTCACCAGGGCATGGATCACTGTGGCAAGATCAACTTGGGATAAATTCTAGGGCTGAAGCCAGATCTCTCTCAAATGAGTTTTCTCGTCAAAATTCTCTCAATGTCTGACGAATTCTCAGGCAGAAACTTAAAATAAATACATTTTTAAAATTCACTGTGCATGCACAAAAAGGCTGCCAACCATAACCAAGATGGCAGCAATAGTATCACTGCCATTTTGGTTAAGGGCAGCAGCCATTTTGCACATGCACAATCCGCTATCCTTAACCAAAATGGCAGTAATGCTATTACCACAATTTTGGTTAAGGGAGGTAGACATTTTGCATATGTGAAGTAGCATCAGGATTTCTATGCATCTTACTATGTCAGAGTAAACTTTATGCGTACCCAGCAGTCTCACAAGAGATGGAGAAGACATGGGGTGCAGCCACATGAGCTCCACGGGCCCAATCCCAGTACAGTGCTCCCCCCTCCCCCCCCATGGCAGGCTTAGATAAATTATAACTCCTACTATGTATATTCATAGGCAACAACAAAGTTGGGGACACTATAGGAGTGAAGTACAGCAAGGACTTTGTGACCCCAAGGCTCCTGTGGTAGCCAGGAAGGTTCTGCAGGAACCCTGAAACGTTGGCTAGCAGGACTCCAAGCGCAACCACCACACTGCGGGGCCAGCGTGGGAAGCTGGGCAGATGAGCACACACACCCTCTCCACTGGGCAGCCAGGCCGCTGCCAGAAAACCCGCCATGGACGGGGTGGGCCATGGTGCCAATCACACAATCAGGCGCCCAGCCCTCCCCCACCTCTGTCCCCCAGCCTGACCAATGTGGCAGCATGTCACGGGCAACAGCACCTGCTGCTCACCCCACGGCAGGGCAGGTGGGGCCCCAGCCCACAGACAGCCACTCCTCAGACACAGCATGTGGCAGCCAGCTGCTTGCCCTGCCTCAGGGTGAGGAGAACTTCTGAAGCAGCCAGTCACAAAATGCTCTACATTGTGTGGCCCAGCTGCCCAGACTAGGTTATGACTATCCAAGACGTGGTAGCCTTCCCAGAGTGTCATGTGACTGCACCCATGGTGTCAGATGCCTTCACATCATCCACTGAAGCCATTGTTAGGTTGCACTTGTTGTAGATGGCAGCTTGGCATACACAACAGCCATTATGCATGTTTTCCTTGCAACTTGGTAAGCCTCTACTACTTATCATTACTATAACACCACTAGGCGTATACAGCACTTTACAGTCACAGATTTTGGAGACAGGTCTCTGCCCAGTGGGCTTACAATCTGAGATGGACACAGGTGAGGGGAACACAGGGAGAGACAGACCAACATGCCCATTTTCACAGATGGGAAACTCAGCTGAGAATTCGTAACTTGCCCAAGGCCACCCAGTGAGTTCATGGCTAGGACAGGATTCAAATCCTGACTTCTCAGGATTTGAACCTTACAGCACCTTATCCATTACACAACACTGGTTCTCTAAGCTGAGAGGTTGTGACTTGCCCGAGGCCACCCAGTGAGTTCATGTATAGGGCAGGATTTGAACCCTGGCTTCCCAGGTCCAAGTCCAACACGTTATCCACTACACCACACTGGCTCTCTTTGGTGCCCTCTGTCTCAAATACTTGCAAACACACAGGAGCTATGCTCGTTAAGTATGCTACTTAAGGTGGTGAATTTAGGTAATGAGTCTATAGTTTTGTAGTTTAAACAAATCCTCATTCTTGAAGATAAGCACAGTTCTTCACCCAACAAGCCAGGATAGAATCTGCTTGGTGCCTCAAACACATTCAGTAAAAATCCAATCAAGAATGTACAGCTGGTAAAGATTTTCACCAGAAGTTATTAATGCCATCTACTCCTGGAACAGAGAATTTTGGGGGGTGTCTGAAAGGACTGAATTGGCAATACTGGAGTCCTGTTATCCAACTTTTCAGGGTTCCTGCAGAGCCTTTCTGGCTGCTATAGCAGCCTTGGAGCCACAAAGTCTCTTTGCTGTTGCCTATGAATATATATAGTAGGAGTTACAATTTTTCCAAGTTTTTAATAAATCTTCTAGGTACAATGCAATTAGTGGAGAAATCTTTTGGGATTACTATTACTGTATTTAGTTTACATAAACTCTTTATTTCTATGGCTAATCTTGGTATGTCTGGAATTTTTCTGCTAGGACTTCAGGTTCTAAGTGATACTGCTATGACTATAATTAGCAGGGGCTGGGGGTTGTTGTTTTTTAATCTCAATAATTACAATGTTTGTTCTATAATAGTCTACTGTTTTGTCAGTGATCTTTGGTTTGTCTAAGAAGAGTGAGAGATTTCAACATATGTTCTGAGGTATACTTACATAAGGTAGGTTTCTGCGGTTAGTCTTGGGAGTGCCTGTCACGGGTTGGATGTCTGCACCCCCACTTTATCGGGTTTGAGTGACTCAGTTTCCCTCGCTTATAGCCTACTTGAATCAGTTTTTCTCTCTAGCCGATTCAAGCCTGCAGCAGGGACAACCCCTTTGTCACCCAAGGGCCGATCCTTCCCGTTTACAGACTCTTTCTCTTTGGGGTCCCAAGAGCTTGAAAACTCTTGTTGCTCACTTGTGTCCCAATGTTAGACACAGACACTTCTTCATAAAGATAAGAAGTTCGTTTCTTCTTCGAGGATCTCCACAATTCTCACTATTGGGATTCACTTCCTGCTCCACAGGTACTGGAAAACCTCTTGTCAGCAGTTTCCAGGCAGAAAATGACCTGGAAAGATCTAGAACAAGGTGAGGGCTCCGTCCCTCCCACCCCCCTCCCACAGAAAAGCACGGGCTCTAGATCGTGCAAGAGCGGGAGTCTATAAAAGGGGGCGGAGCCCTCACCGCCTCAGTTCCTTCCAACCACGTCGCGATTGGAAGACCTCCATGCTTCTCAGCAAAAGTCAGTAGTTACTCACAGAGAAGATCTTTTTCTCTGGTAATTTGTCAGTTTTTTCTTCCTGAAGAAGCAGAAGAAAAAGAAAAGAAGAAGATCAGAAAAACTTGCGGTTGGGCTCTGCCCCACCCCGCGGGGTTCTCCCCCCAGGACCTACCGCCTACTTCTATGAGTATGCCCAAACAGCCAGGTTTCAAGCGGTGCGCCTCCTGCCCCACCACGCTCTCAGTAAGTGACACTCACGACCTTTGTCTCTCCTGCCTGGGAGAAAGGCATAACACCAGGACTTGCTCTCATTGTGCCCTCCTCTCCTCTCGAACGAAAAGAGCGCATGCTCTGAGGCTGCAGGAGCTCCTCACCAGGAGAGCACTCCAGGGTAGCGAAGAGGGGCCTCTGTCCCTTTCTTCTACGCACCAGACCCCCATGAATCCAGCGGTCCCTCCACAGGCCGCTTCCCCTCATGCCTCGGAGATGGCACCCATGATCTCGGTACCGCTGCCTGTACCGCTGGTACCAGCTACATCCGGTACCAGCACGAGCACCGCCCCTGCTCTCACCAAAGAATGGCGCTCTAAACGTCAAGGGGAGCACCGCAAGAAGAAGAAAAGGTCACTCAGCACTGATGTAACCGTTTCCCGGACTCTATAGGTGCACACAGTATTCTCAGAACCACTCCCGGTGACGCAGCCAGCGCGTCAAAGCCCAGTATCGTTACCACCGGTACCTCCGTCCCAGCAGCCTCCACCCACATCGCAGTTGACAGAGGGTCGCCACAGGCACTCCTGTTCTTCTTCCCATACGCGGTCTCAGCGGCTCCATCGCTCCCGCTCTAGATCCCCTCTACAGGAACCCTTGGAACTGGGCCTCACCTCAGAGGGAGAACGTGCCGATCCCCAGCTCCGCTTCCATAGAGATCAGCGCTCCCGATCTCCATGTTCTTGCGGCTCTCCTTACAGGGATGCACAGTACCGTCTTGACGACTATAGCCGGTACCATGGCTACAACCATAGGGACTATTGGTGCTGCTCGCGGAGCAGATCCCCTTATCCCTCTAGCAGAGACTTCTTACTCATTGAGCACAAACAGCCCTGGGCCACTCACCAATATAAACCCCTGGCACCACCCCGGGTACCGCCAACAGCAACAGTGTCTAGACTGCCTGATTCTCCGCGAGACCTCCCCCTCCAGTCAGGGGTGCAGACAGGTCACTCCCGGGGGGAACCTCACGTACCGGTATCGACAGTACCACCGGTACCGATGCTGCACATGGTACCGCAGCAGCAGAATATCTCCCCTGCGCAACTAGCGGAGACAAGGTTAGACCCGCCTGCGGATCCCTCCTTCCTTAATGCACTCCTGGGCATTCCACATCTTCCTAGGGATGCTCCCACTGCGGTAACAATTCCCGCCGCCCCTCCTGACACTGAGGCTCTGTCTGAATGCTCGTCCTCCGTCTCCTCCTCGTCCTCTTTAGTTGAGGAGGATGAAATCATCTCTCCTCCTCCCCCGACACCATCTCCGACCCTAACCTCTCCCTCTCTACGGAGAACAGTAAGGCCTTTCAGGCCATGTTAAGGCCACTGGTTGCTGCCCTTCCCAAGTTACCTACCAGAGTCGTAAAAAAGGCACAGTCAGGACCCATCTTTGGCATCCTAGGGTCAGGGGACTCTGGATCCATGCTGGATCAGCTGCTGGAACCCACTAAGGCAGTATGGGCAAAACCCTCCTCCACCCCTTCCACTAACAAATTAGCGGATTCTTTGTACTCAATCCCCAGGGAAGGGGAGTCATGTTCTATAGGCACCTAGACCCGAACTCCCTCATTATAGCAGCAGCCTCTTTAAAATCCAGGACTGGAGGCATACAGACGTCCCCCACGATAGAGAGGGGAGGCGCCTAGATGTGTTGGGCAGGAAAATATTTTCCTCAGAGACCCTCTCCCTGCGAGCTGCTAACTACGGCTCCGCCCTCTGCGGCTATCAACACTGGTTGTGGTCACAATTGAGTAGAGCATCTGACCCCGCCCAGATCCTGGCCCTATGGCGAGAGGGCATGCAGATAGCGCAATTTCAGCTCACCGCGAACATGCGTATTGCCGACTCGAACATAACTCAGACGGCATGCCTGGCTTCGTTCTACTGCACTCGACCCTGAGAACAAGGCCCGCATCGAGGACCTCCCCTTTGATGGGGAGGGACTTTTTGCAGCCTCTACAGACGATACCTTAAAAAAGGTCAAGGAAATGTGCCAGACCGCTAGGTGCGCAGGAGTAATCTGACCGGTTAGGAAGAGGTCCTTCTATCAATCCTCTACCTCGTATCCGTACCAGGCCAGACAGCACCCTCATTTCCCCTACCAGTCCAACAGACGGTACTCCCCTCAATACCAACAGCCTCAAACTCCTGCTGTCCAACCTCGTAGGAGATTTTCCAAACAGAGGGGTAAGGGGAGATCCACCTCATCGGCTGGACCTCCACCCAAGCAGCGCTTTTAGAATACCTGAGATCAAGGGGGCGTATGAGCGTCGTCCTACTTTCCTTAACCATCTCCAACCCTTTTACCACCAATGGGCTGCCCTCACCTCCGACCGCTGGGTCAGAGAGATAATAAATTGTGGCTACTCCATTCAGTTCCACACCCTCCCCCCAGACTCCCCTTCTCACCCCTCCTGGGGTTCCCCCCCAACACTGAAATACTACTAGAGGTACAGGAGCTTCTTGTCAAGGGGGCCATCAAAGAGGTTCCCCCTCTCGAACAAAACACAGGCTTCTATTCCAGCTACTTTCTAGTCCCCAAGAAGGACATGGGGTTCAGGCCAATTTTGGACCTGCGCTGGCTTAACAAGTACATTAGAAAGTTTTAAGTTCCGTATGACCTCTCTCCCTATTATATTTCTCAGCCTTCAACAAGGAGACTGGTTGGCCTCCCTTGATCTTAAGGACACCTATTTTCACATTTCCATTAATGCTGCTCACAGGAGATACTTAGCTTTCTTGTAGGAAACCGCCATTTCCAAGACTCGGTTCAGTCTCTTTACAGCCCCAAAGGTCTTCACCAAGTGTGTGGCAGTGGTAGCGGCTCACCTAATAACAATGGAAGTAAGAGTGTTTCCATACCCGAACGACTGACTTCTTGCTGCTTCCTGCAGGCGCACCCTACTAACCTACCTCCACAAGACTCTATCTCTTCTACAAGCTCTGGGCTTCATTATCAACTACGACAAGTCGCAGCTGATACGTACTCAAAGGCTTCCATTGATCAGCACTGTGCTGGACACCTTACATTCAAGAGCCTACCTCCCTAAAGACAGGTTTCCCAACATCGTATCCACCATCTCAGCCATATCAACCCGAATCACCAGACCAGTCCGCTATTTTCTCCGCCTTCAGGGTCTCATGGCAGCCACCACAGCCATAACACCGCACGCCCACCTGCACCTCCAACCCCTACAACAGTGGCTTGCTAGGGTCTACACCCCGATTCGTCACCCCCTCTCCATGAGACTAACCATCCCCCTAGAGGTCCTCACAGATCTCCTTTGGTGGACCGACCCAGCTCACCTCCTGATCGGCATGCCCTTCGATCCACCGCAAGCAGAAAAGTCAATCATTACTGATGCTTCACTCACAGGATGTGGAGCCCACATGGACCACGCAAGGGTTCATGGCCTCTGGTCTCAGGAGGAGAGTCTCCTGCACATAAATCTGCTGGAGCTCAGGGCCATCCGTTGGGCACTCAAAGCTCTAGTCAGCCACATCGCAGGTCACAATGTTCTAATTCTCACAGACAACACCGCAGCAATGTGGTACATCAACAAGCAGGGTGGTGCCAGGTCCACCCGCCTCTCCTTCGAAGCTCAGACTATTTGGACATGGTGCATAGAGCGCAACATTCACCTACAGGCAATTAATCTTGCAGGCCAGGACAACACCTTCACAGATCACCTCAGCCACAGGGGCTCCGACCAACACGAATGGACTCTCAAGGACAAGGTACTGAACGATATCTTCGGCATATGGGGCACTCCCATAACAGACCTGTTCGCAACACACGAGAATGCAAAGCTTCAAAAATGTTGCAGCAGAGCAGGTCGAGCCCCAGGGTCAATCTCCGACACCTTTGCCATCTCCTGGAAGGGGCCCTTTTTATATGCCTTTCCTCCTGTCCCTCTGCTCTACAGGGTTCTCCACAAGGCTCAGATAGAGTGTGCCCACATTATCCTCATAGCCCCAGCTTGGCCTCATCAACCGTGGTTTCAAACTCTACAGAACCTAGCAGTGGATTCCATACTCTTCCCACTGCTACCCGATCTCCTCTCACGCCAACAGGGCACGGTCCTACACCACGACCTGTGGGTGCTCCATCTCTCCGCCTGGTTAATCTAATCTTAATGCAGAACGCCCCACCTGAGGTTGCAGAAGTCCTACTCAACTCCCGCCGGCCCTCTACACGCACCTGCTATGCCGCAAAATGGGCTCATTTTTCAGGATGGTGTACTTCTCTCCCTTGCTCCCTAACTTCCCTCTCTGTGCTCCACGTATTCAGATACCTATTATATCTACAGGGCTCTGGACTCTCCATCGCTTCCCTCAAGGTACACCTAGTGGCTCTTTCTTCTCGCCTACAACCAGAAGGAACTAACACCTTCTTCTCCCACCCTTTTACGAGAACCTTCTGGAGAGGCTTGGTTAACTCTTTCCCACCAACGTCGCAGGCAGCCCCACAGTGGGACCTTAATGTAGTTCTGACTAAGCTCATGGAACCCCCTTTGAGCCTATGGCCACCTGCTCCCTGGAGAATTTCTCGCTCAAGACAGCCTTTTTACTCGCCATCACCTCTGCTAGAAGAGTTTCAGAACTCTCCGCGCTTTGAGCATCTCCTCCCTACGCTCGTTTCCACCCTGATAAGGTAGACCTCAGGACAGACCCTTCGTTCATCCCTAAGGTCGTTTCCCCCTTTCATTTAAATCAGACCATCTCTTTCCACACTCCTCACGAGCGGAGCAGATGTTTCATACCCTCGACGTCAAGCGAGCTCTCGCCTTCTACATTAATCATACTCGAGCCATCAGAACGTCAGACGCCTTGTTTATCTCTTATGGTGGCCAATGCATCGGTGTTCGTCTTACGTCACAAAGACTGTCTAAGTGGATCCTCCTCTGCTTCCAGCTCTTAGTTTACAGTATCTGATTACATGCCCTGAGTTTCACAGTTTTCACATTACATAGATGTTTGACCTTCATCTTTACATGTTTGCTAGACCTGTAGTCTACATGTAACCCCGTATTCCATCGTGACAGTGCCAAACTATACACTTGCTTGTATGATTAGAGTCGAGACTGGCTCTTTCAGTTGAGGCAAGAATATCTTTTAATGTTTTTTTCATACTGGCTGCGCTTGCTGGATATGCCAGATAACTGCTTGCCTAAAATGTGTTGGCAGAAACAATTACAACTCAATTATGGTACTATATGGAGGAGAAACTTGATTAACGTGTTGGGTAATGCAGGGTTCTCTTCAGTCTATTTTGATGGAATGCCTATGAAGGCTGCTAAACAGTTGTTTAAAACTAAAATAAAAGATATTACTACCCAGGCAGACATGGGAGCTTTGATTGAACAAAAAATAGTTCCATGGTATTACAAGCTGACGCAGTCACAGTGTAGAAAAATCTCTCTCAACCATCAGTAACTTCACAATTTGTAGAGCTCTCACTTTGATGTGCTTTCAGCTAACGCCTTCTAGTGTCCTGGAGGGAAGATTTAATCAGATTCCAGTTGAGCTTAGACTCTGTTCATGCTGTCTAAATCAGGTGGAGGATTTCCCCCAATATTTGTTTAGATGCCTGACTACAGATCCTCTTTAAGGAGTAAGGGTGAAAACAGACATGACACTAACCACCCTTTAACCACCCTTGGTGGTCATTTATGCATGTTTCAGGCCTGCATAGGGCACCAATACAGCCCTGTAACATGCATAAATAACCACCTAGGGTGGTTAGCGTCATGTCTGTTTTCAACCTAAGTTACTGCCTCCCATTCTGGGTGAAAAGGTATATTGGAAAACACAGCATCAAGTAAACTTCCTCTTGGCTAATCCAAATGAGTTGTCTATATTGAAGGTAGCCAACCTAGCACATGCACTGGCAGCCCAAAGACTATGCATGAACAGCAAATTGATAGGTACAAATGGATAGAGAGATGGTACAAAATATGTACTTAAGTGATAATTTAAGTTCTGTTAATTTTAAAGTGTATATTTTTGTTTTTATGCTATTTATATATAAACTAAGTTGGATGACTGCTTTGATATTATCCATCAGGATTTTGTATTGTTTTATTTACTCTGTTAGGGAAAGAGTTTTTGATGATTTATCTTTGTGATGGCTGTGGTGTCCTTCTTTCTTTGTTTTTGTTTCGACCTATGGTTATGATGAATAAAATATTATTATACTTATATAAGGTAGTCGGATTTAAAACTCTTTAGCCAGTGTATTATGAATAATTTTTGCTATTTGGCTATCTTTCTTGATAGGTAATCAGTATTTGACAAAACAGGACAACAGGCAATGGTGTAATCTATTGATTCTGTATATTGATAACATTACAATATTTTTCATTACCGGCAATTTTATTTTATTAAAACATTTGATACCCACCCCAACTGCCTAGGCAGCTCGGGGTGGCTTACAATATATAAAATTTAAAATCAAAAGAAATAAAAACATTCTAAAAGGAGGGAAAGGAGAAAAACATCCTCCCCAATGAAAGGGGAAAAGTGGATATAAGAGCATAAAATTCAATATATATATAAAATACCCACCCCTTACCACCCAAAATAAAAATAAAACCCACCCTCACCCAAAGCCTCATGAACAACCAGGTCTTGCATGGACATAGAAAAGAGGTGGCCTGTCCTAGGAGGGAGTTCCACAGTCTCAGTGTGGCCACCAAGAATACCCTCTCCACAGTCGCCCCCTGAAATACCCAGGAGACTTCGAGAAGGGCGCTTCCAGTCAACCACAGAGGTCAATCTAGAACACGGGGAGTGAAGCGATCCCGCAGATAAATGGGACCCAAGCTGCACAGAGCTTTATAGATTAGAACCAGCACCTTGAATCAGACCCAGAAGACTATAGGCAGCCAGTGCAGAGAACAGAGCACCGGTGTTATATGCTCCCAGCAACCTGTCTCTGTGAGGAGACAGGCCTCTGCATTCTGCACCAGCTACAGTCTCCGAACTGACACCATGGGCAGCCCTACGTAGAGTGCGTTACAATAGTCCAGTCTTGAGGTGATTAAAGCATGAATGATCACGGAGTCTGAGACATATGGCCGAAGCCATCACACTAGATGTAATTGACAGAATGCACTCCTTGTCACAGCTCCAACCTGGGCATCTAGGTGAAGCTGCGACTCAAGGAGCACTCGCAGACTCCGAACCTGGGAAACCCGTGGGGGGCAACCCCCATTAATGACAGGGGACGCCACACCCACCACCTTCCCCACTAGCATCACCTCCATCTTGTCGGGATTCAGCTTCAGTCGACTCACCCTCATCCAGTCCCCCACAGCCACCAGACATCATGTAAGCACCAAGACTGTGGGGTCTGGGTTGGATAAATAAGAGATAGAGTTGGGTGTCATCAGCATATTGATGACTCTGAACTGCAGAGCTCCTCACGACCTCGCCCGATGGCTGCATAGACACGTTGAACAGGAGAGGGGACAGAATGGAACCCTGCAGGACTCCACATGAGAGGTCACAGGGAGATGAAAAAAGATCCCCAAGCACCACTCATGGAGTTCTTCCGGCCAGGAATGAGCAGAACCATTCAAGAACAGTTCCGCCTACCCTGGCTCAGTCCCACAGACAAGTCACCAACATCTCATGGTCAATGGTATCAGAAACAGCTGACAGATCTAATAGAATCAACAGAGTCAAATGACCCTGATCTAATTCATGGCGAAGATCATCAACTGCAGTCTCAGTGCCATAGCCTGGATGAAAGCAGGACTGTGAGGGATCTAGAAAACTGAGTTGGTCCAAATGCTTCTGCAGCTGCCAAGCCACTACCCATTCAGTAACCTTCCCTAAAAGGGAAGCTTAGAGATAGGCCGGTAACTGGCAAGGGAGTCAGTGTCCAAATATGGCTTTTTGAGCAGGGGTCAAACCACCGCCTCTTTGAGGCAGGTCGGCACCCTGCCCTCCCAAAGGGAGGCATTGACCACCCCTGCCAGCAACAGCCCCAGTGTCTCCCGGCTGGCCTTAACCAGCCAGGATAGGCACGGGTCTAGTTCGCAAGAGGTGGCTCTGACCACCCCAAGATCCTCTTCTGCATCAGCGGGCGAGATCCACTGAAACAGATTCTACAAAATCGGAGAAGGCAGGGCTTCCATAACCTCTGGTTCTCCCATTGTAGTAAGTGCAGTGTCGAAGTCGTGGTGAATCCGAGCGATTTTATCAGTGAAGTAATCAACAAACGTGTCACAGCGGGCACTGGAAGGTTCGAGTTCCAGGCAGAGGGAACTGGAACTATGACTATAAATCCATCAGTTTTAGCTTTAAAGTTTTCCTTTTCTTAGCCATTGTGTTCATTTTTCACTGTCAATGTCCTCATCACCAGGAGTCCTAAACTGAGTATCTTTTTGGTTGTTTTCAGAAGTATTTTTATTTAATTATTTTATTATTTATTTAGTACTTTGGTGAATACTAAAATACATATGAATAGAGGGGTTTTTTATATGGGAAACTAAAATTAAATGGTTTATATTTTCATCATTAACATTTTTTTCCTCTAACACAGTCCTTATAAGTACATTATCTGATTATTATACTCGTACTCTTGTATTGAGGCATTTAATATGGACTGTGAGGTTACGTACTGAAAGATGTAGGACTATGAAGGATGATGCAATTAGTGTTAGTCAGTGTTTTTCTCTGTCAATTAGCATCCCCTTTCCTGGATCTAGCTTTAGCCATCTTTTCCTCTTCCAGTAATTAATCTTGTTTAGACAGTGGAATTACTAGGGGAATCTGATTGCGATGCTGTTGAGGTGAAGAAGATGTACATTTGAGTGTCATCTGCATATAGTTCGAATGCAAGGCTAAGGCATCTGATGCATACCTGTGGATTTCAATCTGTGTGCTGAATTGTAGTGTATATGTTGAATTCCCATGTAAAGTCCTATTTGCTAAAATGCAACTACCTAAACTGGATGCAGTAATGACAGAGGAACCGAATTCTGAATGCAATGCCTCTAACTCCATCTAGCTCTTGGAAGTGATCTACTTTTAGCTCAGTATACAACGCATAAAAGGTTTAATCTCTGGATACAATACAATATTTTTAATTTTTTCTCTCCTAAACTTATATGCTGTTGAACTGCATTCCCAAGATGCAGTGAGTTTGTAAAGAGCTACATTTAATTCGTTGAAGTATATGATGCCGCTGCATGAAAATTGCTGTATAAATCATCCTATCGTCTTCCTATGGCAGTACCAGAAAATACCTTCTAAACTGATTGCTCTCCTCACCCTGCAGGTCACAGTGCTGTTGACATTACTAAGGTGGCAAGAAGACACCGCATGTCTCCATTCCCATTGACATCTATGGACAAAGCCTTCATCACAGTTCTGGAGATGACCCCGGTGCTTGGAACAGAAATAATTAATTATCGAGGTACTTCATTTATTCTTGGACTTATGGAGAAGAGGTATAATGTTTGGATTTTTTTAAAAAATTACTTTTTTTTACTGTAATTAATCTAAGCTCTCCAACTTAGATTAATTTTGTGAGATGTATAGCACAAGAACTGAACTCCCTCCTCTTCCAGTGGAAACCTTTAAAAAGTATCAATAAGAGGGAATGACCTGTTCTTGACAAAGAGAAGAATGGTCTTTCTTAGGCCCTTTTTACATGAGACGCACCATGCATGCCCACGTAGGTCTTCTGCATGGGTGAGTCTCATTTGTACAGCAGCAGCCTGTGGGTGGGCATGACTGCATGTGCGCTTCTGTGAAACACGCATGCCCACCCACCTCCACCCGTCACCCATACACGGAGCAACCTGCGAAAACACCGGTTGCTCTGTACGTAGGGGTGTGTGGGGGATGGATGTGTGCCTGTGTACACCTGCCCCCCGCACCAGCCCTGCACCCACCTCCAGCTGCAGCCCATTTAAAAGGGCCTTTGTTAAATGAGAAAGATGTGCATGGGTTCAGAGCATCTTCCTGAAGGAACCATGAGCTCACTGTATGGATAATACTGATAATAAGGACTCCTAGTTTCAGTACAATCTGTTTAAATGAATGTATTCTTTTACTGTTTTGGAGACAACACAGCAACCACATTTTCTTTCTAAACTGTTTTGAATGTAATCTGTTATTGTTTTGGAGACAACACCAACCACATTCTCTCTCTGGATAGTTTTGGAGGGAATAGCCAACTTACCCTACTTAATGAAGGAAAATGGGATTTCTGTTGCAAATTTAGCCCAAAATTGATGTCAGTAGTCAAGACTTAATAATTTAGTTTACACAGTTCTGAATGATGTTGAGCAATAGTGATGCTTCCCTCCACCCCCATAACAGCTGGTGTCAATATTTTATCGGTCTCAGTTCAAAACTATATTTTTGAACTTCTCCCCCCTCATAATAATAATTCATAAAATGAAATTAATACTAGTTACAAGTGCCAGATGAATAGTTATGGGGATCAAATAAAGCCTCTAGCTTTTACCTTAGGAATTTATAGATCTCTAAAGAGTTTTTAAAAGTAAGTTTCCTAGTATATAGTGCAGGATTGACTTAAGGGGCAGTGTGATGAACAGCAACGCAACCTAACCATAAGTTCTGCAGGACATGTGCTATTCAGTTTGTTGGCTGGCACCTTGACTTTTTGTGGTCCATTTGGCAGTTTGCTCCATCTCTGGTGAGGTGGTGTTGTTTGTGTGGCACTCACTATGTTGATCTCATTCCAGTCATATATCCCACTCCACCCCCATTGCTGGTGCAGATAATCTTTTTCAGGGTACTATCTCCCAGCAATGGGTAGTCCATTCCATCCAATAGTCCTCATCTTTCTGTTCATGGTTCCCCTTCCAGAGGGATGGATCGCAGTTCTTGTATTCTCCATGCTCACACACTGTTCCTATAGAGTTGGAGAGTCTTTCTTCCTTGGCCCCATCCTCTTCTCTTGTGCAGCCTTCTAGGCCCATTCACTCTTGGAGCCAGGATTACAACCTACACCCCCATGGTTAGACTCCCTCTTTGCTGTGGGCCCATTGCCTAGGCACCTATCTTCCCCCCTTCAGGGTTATGGGGTGCTCCTGGGCCTCCTTCAAATACCACCTGGTGACTGAGCTGCTGTTATGCCTCCTGATCCTCCTTTGGATTTGCTTCCTCCCTGGGGAACCCACCACACTAGGTCCACATCCTTGGGCAAACCTGCTAGGCCCCTTTAGGCTTGCTTGTTCCTGTGGGTTACCACCTCTCAACGCCCATGCCCTTGGTCAAGCCCTCAGAGCTAACAGGTATTACATGTCAGCTTCTCGTCACCAGGCTTCCCTCAGGTCCCGAGTCCTACTCCACCCTGCTAGTGATCTGTCTGAAGCCTCCCTTGGCTTGGGCTTTCCAGCTGCTGGAACTGTACTCCCAGCTTCAGACTTGACTACCAGCTCTTTCTCCTGTGGCCCATAGTCTCACTTTGGGTTGCCTCACCCTTGTTTAGGAGCTCCCAGGCAGCCTGCTCCTCATTAGCAGCCCCATGGCACACTAAGGCCCTCCTGGTCTAAGGCATTGTCCTTCAGAATTTTTCTGGACCCCGTTGCCCATCTCTGGGTGGACGGCAGGGTTCCTGCTCACCTCCCCAGCAGGGTGGCTCCAGCTGACTCAGGAGAGCCTCACCCTGCTGCCACCAAGCTAACTCTCCTCCTGGCTGACCTAGTTCTTCCTATATAGTTCCAGCCTTGATATTGTGACCAGCTCCTTTTGGTTACATGGTTCCCAGTTCCCCAGTCTCCAGGTTAACCCCTTCTGTGTTGCCTCCAGATGAGCACGTGTTGAAGTGTTGACGTGCTGTGGGCTTGCTTCTGCAGCAATTTACCCACAGAACTTCATCACAGGAATATGTGGATTTTACAGTGAATAAGCTTGGTAAATGCAAACTGGGCTTTCCCATATGTGGGGCATTTCTGGCCTCTTCTGTTATCTTGTGGGATAGACTGGTAAATTGGTTAAGATCAAAGCGTTTCAAAAATCAGAGCAATTTTTTTTAATTCAGTTGCTCTTTTGTGGGGAGGTAAGCGCATTTTTAGATGTTTTAATTGGTTGTAAACTTCCCTGAGCCTTAATGGAAAGGGCAGCATATAAATATAACCCTCAGACAGATTTTGGAGTAAATCGGGCCCCAAAGGGGCACAAAAAATCATAAAACTTTTTAAGCAAACCTGTACCGCCTCATACTCCATATATTCCTCAACAGTAATGGGGTCAATTGTCCTGTGTTGGTTCATCCCTCCCTCTTGAGAATTTCACTAAAACAGTATTGGGGGTAAATAAATAAATTGGATCCCAATTGTAATGAATGGGAAAATAAAAGCACTACACCCCTAAGGTACTGGGGGTCATATTCACTACAAACATTCAGTTCAACCCACAGTCAATTCAACCCCCAGTAGTGTAATTTTGGGAATGTTGGGGTACTAGTGACCCCCAACACCTTTTGTGTTAGTATTGTTTCTGTTCTGCAAACAATAACTCAACAAAACTTTAAAATTTTATGTCAAACGAGTTATTTTCAAATCAATCACATTTATTTTTTTCTCATTTTGACTTAATTTGGGGTCTACTTTACCCCAATTCCAGATTAATATAGTGTATTTTTCATTCATGTGAAGGTTAAATAAATAAATAAATAAGTTTAGTCCTCAGGAGATGCTCCTGAACTTCATTTTTCTTTTTTTAATCCAACCAACCCCTCTTCTAGCACATTTGACCCTACCATATAATACATTATTCTACCACCACATTCAGGCTGCTACTAAACTACACCCAAGTTGTGATGGGCATGATGATGATCATTTGTCCAATAGTCCCTTCGCTCAAATCTTGCTTTCAAACTTGCTGACCTGAGTGCTCATTATGTCGGATGCCTCTCAGTAGGGAGATGTTTTAACATAGGAAAGTATCAAGATGTGGATGTCTATGTAGGTTTTTCTTTCAAATCTGAAATTCATGGCAGAGCAAAGCAAAATTCTGACAAAGGTAACAGCAGGGCTATACAGCTTAAGCTAACTGATATTGCTAGACATCTCCAGTGACCCAGTCCTGTACCATTAGTGCCAATGAGAGCGTTCATATTGATGTTAATAGGAGCAGGAATAAACTACAAGTGAGACTTAAAATCCATTGTGTATGCTGTCTTGGAGTTATCTGAAGCTGTTTTTCTCCAAGTGGATTCCAATCACTACCTTTACATCTCTGCAAGCAAAGAGATAATTCTCTGCTTGAAGTTAGTGTAGCAGGTCCGCACTTTACCGTGGGGCGAGTGTTGTCAGGATTAGTCCAAACGAGCAAGTTAGATAGGGTTCAGCATACACAGCAGTTTATTCCTGCTCAAAGTCCCCAACCAGGCACCAAGCCCCTCTGGCCTCAGTTCCATCCAAAAATATAGTCCATCATATCAAAGCTATCCTAGCCACATATAGTCCACAGACTAGTTACTCTCAACTCACTTCCAGCTTCAAGGTTTCCTTCCTGCAGGTTTCTTCCAGGAAACCTCTAGCCACAATGTTCACTCTTCAATGTCTCAGAACAGACTCCCATTTTTCCTGTTCCTCCTCTCTTTATATACTTCAGGTCATGTCCAAAACACTTTAACTTCCTGTCTGGCAGCCATCTTAGGGGATCCACATGGCAGGCACCATTTTGTGGCACAGCCCTGCCACAGTTAGTAAGTAAGGTTCAGAGTAATAGTGCAGAATTTTCTTTCAGACCTGCAGTCTTGCATCAGCACAGAACAGTCCTTTTACATGTCAAGACCCATGAAACTTTTAATGTAAAAGCATTAGAGGTCCACTGCACAAACAAAATTCCATTTGCGGGAGTAAATGCATTACTATTCCTGTCCCAAACCATTTATGCTAATGAGTTCCAGGCAGGTAAAATCGACACAGAACGGTACCATTTCATAATGGTTGTTTTGGAAAACAGCAAGTTTTCAGAAGAAAGGAGCTAAACTAGTGGCAAAAGAAACCAGAGTTGGACTGTGCCCAAAATCAGATACACTTTTCCTGATCTCCAAAAGAACCCTTCAATACTGGGAAAACCTCAAACCCGAACATCCAGTTTTACCCCAAATCTGTACATAGCCATATATTTGTACTCCTGCTACTTTGTTGTTGGTTAGCTAATTTTTAATATTGTTATGCATTGGTTCTGTTGTGTCATCAAACTAATACGGAAACTTTGGAGAGAAGAAATTATGTAAAAGGGGAGGAGGTTAATTATGGGAATAAATACAAGCAGAATACGTTCTATGAAGTGAATAAAAGCCCCACTAACCCGACACAAAACGGATGCAAGAAGATCTATGATACACCAGCACCATCTACAGGTTTGCAGTGGACGCAGCAGAAGAAAACCAAGAAGGAAATTCAAGAAGCTGTTGGCAAATAATCGGCAGAGTCCCTGTCCAACAAACCCTTCCCCCAGAATACATTTCAAAGGCAATGTACTTGAGACAGAAGCTTCTTTTGCAGCTTGCACTTACTTGGTTATCTTCTCACTTCTGCTGCCTGCATTTTTCATTCTCTTGGCCCTTGCACCTTGGGTCTGGCCTTGTTGCTCTCTAGCTTTGTGCATCATGCCCCTTGAAGCTCGAGAGCTGATGCCACATGGAACAACTCTACTCTCAACTCTACTCTCTCAACTCTACCAGGAGTAAGAAAAGTGGTGCGATTTCACTTTGGAGATTGCCTTTTCTTGCTTTATTAATTCAAAATAACTGGACATTACCAGGCATAACATCAAGTACAAGCTCTCCTTTATAAACCCAGATAGTCATGCATAAGAGAGACTTAAATTTTAACTTTTTTAATTATTCCTTTTTTTAAAAATTTCCTTTTATGACCACATACACTCAGTTGCAATCCCTTGCTCCTGGTTTGATCTAGTATTTACTATTTTGTGTATTTTGCTCTCTTGTTCAGTTGTTTCAATCTGTGTTTCTCATAGTATCTTAGATTGTATGTTAGGGTGATTTTTGAAGATATTCTTGTTGTTTGTGAATGTCCTTAATGAGTATAAATATAGGCTTAATAAGAAGCTTGAGTGCCCCAGCTTAATATTACTGCTTGAGCAATAAGGTATTTTACTGAGTGAACCCAATGCTGAAATAAGAGACCATACCTCCTAGTACAAATTCAAAAAAGGTCAATAAACTTAGTAATTGAACAAATCCAGAGTTTGTTGGTTAATCTCTAAAACCAGCTGGCAAATGAATAACTAATTTACATAGTGGTTGGACACCCCCCTCCCCATCCCTGCCCCTTTTATTCCTACACTTGGGAATGCTGATGCAGGAAATTTTAGCATGTGCTGAAAGAATGGGATTTGCCCCAGACCATGATTTGGCCAGCATAAGGCAGTCTTAAGGTGTTAAGACAAGAGAGTAGCTCAGATTAGCCCCCTCCTGGTGTGTAGCCACCTGCCCATCTACTAGGTGGCTGCCAGATGTTTGCCCTTATATGCTACCCAACCACCTTGCAGTCATCCCTCATGGTGTCCGTCCTGGAGGATGTGGACCCCAGTGAGAGTGCAAATGATGGCTAATCCACCCACAGGGCCACTGCCCGTCTGTTAGGCTGTGTGCAGCCACGCCCACATGCAGGTCCCCCAGCACCAGAGAGTTGCGAGCAAAAAACCCAGTGCTCCAAGCAGTGACCAGTCGCCGCTCCCACTGTCAGCAGCGCCCTGAAAGGCAACATGCATCAAATTCAAACCTGTGTTTGGCAAGGACAGTCTGGTTTCCAACACTTGCCCAACCCCCACCCATCCACAGCGACCAGACAAGAATTTTACACAGGCCAGCATGGAGAAGAGTGACAGCTAGTCCAGTATGGTAAGTTAATGCACCGGAGGGGGTGGGGTCTAAGCAGCCATGTAGTGGTATCTAAGTAAAGTATATGGTGTGTGTCCTTCCCTGTGTTCACAGGCATCTACCAGCCTGGCACCCCCTCAACATCAGGACTGGCCCACACTGCACCGATAGCAGCCCTCCCCCCAGCCACCTGCCAGAAGGGTGTGCCCTAGAGTGAAGAGGCGACTAGGGCCTTCATCGTCCTGTGGTAGGAGGATCAGG
The DNA here is from genome assembly GCA_003113815.1 of Sphenodon punctatus. Lineage (NCBI taxonomy): Eukaryota > Metazoa > Chordata > Lepidosauria > Sphenodontia > Sphenodontidae > Sphenodon > Sphenodon punctatus. The sequence continues at coordinate 2,968,078 of QEPC01007467.1, forward strand.
TCCAGTACAACCTCATAAAATGATATAGGAATGAGAAGGTGTTCCAGCATATCTTAGAGCAGATGGTGCTCCAGGCTCTGTGCCAGCAGCAGGCAAAGGACCTGAGAAGGGGGTATAAGGAGATACTGGACAAAAACTACAGGTCCAGCCGCAGGAGGCAAACCAGGCGATATTATGAACGCCTGGACCAGTTCCTCTGTAATGGATAGAGTCATCATGGAATCGTACCTATACAGCAACACCTTCACCAGGGGACAGCGATAGGTGGATACCCCTCCGCCACTGCCTCTTCATGCCCCACCCTGTCCTGCACCACACACACACACACACACACCTGGAAGCTGGGCCCACCAGGAAGGATCCCTCTGTCCCCACCCCGGAGCCAGCCATGGTGGATGAGAACATGGACACCGTCACCCTCTACTTGTTCCCCCTTGGGACAGAGAGCCAGCCCCAGTTCCTGGAGACAACAGAGTACAGATGGAGGGGACACAGGACACAGACACCATCTTCATAGAGGAGACAGTGGAGACAGGTAACTTAATGCACCCGGGGGGGAGGGAGATGCTGAGATTATACAGCCATAGGAGAGAAGCAGCCAGTCAGTGCTATCCAGTATCCTGAATGCCATGACCAGGAGAACAAGGGGGAGCCACGGGAACAGCCCCGGGACATAGAGGCACTGGGCGGGAGCGGTAAGCATGGCAAGTGGGTAAGAAGGCACCATGACAGGCTTGTGTGGGGTTGGAAGCCAAACCGGCAGCCATGGAGGGCAGGGGCTACACCAGGCACCAAAGCATTAGGTATGACAGGAATGTGCAGAACACCAGGAGGGGATGGAAGGCATGGGGTGGGCTGAGCTACTGGAATTCCGTGTTCCCTTGTCACAGGTCAGCCACTACAGTGAGTGTGGCCCAGACCACCATGACCCACCAGTGCCCAGTGGAACCAGGACCTGCAGGCACACAACTGGTGGCACAGGGAGGATATGGCAAGGGAGCTGATGGTGGAAACCAAGTGGCGGGCAGACTAGATCCAAGACACCATCCAGGGGATGGCCAAGGAGCAAAGGCGAGTTCTGTGGCAGAACGCTGCAGAACTCAGGGCCCTTATTGCTGAGGGCTGCTTGGAATGCAAGCAAGAAGACAGGCAATGGACCCACCTCTGACAGCAGTTGGAGCTGTCTGACACCGTGATGGAAGAGGCGAGTACGGACATGTGGGATTTCATGGCTCGGTCCCTGGAGGTCCAGTGCTCTCTTCTCCATCATGTTGCTGCTGTGAGCACTGTAATTGTTATACAGGAGCTTGTGCCATTCACCGTCCCCCTTCCCTAAGTCCTGGTTCCCCTCCAGGTCTCAGCCCCCCAGCCCTGGCTTCCCCAGCAGCCAGCCCTGGTACTCCAGCAATCAGGTCCTTTCCACTCTGCGTCCCCACAGGTCCACTTGCCATGGTCTGTGCTTGCTCCCCACTCCACCAGCAGGTTGAGCACTCCACCAACTCCCACACTTCAGCCACCCACAGCAATGGATCCCAAGTGGGAGGACAAGAATAAGGCCGATGTTTCCTTCCCCCCCCCCCCTCCCCGGTTGCTGTAACCCCAACCAAAGCGATCACACCCACCTGCGAGCGGGAGGGGGAGAAAGATAACATCCACACTCGGTGCACCAATGCCTGCATGTATATATTTATGTTGGTTATTGTGCCTTCGCAGATGCATCTTCATGTTGTTTTCTTTATCCCATCCAATAAATTGGTGCCTTTTCCATAAGCATGGGTCCTGTGCCTATTGTGGAACAGGTGGGAGGTTTGGGTGGGTGGGGGATAGGGGTCATGGGTCAGTGGGTGTTAACCGCTGGTGCGACTTCTTGTTCCCATGGTTTCTGTGGCTGTGCATCATGGCAAGGGGCAAGATATTGGGATGAGCAGGGGGGGTGGAGTGCAACGGGGAGGAACACCTCCCCATGTGTTGGGTTTCTCGGGCTAAACCAGTGCTGAGGGACCGAGTGGTGGCTTCCGCATGCCCAGGGAAAGCATGTAAAGGGCTGGCAATTTGTTGTGCTCCCCATGCTGACCACACAAGTGGAAGCTTTGTGCAGGCTCCATGGAACAACCCCACACTCCAGTGAGCTAATCCTTTGTCTGTTAACACCCATAGAAAGTGTTATATTGACAGAGGTCTTCAACCCGTTTGAAGTATATGGTATGAATTTAAAAATAACATACATTGTTGCCCCAAGTCCAGGGTGCCCAGGTTCCCTTCATGTTGTTGACTGTTAGAATCAACAGAAATGTGGCATTCAAATTAACCATCGAGAAATGTTGATGGTTGATTCACTTTTCTCTGATGTCTTAGGGTAAAAACAAATGAGATGTTAGTGTTCTGCAGCCCAGGTTCAGTCCTTGCAGCCCCCACTCACATGTTTTGCATGTCCAGCCTAATAAACAGGCATCCCCCAGCATTTCTTTCATGTGCTTGCAGGCAAGCCCCCACTGACAGCACCAGCGAGAGCGAGAGTGGAGAGATGTACAGAAAACAGTAACTCCTCTGATGCTCTAGGATTTCCGCCTGTGACTCTACGGTGCTGGCAGACCTGTATGTGTGGAGGTGCTGCTCATAAGCTAATTGACAGGATGCAGACACAGACGAGGGTGCACATTAGCCCACATTAGCCTGCACGGCAGGCTCCACATTCTCCAAGACCCTGCCATGACTGGGAGCTTCGAGTGGCCCCATGTCTGGTGGGGGGTGAACACCTAATAAAACAGGCAGGTTGACACCCACTAATGTCTTGTTTGTTAATGCCCAGAATGTCACTATTTGACACACAGAGGGTGGAATGATGTAAGCAAACAGCAGAAAGGGGAGAATGGAAGCAGAAAGTTCCATGGCAGTCAAGAGTTGCTAGTAATGGAGGGATGAAGAGAGGTAAGGGCACTTCATTGGCCTCTGGTGATTGGGGTGAGAAGCTGGATTTAAGTTCCACTGAGGATAGCAGCTGGGGTTAGGTTTGTATATAAACACAGCTTGTACTTGGAGACAGTTTTCTTCTGTTTAGGCCTAGGTTATGGCTGTTCATAAGCTGCAAGTTCCATCTGCATAAACAACTGCAGGTTTAATCCTCCACCATTAAAACTAATGGGAGCTGAACCACTGATGGGGGATTGCATTCTAAGTCTGTAACCCTAGTAAAATATTCTTTATATATGAGAGAGTAGCTCAATTCATTACAAGAATGTCCCCTGCTTTCATCACAAGATGAAAGTTACTATCTTCAACGGTGCTCTTGTTTCTTTTGCTAGGTAATCGAAAACAAACATATGGGTATGAGTTATCTGTTCTGTCACCTGTTGTACAGGACTTGGTTCCCTATATTTGATTCTTACAGCTAGCTGCCTCTTCATTTGGTTATCGTGCTGTCAGGCTCCTTTTGATTTTTTAGGGGATTACATGTTTTTTTTCAGAGAATACTTCCACATGTTCTTATAGCGGATTTGACCTCCTACTTCCACCAAAGTTATAATGTCCATGAGATGTGGCTTCTGAGGCCCTTCCACGTAATTTTTTATTCATCTTTCTTATTTTATGTTCTGAACAACCACTCTGCTTTATTCCCCAGTTTCATGTAATGAAGCTGCCGCAGCGCCCACCCACAGTGACCATGGCCCGGAATCCCACCGCTGATTCCGGACCGTGGCAGCGGAACAGACGCGACAATCCCCTTGCTCACGGGGGGGAATCCTATTCACCACGCAATCGGGGATGGTCCGGGCAGGACCTCTGATTGAGTGGTGAATGTGATTCCCCCCCGTGATTCATGGGGGGGAACATCTGGAGGCGAACTTCCGTTCCCCCCATCAGATGTTACGGGATCATGATCGCCATGTGGGGATTCACTGTGGTTGAGCGTGATCTCGTAACGTCTGAAAATTCCCATGGTGCATAGGAAAAGGGATGGGAAAGCTAACAGAACCAAGGAGATGGGAGGTTCTGAGAGTGGTGCACCAACCTCTCCCAGGCCACCTCCCTAACTCTCCAAACTCAGTTTTGTTAGTCATTTCTGTTAGGCTATATTTTGAGAATCTGGCTGTGTGTTTGGCAAGCTGGCTGGCAAGCTAAACAACTTAGAAATATAGGCCTCCAAAAGCAGAAATAGCTGGAGTAAACACCCCCCAATTCAAGCGAATGAGTAATCTTTCAGCAATGTAGCTCTGCAGGAGGGTGCTAACAAGACCAAAGAATACAAAGGACACACACTGCAATAAATAATGCTAAGTACCACTGATGCAGCCTGAGAATCCTATAAGATAATACCTTCAAATAAGAAGAATTGCAGGGCAAGTAATTTTCCCTAACGGACTATGAAGATGCCTAGAAACAGATGAGTTTGAACCTCCTCTGCTATGTGTCCCTGGATGTATCCCTGGATGTGTCCCTGGATGCACTCTTCTCATAGTCCCCCAAGTTGCTCGGGGGGCAACTATGGAGAGGGTGTTCTCGGTGGCCACACCGAGGCTGTGGAACTCCCTTCCAGCAGAGGCCCAGGTGGCCCCAGACCTCTCCTCCTTTCGATGAATGTGTAAGACCTGACTGTTCTGCCAGACTTTTGGTGAGGGAGACGGGTAATGGATGGGGGGTTGGGTTAGGAGGGGGGTTGTTCTACTTCCCCCATTATTTACTGTATTTATATTTGTGTTGATTTTAGCTGTGTTTATGTGTTTTATACTGTTGTTTTACTTTATATGTTAGCCGCCCCAGGCTGCCTGAGGCAGAATGGGAGTGGGGTAAAAACTGTTAAAATAAATAAATAAATTTTGACTTGGTAGTATTTTAATTCCCACTTTGAACTTACTTTCAAACAAATGTGAATGACTACACAAGATGCAAAATAGTGCACAATTAGAACTTGTGTCATCCCAGAATTGTATTTTTTAAATTTCTGTCCTTCATTTGCATAAACGTAGGCAATACAAGTATAAATCTACATTGAAAAACAGTTTCAGAATAGGAAATGCTTTTGAAATACATTAGTTGTTGGAAGAAGAGGGATTCCTAATGAGACCAAATGTTTTTATTCTCCAGTGCTTCTGCAGTATTTCTTAGTTGTCATAGTTTCGTTGTCTCTCTTATCTTACTTATTTCGTTTTTTCCCTTCTCCTACTCCAGCTCACTGCCTTTAAAGGTCTGTATTGTGAAAACAAGTCCAACTCCATTGCACTTTCAGTAGAATTATTTTATTGATCATTCCTAGAATAACTTCACATACCAGTTGAGGTGTGTTGGGGGGTGGGGGGGAGGAGCAGGTGCATTTCCCATAAAGGTTTGTTAAAATGCTAACTTGTTCTTTTTATTGTAAAGAGAAAGACTGTGGTGTCTGCAAATATCTACTCATGCCTCGTGATGTACAGTGTTAACATTACTGTACATTTATCTTCGCTATATGTTTTCCTACTAATGTATACAAAATATATTAGATCACTATTAAAAAGCAGGCTCTTCACCTGATATGTCCAGGTTCACTAGCACTATATGTATAATAATGTAGACCACACCTTATCTCGTTTTCTATGTTATCATCTTTATTATTAATTTTTTATTATTATTATTATTATTAGCATTTATATAGTGCCAGTGATGTACCTGGCACTTACAAAGAACAAAATAGACATGGTACCTGCTCGAGAGCTTACAGTCTAAAGACAGGGGGAGGGGAGACAGGGAAGGGGAGAACAGAGGGAGAGACAAGGGATGCAACATTCATGAGGATGCGAGAGCTCAGGTTCACGTTCTTGGCTTGGTTACAATAAATTGGGAGTTTGCAGTTAACAGGTGGGGAATAATCCTGGGTGGGGATGCTTAGCAGGAGTTCGGAAGTGTGGAGCGGAAGAGGTGGGTTTTGAGGAGGGACTTGAAGGTGTGGAGGGTGGGGGCAAGGCGAACGAGAGCAGGGAGGGAGTTCCAGGCATGTGGGGCAGCGAGGGAGAAGGGACAAAGGCGGTTGGCGGAGCAGGGGAGGCGTGGGAGGGTGAGGGAAGGGGTGGAGGACGAGCGGAGTGCTCGAGTAGGGGTTTGGAGGGAGATCAGGGCAGAGAGGTGGGGGGAGCGAGGTTGTGAAGGGCTTTGTAGGTGAAAACGAGGAGCTTGTTCAGAATACGCTCAGGAAGAGGGAGCCAGTGGAGAGAGGAGAGGTTTCACGTGGTCAGAGCGACGGACTAGGTAGATGATCCTGGCAACAGAGTTTTGAACAGAGATAAGGGAAGAAAGGTGAGAGTGGGGAAGGCCAGTGAGGAGGAGGTTACAGTAGTCAAGGCGTGAGATGACTAGGGCGTGGATGAGAGTTTTGGCAGAGGAGACAGACAGAAAAGAGCAGATCTTGGCAATGTTGTGGAGGGAGAAGCAGCAGGATTTGGCAATGGAGTAAATGTAGGGTTTGAAGGTAAGATGCAAGTCAAAAATGAAGCCCAAGCTGCAAGCTTGGGGTGCAGGGAGGATGGTACAGGGAGCCTGCTGATTAATATAACATTTTGCTGGGGATGGCTGGTAGGAATGCACTGGACAAAATAAAAGTTATTTTAATCTTATCACATTGTATAATAATTGAATGCTAACATGCAAATTATTGAAATAATAGGCTCTTTTCAGTCTGCATGGTCTTAACAATTCTTTTTCAAGCAGATGGGAAGCAAGTGGTTAGGTTCCATTACACAGTCATCCGAAGATGCATTTTTCCCATTTTCATTCAATCTGCAGATGGATCTCTTCTTGGCTAAAATTCAGAGAATGAATTCAGATGTGTAGTGTAATGCCTTGGTTGGTGGTGCTAATAAAATAATAATAAATAACTTATATAGCACACAACTCTGTACAACATAAATAAATACACAATACACATAAAATTAATTAAAAACATAATCCCATTTAAAAACATTTTTTAAAGGGAAGGTAAAGAGTAAAGAAAACACTTTAAGAGGAGCCAGCAGTGGATCCTGAAAGCATCTGGAGAATATATAGGTCTTCAGTTGCTTTTTCAATGTGAGGAGGAAGGCACTGAGATGGACTTCTGGAGGGAGCGAATTCCACACTGAGAGGCCTGCCACAGCAAAGACCTGATCATTCTCTAATTTAAGCCATGATGGCAGGATCCCCAGATTAGATTATATTAGATTTATTTAAAGGCACGGGCTTGCGCCATGGCCCTTTATAATCTGGGCAGGATCTCCAAACAGCAGGTGGTTTCTGAGCACAGATAACCATCAGTGTGTGGCTCTGGGAGCAGGTATCAAATATAGCCAGGTGTAGGACAGAAACAAATAGAGCAGAATTTATTCTCAAGTATTTCTGAGTAGTCGAGGATCAGGCTCAAGTTTCCAGCAGCTCCTCGGTAATGTGATGAATACTCAGTACACCATACTCAGTATGCCGATGCTACCGCGGTATTGTCCATTGTTTGTTTGCCACACCTTAGCCAATCAAAGTGTGAAATGGCACATTCAATCCTTCCTCTCCCCCTCTCCCCAGTACAGTATAAAAGCAAAGCCTCCATTTTCCTTCTCTTTGTTGGTTGTAGGAGGTAAGCACTACTCAATTGAGACATTACCAAGTACTGAATAGATACTATGTCCATTTTAGGGGTTCTCAGTACTTGGTAAAACCAAGTCGAATACCGTGATGCTCAACTGCAACCGAGTGAAACCAAATACTGAGTTTCAGCCCTGGCCAGGGCCTATTCTATTCAGTTCCTTGAAAACCAGCAGTGCAATCTTAAATTCATCCCATCACTCTACAGGCAGCCAATGCAGAGAATATAGGGTGGGCATAATATGATCATCACAGCCGAAACCTGTAAGCAGCTGTGCTGCCACATTCTCAACTAGAATCACTAGGCATATTGACAACAAACATGATTTGATGGGTAAAAACCAGTATGGCTTTAACAAAAGGAAGTCATGCCTCATTAATTTATTAGAATTTTATGAGAATGTCAAACAAGCATGTCGATAGGGGTGATCTGGTTGACATACTGCATTTGGATTTTCAAAAAGCATTTGGCAAGGTCCCTCACCAGAAACACTTGAGTAAATTATGTAGTCATAGGATAAGAGGAAGAGCCTTGCCTTCCTCTTAGCTGGTTAAAAGAGAAGAAACACTGGGTTGGTGGCTAGTTCAGAATACGTCTCCTGGATGTTCCAAGGCGCACATCCTGGGCTAAGGACTGCCCATGCGGGCCAGTGCAGACCGTGGCAGGCCAACGCATCTATTCGACCTTGTCATCTTCAGGGCGGGGGCTGCCATGGCTGGGTGCCATGATGACAACCATGATGGCGGAGTGCTGGGGGGAGTTGTTGTGCCCCTTACCCACCTGAGTCATGAGCAGGGCAGGACAGCTCTCCAGCTGCAGGCATGGTTGGTTGGTGCCTCTGTTCGACCCGAAAAGTGGCAGCCACTGTTTTCCACCCTGGCCCGGCAAGTTGCTACGCTGCCTGTATGCCTTTTTTCACTCTGAGTTTGCTCATTTCAGAAGTCTGGTTAATAACTAAATGCATGACCATGAAATTGCATCATGCCATCACTAGTCCTCCTGTTAATTCCTTATATGTTCATTAACTGATATTTTCTAGAGTTAAAGATGAATATTTTATACTAGTTGGAAGCTGGAATTGCAGTCTGCAGGTGGTATAACACATTGGTTTCTGTTTCTTCTGTTCTAAAGCTACTGTGAGCCATTAAATTCATTAAAATTGAAGTGGGGCGATAGGGAAGAGAGAGATTATAGTGAGAAGAAAGGTGTGATTAACTTCAGCTGTTATGTGAATTTTTAGAAATACTTCATGGTTGATTGTTCAGATATTTGCAGGACCAATAATCTTTTTCAAGCACAGGTTCAGCATTACTGATAAGAAGAAAATATTCCTACACTTGTCTTTATGTGCAAAAATAAAAGATAAACAAAAAGCTGACTTGAAAAAAAAATGAGAGAAGAAACAAAGGGTTGGAATAAATGGTCATTTTTCAAGTTGGACAGAGTTAGATAGTGGGGTGCCTCGAGGGTCAGTACCAGAACCAGTATTGTTTCACATATTCATTAATGTCTAGAAAAAGGGGTAAAGAGTGAGGTGGCTAAATTTCAGATGACACCAAATTATTCAAGATAGTTTAGACCCAGGCAGACTCTACAGAGGGATCTTCTGCAACTTGGTGAATGGCCATTAAAATTTTAAATGTCATAAGTGCAAGGTGATGCACATAGGGAAAAATAATCCTCACTATACATACACAATGCTAGGTTCTAATCTGGGTGTAACCACTCAGGAAAAGGATCTTGGAGTCAATGTGGATAGTTCCTTGAAGACACCAGCTCAGTGTACAGCAGCAGTCAAAAAGGCAAACCAAATGCTAAGCTTTATTGTGAAAGGAATAGAGAATAAAAGGGGAAATACCATAATGCCATCTTTGGTACAACCCTACCTTGAATATTGTGATTAAGGTGGGGAGGGATACAATAGAAGTTTATAAAATCATGAGTGGCATGGAGAAAGTAAATAGGGAACTGTTGTTTTCCCTTTCCAACAATAAAAGAACAAGGGGACACTTGCTGAAGTTCAATGGCAGCGGATTTAAAACGAACAAAAGGAAGTACTTTTGCACTCAGTGTAGTTGTGGAACTCATTGCCAGAAGAGGCTGTGAAAGCCAGCAGCACAACTAGCTTCAAATGGAAATTGGATAAATTCTTAGAGGATTGAGCCATAATTGCCTACTACGTGAGGCTTAAGCCCCTGGATACCAATAGTTGGGAACAGTCAGCAGGAGATGGGTCGCACCTCCATGACCTGTAAAAGTACTTCTCTTGAACTACTGGAGCTGGCCACTATCAGAGACAGGATGCTGGTCCAACCCAGTATGGCACTTCTTATAAGCTGGAAGGAATGGAAAAGCATCGCTAGAAGCCCATAGAAGAGGGAATTATGACTCATGGTCACTAGGGTATGGGTCACGGTGGCAAGGTCAGCTTGGGATAAATAAGGGCGTAGCTTATGCAAACTGTAGCTGGAAAAAAATTATCTGAGCCACAACTGATAACTGATTTTTCATGGACAGCATGTGGTTGAAAATGACGCACAAATTCTTTACCTGGTCCACTACCTCCCACTGCACCCATCAACCTGCAGAGACCTGAGAAAGGTGAGTACAGCCTCATATTGGCTGCCCCTCCCCACCAGCATCACCTCCGTCTTCCCCAGATTGAGAAAAAGGTAGCTTTGATGCATCCAGCTGGCTATACGTTTAGGCAGTGTTCCAGGACAGAGGCCAAGATTACAGGGCTCACAGGGCAAGAGAGATATAGTTGTGCAGCATCATTGTAGTGATGATAATCAACCCCATGCTTAGACATAACATCTCCAAAGGGGTTGCATGTATACATTTATCAACATGGGTGAAAGAACTGAACTTTGGGGAACACTGCATTTCAAGTCTCTTGGGAATTACACATAACCATCCATCTCCAATGATTGACTTCACTGTTCTAGGCATGACTGAAACCACCAACCAGCAACTTCCATCATTTCAACAATGTCCCTCAGCTGCTAAAACAGCAACCCATGATCAGTTATATCAAATGCTGCTTTGAGGTCCAACATGACCAAAATGGCCACCTGTCCTCAATCTAAAACCATCAACAGATCATTCATCACCCTGACAAATGCGGTCTCTACCCCGTGGGATGACTTGAACCCAGTCTAGAATTTACCCAAGATATTATTGGAGTCCAGATGCCTCTGCAGCCATACTAACATGACCTTCTCAGTTACCTTCCCTGAATACTGAATAGAGTGGAGACTGAATACTGAACAGTAGATTGGAGAGTGAGAGATAACTGACAAGTACTCCAACATTGAGAGATGGTTTCCTGAGAAGGAGACAAACCTCCTGATGTTTAAGGCTAGCCAGCATTCTCTCCTTAAAGAAGGCGTTAACAATGCCCATCAATAAAGGTACCACCATCCCAGTGCTCGCCTTTAGCAGCCAGGACATAAACAGGTCAGAGCTGCAAGTAGTGGGTCTCAAGGAACCCAAAGAAGCACAGATCTCCTCCAGTGCAGATCTCCTTCTGTAGTGTCTGTGCCCAAGGACAAGGACAACCGTTTGGTTTCAGTCTGCTTTCTGATGTTACATGGGGTGGTGGGGTCTAGCACAATCGTGATCGTGACTGTAATTGTGGGGATTCGCATATGTGAGAATGCACTAAATCCCTTTTATCACGTGAGAACATTCACCCATTACCAGGTCCCCAAATGTAGCCTTACAAGGATGCATGTTCTCACGTGATAAAGAGGATTAGTGCATTCTCACAGCTGCTAATTCCTGCAATTACAGAGATGCGATCGCAAGTGCACAAGTTCCCCCCCACCCCCAGTAATGTTGGAAAGAAGATAGCTCTTCTGGGTGCCCACATAAACTAAACTATCTGTACAGCTGAAGATCAGCATCCAGATGGCTCCTCAGCCATCTCCTCTCCAATCCATACCCCAGCTTCAAGTCAATCAGATCTCTATTGCTATTATACCACAGCAGTCTATGGACAGTTGAGGTGGCTAGGCAAGAAGCCAGGGAATTGGGGGAAACTAAGCTGAAAATAGTCGATGAGTCTGTCAACCCCCTATATACTGCAGTTCAGGTGGTATGAATGTGTGCTTTAAATTAAGATAGGAGGCATGAAAATTCCAAGACCAGATGTGTTCAATCTTTTAAGATGATTATTATTTAAAATTTATGTTTCAATAGTGCTTGGAGACCCTTATCAGAAGCATAGCTCCACTGTGCTAGAATGGTACAATTATACAAGTAGACCTGCTCTGAGAAGTCCATCACTTCCAGAAGCTCCTGTTTGGTTTGCTATTCAATTGTGGAAACACTATACAAAATAGAATTCTCTTTGGATTTTATATTTGCAGAGAAAGACACACACCTTTATATAAACATATGTGGCAATGAAAAATAGCTAGTTAGAATAATAGTGGTGTACTTGAAAATGCTAAAAAAACCTAAAAAAAAAATCATTCTGGGTTACAGCTTTTTCTAGGTTTTTACAAATTATTCTGTTTTCATACTTGACGTACTTTATCCAGGACTAATGTTGATGTGAGTCCTCATGTCTGTCTCTGTGCTCTTTGCTCTGTGCTCTTTGATCTCTAGTGTTCTTATCATATCCAGTATACAGTATGAAGTTTCTTATTGTTGTTCTTGTTATTCCTGTTGGATTAAAGAGTTAAAGGTTGTGTCACTGAAAACGTTATTTCTCCTAAATTTGCAATAAGATTTTTCTGCAATAGGATCTTTTCTTTTATAAGATTGTTATGGAAAGTATAAATATATAACTTGTGACACTAAGATCATACTAGGAGGTCAAAGCAAACATAAATACAGTTTTCTTGTACATTTTCTAGAACACAGTTAATTCACAAGGATATAGTCTATTAAAATTAATTGTACTAAATTTTTATTTAGTTTCTATTAATATACATGTTAACCAGGAAGTAAGTTCTGGTGTAGTTCTGGAACCTTAAATCCCAATCTGATTCATGAGCCTTTTAAAGTTCAATAGCACTAAGTGTTTGGAATTCACCTTGCAGTGCAGGAATTCGTATGTAAGATACGTGGAATATTTAAAACTCAAGAACTGTAGTTGATTTTAGAAGCAAACTACATAACATTCATGTAAACCGTGTAAATCCCTGATTGACTTGTATTTCTATCCCAATGAACATACTAAAGTTGCTCTGTTACTACATACCGATATGCAAAATTAATAGGCCTCTTACTGTTATTCTGAAGATCAGCATCTTCTGTGGTTCTAATATGTAAATCCATGCTCCTATTGTCCCACCTCTGTATCCTTTATGATTGTGCATGTGATTGTGTGTTCAGACAAACAAATGCTATCTGGGGCACTGTAAAGTGCCCCAAAAGAACATTTGGATAACTATGGAGTATTCACATGACTCTACCGTTAGCTTTGCCCCATAGTTGTCCAAGGAGGTGTATCGTGTGAATGCACTTACCCTAGCCTAGGTTCATTTATGCACAGAGCCCCTATCTTCCAGGCAGAACCCTTATTCCTGACTCAGAAGCTTTAGCCAGTTACAAACAATGAGTCTAATTAAACGCTGCGCCTGGATCTCCCTTCAGCTGCTGCTTTATAAAACCTTACTAGAATCGACACCTTGTTCTTGCAACAAACTGCATTCCTCTGCTCAAATGAAGAGACACAGGGTGATTTCAGATGTTACGTTTTTGGCATTCACCACAGTCAACCTCAGACAAACGCGGGCGGTGGTGAAAGAGTCGTGCGCGTCTGTTGGCCCGCATCCAGATGTTCACCACAGTCAAACACAGGCCGGAGTGAACCTAACCACGCTTCGTGAGGTCGGAGCGGGAGGAGGTCCAGAAGTGTGGTGAATGTGCACCACGGCAGGAGTGAAAGAAAAGTAACATCTGAAGGGAAAACCCTGGCCGCGGTGGAAGAAAATGAACATGGGCCGTGGCGACGGCATGCAGCGCTGCTGCCAGGCAACAAGCAACAAGCGGCACACAGAGGGAGATTTAAAGGGCAGGCAGCAGTAGGGGAACGTGGCGGAGCAGTCGATGAAGAGGAGGGTGGAGGAAACAGAGCAGAGGATGGAGCGAGAGGGTGAGGGGCCCAGCGGGGACACCCATCAGCACACGGGGCCACCCCGGAAGAAGGTAGGGGGTGCAGCTGGGAGTGGGTGGGTCAGAGCCGGGGTGAGGAGGGGCACGGGAGGGAGGGACCACAGGCGCCAGGAGCCTAACCAGCAGCCCCAATGTACCCCCAAACAGACCAGCAAGAGGGCACGCGCCCCGGAGGAACCGGAGGCCGGAGGGAGCCACGGACAGGCGGCGGCGGCCGCGGAGGAGGAAGAGGCAGCGGAGGGGCCGGCACCCAGGCGCCAGTACCACAGGGGGGGTCAGTGGGGGCTCCAGGAGACCCACGACCTCATAGCTATCTGGGCGACACCCGAGATGCAGGGCGAGCTGGCAGTCAACGCCAGGAACGAGCAGGTGTTCACCCAGATAGCCACGGAGATGGAGGATGGATATGACCGAACGCCCACACAGTGCCGGACTAAAATAAAGGAGCTGAAAATGGGGTACAAGGACATCACAGTCAACAACCGGCGCTCTGGGTGGGCGACACGTGCCTCCCCCTACCTGGACGCGCTGAGCCAGGTGCTGCACCGCAAGGTCTCCATAGTGGCCCAGCGCCCGGTAGGAGGGGGCGCCCGGGAGGAGTGACCCACAGATGAGGTCTCCCCCCCCCCCTTGAAGTCGGAGAGCACCAAGGAAGCCCCGGCACCGGGCACGGAAACCACGGAGGAGATGCCAGGGACCTCGGGCACATGCGCCCAACACACCTCCAGCGTGACCTCCGGCGAGGCCACACATGCCCCAGCGGACTCTGAGGAGGTAGAGGGGGGAGGAGGATACCGTCATCCTGAACCTCATGGCCTGTGACCCAGGGAGCAGGCAGACACCAGCCCCAGCAACCGCCCAGCCTCCGAGGGAACAGACACCGAGGGAACAGGTAAGGGCAAGGCAGGGCACACGAACGGACCCCAAGGGGGGGGACTAAGGCGGTGGAAGGGGATGGCAGCTGGCCGTCCCCCACAGCCCCAAAGGCAAGGAAGGGGCACGGGCAGAGGGAGCGGCACAGGAGGCGGGTGGTGCCCATGCCGGGGGGGGAGGAGCACCCAGAGCATGGAGACGGGAGAGGGGGCTGGGGAACGGCACCCCACATGGTGAACCGATCCTTATATTGCTCCACAGAGCCACACTGAGCACAGGAGGACTGTGGCCGGGGGCCACCAGTTCCGCCGGCCCAGAGGATGCTGGAGCACCAGGTGCAGGCACAGGGAGGACCTCGCGCAGGAGCTCGTGGCCACCAGCACACGGCAGATGGAGGAGAGGCTGGCGGCAGTAAACCAGCTGGAGGAGAGGACCACGAGGGCACTGCAACAGGTGGAGGGGAGGGACTGGGCGCTGGTGGTGAAGATGAGGAAGGAGCGGCGGCTGCTGAGGCGGGACATGAACCGCCAACTGGAGGCACTCCAGGCCCACTCGGACCGGCAGGACCGCCGGGCCTCGGACAGAAACTGAACCTCTCCCTGGAGCAGGGCACATCCCTCCTCCTGCAGGCTGGGGCCCTGAGTGCCCTCATCATGGCATCAGCCCCACCAAGTGCCGTGCCAGCACCTGGATACGTGCCCCCTCCACCCACACCACAGGCCCTGCCAGCACCCCTGCCTCCCCAACGGCATCAAGGACCACGGATCTGGGGACCCGTTCCCCCACAGCAGAGATGCCAGCAGCCGGACCGCCAGGCCCCGATACGGGCACAGGTGGGGGAGGGGCAGGGGGCCCCCAGGGGTGGCAGACAGGGGGCAGGGGCAGGTCCCCCGGCCCTGCCGGCTGACAGCACCTCCTCCTCCACCTCGAACAAGGGGGGGTCAGTAGCCTCGGCCATCCCTGTTGGCAGGGCGAGGGGTCGGCCAAGGGGCACCAGGGGCAGGGCAGCATAGGGGATGGGGAAGGGAGTGGGCTCCCTGTGCATGCTGTCGTTTGTATCTCCACTTGCAGGTGTGTATGCATGGGGCTGTCCGGCCTTGCATGCCGGCAGCTGTACGCTGCCCACTCCCTTCGCATCCCTCCACAGCGGCCCCGTTGTTCCCATCCTGCTGTTATCTGTCAGCCTTGGCAGCCCCTGTCTGTCTGTCCAGCCCCCCGGCCCCACATCCCATGCTGCCCCCACGGCCGCTGCAGCTCAGACACTCCAGGAGCTGTACCATGGCAGCTGCATCTCAGCTCGAGGTCCCGCTCAGAGGCTTCCAGGGCTCTGTCTGAGCCTGGAGCACCTACAAGAGCATGGCCCTTTGCGACCTGTGGCGTTCGCCCATCGTTCAACGCTGCCTGCACTCCTTGCCCACACGGCCGGATGCCTATCGGTGCCTGAGCTTTGGTATGCAGCGCTTTGGCTATGTCGCGACCGCTGGCGACTGCCGCGTGCACTGTGAGGAGCTGGGACTCGCTCCCTTCCCTGAGGGGCGCTTACCAGACATGCTGGGGGGCCTTGTGGTGTGGAGTCCTGCTGAGACAGCCTCTGCTCTGTGTGTGTGCGCCTTCCCGGGATATGCGACCTTCCTGTGTGAGGGTGGCCCTGCCGTGGCCATGTCCTACTTCATCAGCGTGCAGGGTGCCTGTGGGTATCCGCGCTCCCGTGGGGCTGCCTACTACCATCTGCTGGAGCTGTCCCACCTGCCCTGGCCCCCTGCGGCCGATTATGGCTTCCCCCTCCCCCTCTGGCCCGGAGCTGGCGGCCCTGTCGGAGGTGTGAAGCCGCTCTGATGTGCAACTCGGGATGAGCTGTGCAGATCCCTTCGAAGCCTTCTACCTGATCTGCTTCCACATGGCCGGCCGCAGCTTCTGCCAGGGACTGTGGCAATGGCCCCGCTATGTGCACCTGCTGTCGTTACCACCTCTTCCACCCGATGGGAGCCCCTGCAGCTGGGTGTAGGGCGCTCCGGGCCCATCTGACATCCGCCTGCCTCCTCAGCGCCTTCATTCCGTCTGTGGCCCGGCTGCTCGCACCAACGCCTGCTGCCTCTTTGGGACGGCTGGACCCCCTGTGACCCACCTCTGCCTGCCTGCCTGTCTCCCTCTCGCCTGGGACCTGCTGATGCCACCCCGGAACCCTCTGTGTGGCCTCCTGTGGACATGTCGCTGACAGCCCTCTGTCTCCGTGAGCTGCCTCCCCCACCCCTGCACCCCGCTCTCCTGCCCCTGACCTGGGGGCCCCTGTTCCACGGGGCTGGGGCTGCTCCCCTGCCTTGGTGGCCCTCAACCATGGCCCCGCCTTCCACCGGCCCCCTGGCTGCCTTGGGGAGTGTGTCTGGGGGGCCCACATGCCCTTCCTCCCCCATGCGGGCAGGAGGGGGACTATCGGTGCCTTGGTCCGGTGCCATCCCTTGCGCACTGGGTGTGCTTCCCCATTGGACCCTGGCTCCATGGTGGGCCGTGGTGCTGGTTCCTCCCCTCCCGGACTAGGCCCCGTGCCCCCCTTGCTGCTGCCCCATCTTCCGCGCACTGGCCCCGTGCGCTCCCACGCCGTCTGTCTCTGTGCCCGGCCAGTGCTGCTTGTGTCCTCAATAAACACCTGTTGTGCTTCACTGTGCCTTGTGTTGTCTCCTTGGACTGCTGGGTCCTCCTTCTCCTTGCCCGCTGGGTTCCTGTCCCCTGCCCCTCCTGATGGGCTGGCCGTGCTGGCCCCTCGCCACCCCCCTCCTCCCGTGCGCCCAACCGGCCAGGGGGTTCCGTGTCCCCCCCTTGTGTGTGCCTCCCTCTGCCCCCCTTCTCGGCTGCCCTTTGTTGTGTGGGTGTTCTGCTTCGTATGTGTGTGCGTGCTTCCCGTTTTGAAGTGCGCACACCTTCCGTGCGCCGCCGTTTGCAAGCACTGCTCGCGCTGCAGCTCCCTCCAATCCCTCCCTTCGTGTTTCCCTTCCCTGGGCGGGGCCCTCCATAATCTTTGGCTTCATTTACCCTCCGGTGGCCATGTTTGCATCTGTGGTACCCCGGTGCCTTGTGGGGCTCCCACCATGGTTCTCGCCACCACGTCACGTCTGTTGGGTTTCCCCGGCCCGTGTTCTCTCCAGTTCACCCTGGGCGGTGGTGCCGCCCCTGTCACATCTGTTGGGGCCACGTGTCTCACCATGGCCCACGGTGAAGCCATTCACACCGGGGTGGGATTCACTGTGGTGAATTTCACCGCGTCACATCTGAAATCACCCACACTTTCCTAGCACTCTGCAGAACTATTGCTGTTTCCTTGAATAAGTTGTCCCAAACCTCTTGGACTTCATAAATGGGTGACCATAAACCTTTCTCTTTTTGGCAAATTATGCTTGTTTCCTTTTATTTTTGTAACCTGAATCTCAGTTGTCTTCGTTATTTCCTCAGAGCTGCTGTAAGAAATTGAGAGACTCAAATCTGAAAGTCTCTATTTGTTATTCTGTGCTCCAAGCTCAAAGAAAATCAGTTCTGAATCCTAACTGGCTTCAAGTTGAATTTGTATGAGAGTTGTGATGGGGCAGAGAAGTCGGCAACAAGGGATGTTTCAGTCTCTGTGTCTCCTGGCGGGCTTTTACCAGCCAGGACAGGCATGGATCTAATTGACAACTGGTTGCCACATTACTCTAAGCACATCCTCTGCATTAGTGGATAACATGAATTGAAGTTTATTTTTATTATTTATTATTTATTTTATTATTTATTATTTATTTTAATATATTTATACCCCGCCCCTCCTGCAAACAACTTGGGGCGGCTAACAAATTTCCAATAAAACAACCATAAAAATATTTAAGAATAGTCATAAAAAATCTTACAAATAGAAACAGGGAAAGGACAAAAATAATAAAAAGTAATAGAGAAGGGTAGGAGGATAAAAACCCACCATCCCACCCTCCTCAAAGGCCCAGGCGAACAGCCAGGTTTTACAAACTCGCCAGAATGTTAAAAGGCTCGGGGCCAGGCGAGCTTCCTCCAGGAGGGAATTCCAAAGGCGTGGCACAGCCACCGAGAATGCCCTCTCCATTGTGGCCCCCCGCTTAACATGGGGGACCTCCAAGAAGGCACCCTCGGCAGACCAAAGGAGCTGCTCTGGGGCGCAGAGGGCAAGGCGATCCCTGAGGTATGAGAGGCTGAGACCGTAAAGGGCCTTATAGATCAAATCGCTCCATGACCAAGCTCCCCCTTACCTCTCGGACCTAATCGCCCTACGCGCTCCTGCGCGCGCCCTCCGCTCTTCCGCTGTCCCCTCCCTCGCTCTCCCTCGCTTCTCCTGCTCGCCCAACNGCCCTAGCATTAGATAGCAGAGCCCTGAAAAACTGAAAGTAAGACTGTTTGAGACCAAAACATTGGCTCCTTTATATTAAGTTCTGCCAAAGTGCACCAGAATCCCAAGCTACAGCAATTGGATTAATTGTGGAAAAGGCCTTTTTATTCCATGTTTTTGTTTTTGTGCTTGAGAAGAGCTTTGTTGATACCTATTACAGTCTTCACCTAGAGGTGTCCCTAGTGAATAGGGTTTGGGATGAGAGTCTCTCTCTAGGGTAAGTAAAGTAAAATTTATTTACAGCAATAAGCCAAACAAAAGTCTCAAGGGAATTTTTATTTATTTGTATGTATTTCTATTTTATATGTGTTCTTGATATATATTGTCACCCACCATAATCCTTAGGGGAAATGTGGGATATAAATTCAACTAAATAAATAAATTACCTGTTTTTATGTTGGCAACTTCCCTCAAGCTTATTTACTCCACCTGTGAAAATCCTGGCAGATGGCATTCTTAGAGAAGGGGAATTTATTTGTCTACAATGTTGCTTCTCCAAAGAGATTGTTTTGAATGTTTCACAGTAGCTGGAGTGAGAATATTAAGGGAAAGAGGGCAACATTTGTAACATGGAAGGGGTAGTGTATTATGTCCGTATGGGTTTTAGCTAACAATATCCATAACTGACTGTCTTCAAAGATCAAATTCTCTATTTTGAAAATTGTTTGTGTGTGTGTTTTTTGTTTTGTTTTAAGTATTCATGCACAGTGCTCACCCCTTCCATTCTTCTTAGAATCCTACTTCCGTAGTGCTGCCGACAGTGGATAAAGTTGACTTGTCTATAAATTTCTCCTTTGTTGTTCCTGATCTTTTTAAAAAAAAAAACAGAAGCACCTTTGTCTCTGTCTCTCTGTCACTTATAGATTGTGAGTTCCTCAGAGCAGGGAATATCTTATTCAGTTTTTGAAAAGATTCTAACTTAGTGGTTGCTTCTGTAAGTGAACATCAATGACTATATAATTAGTTCCAGCTCTTTTAATATCAGTTGCTAGTGTATGACATTATGCAGGACTTAGGCTGCTTGCAGATGAGCGTGGTGGGCATGGGAACGTCCGGGAGCAGAGATCCTGGAAGGAGTGATCCTGGGACGCTCTGCTCATGTGCAGGGGGGTTTAGCCTGTTTCTAGCATGATTTCTATCATGCAATGCAGGGCAGCCCCCCTGATGGAAATAACACTAGAAACGGGCTTAACCCCCGCACACACACGAGCAGAGTATCCCAGGATCTCTCCTTCCAGGATCTCTGCTCCTGGAAGTTCCCCTGCCCGCCGCACCCGTCTGCAAGCAGCTTTACTCTAGACATGGCATCACTATCACATTTTGCTTCAATCACCCTGGTGATAACAGTTCTCAAATTATAGGGGAATATGAATTGATAATCATGCCTAGCCTAACCCTTTTATATCTTTTTTTTATGCAGATCTTTTTTCTGTTTTACCTCTGACAAGGTATATGGGGTTAATGAGTAAATGCTATATAGTTTTTGTAGACCAAGTTAGAGCAATGAGATCTACTTCTCTGCTGGTTATATAGCACTATTGGCTGGCATTTTTCTTAGACTCAGTATTTCTAAAACTTTTTACAGAGTTAAATAACAGACTGGGAGAAACTGGGTTGTATGTAAGGGAGACATTATAAGTTTCCAGATGAGATTTTAAAAGGAGAGCTATGATGCAAAGAAATAATGGAAAGCTGTTCTCTCTCCCTCCCAGGGTGGCCATTCTGAATTGATGGGCATAGCCTCTCCCACGGAGCAGAAGGCAGGATCACTAAAGTTGACTGGCAGCCCCTGCCTATGGGATGGGGGAAACTCCTACTCTGTTCAGTCCTGCCTTCAAAGATTCAGGATCTTGGCTTCCTGGGAGAACCTTGTAGACTTTGTGTTTTGTTCTCTTGTTTTAGTTCCTTGGGACATTTGTGGCTTGCGCCTCTCCCTCTTCTGCTTCTTTTAGGGGTGGTCTTACTGATGAAATTGAGGTTCAGATCCATTTGCTGTTCTGTTCTTGCAATTTCCAGATTTAAATCCAGATCCATATTACAGATCCATATGTAAATCAATTAAAATCTTTAAAATAATTTTTAAAAATTAAAAATCACTACGCATGTGGAAAATGGCCACCAAACCCATGCACCCTTGTCTCCACAGCATGTAAGAATGAATTGAGCAGTGGCAGTTCTTCCCTGCTCTGCAGTGTGGGAGAGAGAGATAACCCAAGCAGGGATGCAGAGAAGCTACTGGCTCCCCCACTTTTGTCACCCAGAATGGAGCTGACCGGTGGTACCAAGCCCAGGCGTTGTGATGCTGGAGTGCCCTCAGGCTAAGGAAAGCATTTCCTGTCAAAAATGTCTCAGTTCCCTGCTGCTGCTGCTGCTGCTGCTGCGGTTTGGAATACGAATGCTCCCAGTCCCTATTGTCCTGAGAAGTGCAAGCATGACCTGCTTTGAAGATGGACATGGCAAGGGAAGTAGCAAGTCCCCTGCCCTAGATCAGGCTCTTCTTCACTTCTCACCAGGTAGGGACTGGACTCCCCCTTCCCCACTGGCAGGTGAGAGATGGAGTCTGAAGGTGTCTCTCTCTGCAAAGTACCAGGCTGGATTCCTGTAAGAAGGAAAGGGTCTAAGGGCACCTACCCCTTTAAAGTACCAGACCTTCGGGGGAAAAGAGCCAGAAGGAGCCTAAAGATATTGGGCCTAATCCCTCTCAGAAGGAAAAAGCCTGAGGGAGCCTGCCCCTTTAAACTCAAGGCCTAGTCAGAGGGAACGAGCCAGGAGGAGCCTGAAAGTTCCAGGCCTTATTTCTGTAAGAAGGAGAGGCCTAAAAAGAAGGGCAGAGCTTGAGATGCTCCAGAAATGGAGTCTGGTTCTGTCTTGCAGTGTGATACAAAGCTGGACAATTCCGGAGAGCCAGTTTATGGCCTTCTTTAGGGATACCTCTTCATTTATTTATTTATTTAATACATTTATACCCCGCCCCTCCTGCAAACAGCTCGGTGTGGCTAACAAATTTTCAATAAAACAAGCATAAAAATATTTAAGAACAGTCATAAAAATTTTAACAATTAAAACAGGGAAGGGACAAGGAATTATAACAAATAATAAAGAAGGGTAGGAGGATAAAACCCCACTAACTCACCCTCCCCAAAGGCCTGGGCGAACAGCCAGGTTTTACAAACTCGCCGGAATGTTAAAGGGCTCGGGGCCAAGCTAGCTTCCTCCAGGAGGGAATTCCAAAGGCGTGGCCCGGCACAGCCACCGAAAATGCCCTCTCCATTGTGGCCCCCCCGCTTAACATGTGGGACCTCCAAGAAGGCAACCCCAGCAGACCGAAGGAGCCACTCTGGGGCGCGGAGTGCGAGGTGATCCCTGAGGTATGAGGGGGCGAGACCGTGAAGGGCCTTATAGATCAACATCAATACCTTGAACCTGGCTCGGCACTGTATTGGCAACCAGTGCAGACCCCGGAGCACAGGTGTTATGTGGTCCAGCGACCCGTCCCCGAGAGGAGGTGGGCCGCCGCATTCTGCACTAGCTGCAGCCTCTGAACCAGGAACAAGGGCAGCCCCACGCAGAGCGCGTTGCAGTAGTCCAGGCTCAAGGTGACAAAGGCATGGACGAGGGAGGCCAGGTCCAGGCCAGTGACATACAGACGCAACCTCTGCACCAGATACAACTGTCGGAAGGCAGCCTTCGCCACCCCCTCTACCTGCTGCTCCAGGCGGAGATATGCATCCAGCACCACCCCCAGACTCCGGACCTGTTGAGCTACAGGAGGGCGAACCCCCCCAATCAGGGGGACCGACACCTCCTTCACTCTCCCCACCACCATCACCTCCGTCTTATCAGGGTTGAGCTTCAGTCTGCTCTGCCACGTCCATTCCGCCACAGCCTCCAAACACTGGGATAGCAACGAGACAGCAGGGTCTGCTTATATGGTCTCAGCAGTGACTCAACAGTTAAGGTGGAAAATCACAAACATTCTAGTCGTTATAAAATCAAGATGATTTGTTCTATCCGTGTGATCTTGGGTGAGGTGTAGAATCTCAACATTTCCAGGCAAGTTGGATGAAATACAAAAATGTTGCAGACATTTTAGTTTTAGAGGCAGAATGACATTTTCATCCCATTGCAACTTTTTTACACATGGAGACTTAGTTCTGGGAGCAGTATTAAGAAATCTAGCTGTGGTCGAAAATTCAAATTTGACCTGTATTTTTTTGGTGTGTGTGTGTTTTGAAAATATGTTGAATAGTTTTGAAGTACCCATTTTGGCAAATAGGGAGAGTGAGAAAAGTAGCTTCCCCACTGTCTGTTTCATCTGTAACATTCTGTTGTGTTATGTGAGGAGATAGGGGTTCCTGAATGGATTTGCATATGTGTGGGATTTACATGCAGAGTTTTTATGGCAGGCTTTGGATTTACATGTGGAGGTTTCATTTACATGCAGAGGATTTATGGCAGGCTATGGATGTACGGGAGTGAGATTTATTGCAGGCAGTGGACGGACAGAGCTGGGGCTGAAAGGAAAACTCAACAGCTTACTGACAGGCACAAGGAATGCCAGTTGGAAACAATAGGTATGTTAATTGGAAGTAATGTGGCATTGGGAATGCCAGTAGCCCTTAATGAGCAGTAAACCAATAAAATGGCAGATGTTTATCTGAAACAAAGAAGGGGGAGTGGGAACTAAAAAAAGGACGGGGGGGGGAATTGAGGACACCACAAAGAGGAAATGGAAAGACAGGGATGGAAGCTGGGTGGAATAGTAGGTAGGAGACCATTTGGTGCATCTGGAATTATTTATTTATTTTATAGATTTATATCCCGCCCCCTCCTGCAATGCAGCTCGGGGGGACTGGGTGGAATTATGGCTGTGCGGCCACCGGCAGCAATTGGAATGATAGGAGGCTGGGTGGAATGATGGGTATGAGGACACCAGGAGCAGCTGAAAATGACAGGGACCTGGGTGTAATGACAGGTGTAAGGACCTAGCCCCCTTCATCATATTTCCATTTCCACTCTGTGGTTTCCTCATTTTTTCCCCTCCTGGTGAAAATACAAAGTCAAGAGAGAGACTCTATGTAGTTATGTGCATTGAGGAATTTTATGTGAGGTGGATAGAATTCCTTTAGGCATGTAACTGACAGAGATCAGGGCTGTAAAGGAAATGGTCTGGTGAGGAGAGGTCTGCAAAGCAATCACCCTACCTTCCCATGAAATTGAGAAGGCTGCTCCCAAGTGGGGAAAAACTCTGCTGGTGAAAGTGACAGAGCAGGGACTTAAAGGGAAACTCACTGGCTGGCTTCTCCGGGTACCAAGTCATTTCCTCCAACAGGTGAAATTGAGAAGACTATTACTCCCAACTTCGAACCAAACCCTCTGGTGAAAGTGACAAATCTTGGGGCTGCAAGGGAAATGCTGGTGAGGAGGAGTCTTCAGAGCAATCTTCCCTTCAATCTGGTAAAACTTTCAAAGCTAGACCTGAAATGTGAACTCGCTGAGAGTAGAGATAAAGTCAGGAGTGAGACTGTATGTGGTTGCATACATTAAGGAATTGTGCGTGAGTTGGATAGAATTCTTTCAGGCACATAACTGAGGGCGTTTTTAGACAAACACCTCCACACTCACTACCCACCAATCATGCATGTTGCAGGGCTGTGTTGGCACCTGTGCAGCCCTGCAACATGCATGATGGGTGGGTAGTGAGTGCGGAGGCACTTGTCTAAAACTACCCTCTAAAAGCTCAGAGATGCAAGAGAAACACTCCAATGAGGAGGGATCTGCAAAGCAATATCCCCCTCCAATTCCTCCACCCCCTGCTGTCAAAATTGACACAGTTGCTCCCAGGTGAGAAAAAAACATTCCACTGGTAAAAATGACAAAATTTGGGCTGAATGGGAAACTCACTGCCTGACTGTCACTCAAACTCTGGTTGCTACTGCGGCAGCAGGGGGAATTTAGTGCATTCCCCTTTTTTAAAAAAACAGTGAAATTCTTAGATCAAAAACCTTAAGTTTAAGAGAAGAGTTGAGGCTCTTAAAAACTCATGCTTCAAAAAGCATGGAAATTGAAAGCTAAAACTCCTCTCTTAACGTGCACGCCATGTAAGCAGTGAGACGTACAGTCACACATACTGTGTTCGCTCACAACTTAGGCTCCATGCAGCCACACTTGGTCTTTCAGCCCCAATCCTCTTCCTGCAGGTTGGAGGCAACGCTGAAGCTGAGAAGAGCAGGGGAGGAAGAGAACAGCCTGTCCAGTTTTCTCCTGCTTTCCCTATATGTTTTCATTTGGGTTAAGGAGAATAGGAAGAATGTGGACAGTAGCGGCTACTGTCAGTTTGCATCCAGATCATAATGATTGAGGTTAGACTCAGTTAAATATTAGGACTGGAAACATTAGGGAGACAGGCTTTCTGTTTCTTGCCTTGATGATGTCCCAATATGTAAGATTGAGGCTGTGCTGTGGTTGTATAAAATTTAAGCAGTACTCCCCAATAAAGATGTGTTGAGATAGTACAGACAGCACTGATATCAACATGTTTAAGAGTCTTGGAGCAAAAATAAGGTGCAGGTGACTGAAATGCAGATCTAGAAGGTTTGATACACTGCTGCAGTACAAACCTAGTATGTCCTGAAATAAAAAACATTGTTAGAGTTGTGTCCTTACCAGAGAATCAGGCCAGGAGACTTCAGGGAGTGGAGAGTGAAGGAAAAGTGATGTAGGAATGCCCAAAATATATTGTGTACACAATTATTTCTCAAGAATGACTACTCACCTTTAGCCTTCCTGGAAAAGCAGATCTTCTGAGGTGAGAGTTTACCACATTGTACAATGGTACGCTAAAAATGTGTGGTGAGAAAGGACATTCCAAAATAAATAACTGTACTGAATCTAAGGGTGATTTGTGTAAGTACTGAGCAAGGGGGAGTATGGGACAAAGAAGAGTTAGGGTACTTGCCCATGTTACCTGAGCGGGGAAACGTACGTTTTGTAAACTCATGGCGGGAAACAAACGTGTAGCTTTTAATATGGGTGCAGGGTTAAAAGCATCATCAGCCACGTCTCCTGTTTTTTTCAATCACGGATGACAGAGCTGGATCATCCGTGTCATCATGGATGACAGAACTGGATGACATCCGTGATTGGAAAAAAACCAGGAGACGCGGCTGATGTCACTTTTAACCCTGTGCCCACATTCAGAGCTACATGTTTGTTTCCACACTGTGAGTTAACAAAACATAAATTTCCCCCGCTCAGGTAACATGGGCAAGCACTTTCTGTGCAAAAGCAGCAGTATTACCATCAGTTCTCCCACACCCACTATACAGTATAGTACCTCAATTTTGCCTGTCCTTAATCACCTGTGCAGCAAGCAGATGCGCTTGAACTACTGCCTGACAAAGAGGCTATAAATGAAGGAGAAATTGTGGCCACAGTGAAGACAAAGGTCAAGCACATAATATTGGGCCAGGGAGGAGCTTGCTGTCCTCAGCTTCAGTGTTGCTCCCAACCTGCAGAGGAAGAGGATTGGGACTGAAAGACCAAAGCAAAATGTGGGTGCATGGAGCCTAAATTATAAGCAAGCACAATATGCAAGACTGTACAATGTCTTTACTGCTTACGTGGCCCACAAGTTAAATGGCCCATGTTACAGTTATACATGTTGGTGCGATCTCTTAGAATCTTTGCACTAACAGCTTTGGCAGCCTCATGGGGCTCTTGATAAGAATTCTTCTCATCCCATGGGCAGGGACTGCCTTCTATTCTGTGTGAAGATGTATCCATAAGTCCAGAATGGTCACCCTGGAGATATCTGAATGAAAATTCACAGGTAAGGAATTTTCCTTTCCAGACCATATGAATCGACTGATGAATCAACAGTCAATAGGTTGTAGAAGAGAGGTAGCTTAAGTTGCAGTTCTTAAAATTTGTCATTTAAATTAATGACCTTTTAAAAATGGATGCTGTGGGGAGCGAGGAAGGAGTGGGTATGTGTGCGCTGCACTTCCAGTGGGTGGAGGAGGGTTTAGAAATGACAGATGAATGTGCGCCCAGTGTGCACCCCCATCCTTCCGTGCCTCCGCACGGAGCAACCCGGGTTGTTCCTGGTTGCTCCGTACAGGGAGATGGGTGAGTTGCGAGAGTATGCACCCACCCACCACCACTTGTCCACTGGGTGGACCTGCATGGTACCGTCTCATCTAAATACGGCCTATTTTGAAGACTCGAAATTAGTTTGCTAATTGGAAAATGACAAGATAATAGGGGGTATAACATTTCAAATGTGTAATGATAGCTTAAACAAGGTACAGGCAATGTCCTTTTAACTCATGGCATCCTTCCTTCCTAAATGAAATGCCCAAAGCTTCAACAGTTACTGTTCTTCTCGATCCCTTTCTTCTCCTCCCCCCCCTCCCTCACCCCTTTTTCTTCTTCTCTCCAGTTTCTGGCCAACCATTTGTTCAACCCAAACATCACATTGCAGAATTCCAGGAAAATACTGTGCATCTTACCTCTCAAATTGGTGTGCTTTTTGGATGCAGGAAAAAATAGAACAAAGAGATTATGTCCCTTCTAAAATTAGAAACATCATAGTTGTGATAGATGTGTAAGTGTGTGTGAAGAGAGGAAGAA
Organism: Sphenodon punctatus; assembly: GCA_003113815.1. Taxonomy (NCBI): domain Eukaryota; kingdom Metazoa; phylum Chordata; class Lepidosauria; order Sphenodontia; family Sphenodontidae; genus Sphenodon; species Sphenodon punctatus. The sequence goes on from QEPC01007467.1 coordinate 2,995,674, forward strand.
TTTATTCTTTTTCTTTTAGCTGACTTTTCTCTGTAAATGTGGTCTTCCTTTCACTGCAGGTACTCAGGTTTTGTAGTGAGCTTTCTAAGAAAAATCAGTTAGCCTCCACATTGTTTTATGATGTAAAAGTATTAGTTTGTATGCAAAAGATGCCTGCCATACCAAGTGCTTTGACGATATCTTCATACTAATTCATACAATGAAAGTAGAAATTCTAATATGTTTAATAAATGTTTTCTCCAGGTGGAAAATTGATATATTGGGTACCAGTGGGCAAGCAAACACATGTTAGTGGAGGCAGTTATTATTATTTATGTATAACCATACTCTGAGTCCTCAGTACATATAGATGTGTGCTATATGTTATAAGTTTGCAAAGTTTGAATCACTAGTGCACATACTTAACCTTCATTTTCCTGCTGGCCATGCAAAAATCCCGTATACCCATGCACTAGCATTCAATCCCACAATCACATGCACAACATCTGTCACTTCTTACAGAAAGCCTAATTCTTTCCAATTCTTTGGTTCCTCCCAAAATTCTCACATTCATAAACACACTAAAAAAAACCCAAACTACAAAAAACCTCCCAGCAGAAAAAACATTTGCTCAGTATGACATTTATCATTGTATCTGAGGCTTGATTCCTTTGCTGTCTGTCCCTGATCGGGTGGTAGGTAAATAGCGTGTTGCCAACTGTGTCATCTCTCTTACTTTTTCCAAAATCAGATATGGATTTTCCTCATCACTTTTTGATGAAACATAATTTCTGATACCTGATAGTTTGAAAATTTATCTCTCTCATTATCTTTGATATTTGGGACCTTGGGTGGAAAAGTAGTGTCTATTTGTTTCAGTCCCTTCTATCACTTTGCCTGCACAATTACTCCTGTCTGGGTTCAGATTATGCTTTCCACACCTGGTTTGTGGTCTCTGATTCTGAATTTAGTGAGGGTCTATTTTAGCTTTTCACATTTCCATCTAGTGAGGCAGTCTGCTAGTGTAACAGTAGGCATCTGTAGGAGCCCAGTTTTTTCATGCTTTATTTCTTTTTTCCCATTGTTTGTAAATTGCACTAGTGGATGATTGAGCAATTTCACTACCTTTCAGTTTTGATGGTTTGGACTAGAGTCTCAGAGCGTGAGGAGCACTGATTGATAGGAGTGGATTGCATTTTCATCTGAATTTAGATTTTGTGCTTTTGGTGGGGGAGTATTTTCTGCTGTGGTTGAGCAAAGTTGAGTATTCTTTTCTTTATGTTAATTTAACATCTCTCCCCACCATGCATGTTCTTCAGCTTTCTCCTGTGACTTCTATACACTCTCAAAGGATATTCTCCTTGCACACATAGGCAGCTTTCATCCTCAGATGAATCCTTCCCCTTCAGGTGTATTGCTTATCTCAGTATATCTTGAGGAGACTGCTATGTTTATCTCTTGTATATCAACAATAGTGCAGATTCCGCTACATGACAATCTAGCAAATGATGCAGAGCCCACAAAATAATCCATCTCATTCGACGGCTCTATTGGCTGTGGAGTACTATCATGTGTCAAGTTAGCTAGTAAACTGATGTGTCTCCAAATAAACAAGGGAGAACAATCTTCTGGTTTCATATTTGAAAATTATACTACCCCCTGCCTCCAATAATCTCTTCTCACGGCCTAATTCTTTTCCCCCCTTGCAAATACACTGTGTTTCTTTCGTTTGTGTTTGTCTTGTCCTGTAGCAGTGCATTTACACAGCTGTTGATTCTCCTGTATTTCAGTGGCCCCTTCCCCTCCCTACTTTGCTGTGGTATTTCTCACAATGCAGAGGACGCAGAGAAATACAACAAACAGGAAGTAGCATGGAGTGGAGGAGAAATGCCCTGCAGGACAGTTTGATCTCTTCTCTATAGTCACTCAGAGTTAGGACATAATTTATCGAGGATTGAAGCTTACTCTGAGATAATCAAATCGCACAGTGGCATGGTTCCTTGACAGAGCCAGATCCTTGCAAGCAGACTCTTTGCATCAGGTGACAAAAGCACACAATCATCAAAGAGCACAGGCAGTGGTAAGGATTTCACACAACACTTGGAATGTGCGTTTGTACCACTACCTTCTCTAAGACAGTGTTATATGAATGAGCCCCCTGGCTAAATGGTTCTTGTTACTTCAAACTCCAATGTGAGAAATCCAATTACTGCTTTCTGCTTAAGACACATAGCTATGCTTGCTTCCGTTTTGAGTTGTTTTGGTGTCCTTTCCCCTTGCTTGTGTAGAGGTAGGAAGAAAGGAAACTTTCGCAGCAGAAGTGGAATATATAAAAGTATCTCGCATATAGCTCCAGTATATTAAAAAAAATATTTTGCCAGTCTTTCTTAGTAAGTAAAATAATTCTGTATGCCTCGAGTTAGTCAAATATTAAATTATCTAAGTTTTGCATCATAAAAATATGTTAATATAAATATTCTAAAATGTTTTTGTGTATGTACTTATGGGCGCTTTCTGATATCACAGAATGTGCACCCTTTGGCAACACGGGGAAGTCTGGGAGTCAAATGACACGCAGCTTCTATCATGTGAGAATGGCAGAAGTGCACATGTTTTCCGGCAAAGATCTGCATTTCTGCCATTCCCGCATGACGGAAGCTGCACATCATTTGACTCCCGGACTTCCCCACAGTGCCGAAGGGTATGCATTCTGTCATGTCTGAGAGCGCCCTATGTCTTCAGCATCCTGGAGAAGGAGGATGTGGATAGTAGGCAAATTGAAGTGTTGGGGGATTGAAGGGATTGTTTAACTTATGCTCTGTAAATTAAGTTTGTATGGGTTAGTAGAAACTAATTATGTATTATAATTGTATGTAGAGGGGTGGGGAGAAATTAATATATATGATATTTTTCTTATGTTGTATTGTGGAAAGGACTCACTTCCTGGTGAGAGTAGGAAGGAATGAGGGGGGTGAGAAAGACTCCTTCCCTGGTGGCAGCAGGAAAGGAGTGTGAGGAGGGTAGAGTGATGGAGATTGAAGGCGGGTTTAGTAGATATGAATTTGTTAAGTTATTCTTTACGAATGTGGGGGTGTTTTTCTTTTTCTCTTTTTTGTGGGTCTTGTTGACCATATTGTATTTTTGTATATTGTGTTGTTTCATTTTTGTTGTGAGTGCCTCGAGTTGCCTGTGGCAAGAGAGTGCGGGGTACAAATAAAAAATGAAATGAAAAAAAAATGAAATGAAAATCCTGAAGCCTTCCGTATAATAGGCTCTAAATGTACAAATAAGCTGGAAGAAGAATGTGTCTTAAGTCCGCTGAGATGGGGGTAGGGAGGCCGCCTGATAGAATATGTGTTTGGAGTGAGCATGAGGGAAGAAGACCAACTCTAGACTGCTGGAATGAGTATGTCTGGGACCACAACAGGGAGTGGGTGCAAAATAGCCAGATGGGGTGGCAACAAATGTTGCAGACCGCTCTGAACACTTTTGTGTCTGTGAATTGTCACAGAGACCTCAGTAGTTTCATTGACTACATTCAGCATCTTTCTCTGCTATGCTGTTCACTTTTGGAAAAGGTACATTTTTTTAAAAGAATGTAGAATTTTTCCTCTACACATGCAAAAAAGAGAGACTTTAAATGTAAAAGGTCTTGGTGTGTGCAGATGTTTGTTTCAGGTTCTTAGCCTGTTCCTCAGCTATTCGTTTTGACTGAGGGTACTGTACTACCAAGTTCAATGCCAACAAACTCATCCTACCCAGAAATGCAGGTTGATTGAACCAGATCTTTGATCTCTGCTTTTAGGCTTCATTTCTATCTTCACTTCCATACTGCTTTTGACAGAAATCGAAAACCTGACAGACCCATTTATGAGATGTGTCGTATACACATGAACTTCATCTATGGGAGCACACTGCTGTCACTTTCTGTTCCTTTTCATTGGGTTCACTAACATGGAATATGTTTTTTCTCTCTTCCCTCTTTAGATGGAATGGGTCGAGTCCTTGCACAAGACGTTTATGCAAAAGACAATCTTCCCCCATTTCCAGCATCGGTAAAAGATGGCTACGCTGTCAGAGTTAAATGCTTTCATTTTAGCTGTGAAGTTCAGCTTTTGAAAGCTCAGCTTTGCAGCTGGTTTGGAAGTACTCATTCCTTAGATACAATTGTTATTCTCCATGTTTTCAGAACTCTGCCTGTTCTTCACCAGTCTCTGTCCCTTTCCAGTGGATGATTTCTAGAGGAGATGGAACAGCTCAGCAGAACCTCCTATGTTCTCTAAAGACAAGGGCTGAAATTTTGGGTGGTACTTGTGCAGGACACACAACGAGTGGAGTGGGACACCTTTCTTTCTCTCTGTACTGATAAGAATGATGTCTGTTTGGCCACAATCTAATCTAAAATAATTAGTTCAGTCACAAAGACTGAGTTTTGTTTACCATTGCAAGACTGTGTAAAAGTAGGCTTCTATGAGACTACAAGCTTGTTACATGCAATGTTGTAATTTAATGGATTTTTTTCTTAGTTCAGAAAATGAAATGATATTGAAAGTCCAAGGAAAAGTACCATCTGTAGGAAAACTTGCTATACAAATTAGTCCAAGTATCACTTATCGTCAGTGATCCCCTCTGAGCACAAGGATGGGAAGAGTTTTGGTTCCACTGTGCTTAGCTGTTCTTGGTATTTGTTATTTTCAAGTTTAAAAAAAAAAAAGAGTTTGCTTGGTACCGTTAGTCATTTTTAAAAAATAAATAAAAATTAATCTTGCTAAAGAAATATCTGACTGCAATAGACTCTTGACTTTAGATTTGTAGAACAATTTCAGAGTTTGAACACAATAAACAATTATCAAATTTAGCTAACTATGATGTACTCACCAGGCTAGTGTTCCTGAAAGTAATTCCTCTGAGGAGTTTTAAGGGAGTGTAAAATCTCTTAAGGAATTCTTGTGTCTGCTGAAACAACTTAAAAGTTACTAAATTAAATTATTTTGATAGAGAATACAGAGAATCCAAAATTTGAAACTCAACGGACTTAAAATGGATAAAAGAAAATACTTGTCACATAAACTATGGAGTAAAATATTTATATGGATTGGATATTTCTATAAGAACTAGATATACAGTTAAACTAGTTAACATGAAAATTGACACAGATTATAAACCTTTGTGCCCTAGGATATTAACTATATGCTGGAACCTGGTAGGTATTTACTTGTACAATATATAGTTAAACAAGTTATGCTGTTTCTGAAGGATCTGTCCTTGGTAATTCTCAAGTCGTGTGTGTTGGTGTAGCAGTCTTTAAGACTTTTGTGTCAAAGTAGTGGTAGCAAAGTAGTAAAAAATACCTCCTGTTTTGGGGACACTGTATTTATGAACTTAGTAGATAATTGTCAGGGCCCAGGAGGACTGCAGGCCTCAAACCGAGATCCTCTTTCAGGAGTATTATCCATGCTGTTTCAAGGCATTGCAACTGCAGCCTTGCAGCACTTTGTAAAGTCTGACTCTGCCCTGCCTCATCAAGCTCTTGATTGACTGCTGATGACCTGTATTCAGTTGGCTAGGGATCTCTATTCAACTTCCTCTTGTCCTGAGCAGCTAGACAGCGACCTGGCCTATCAGTGCTCACTCCCAGCCTCCTGCACACATGCCTACCTTTGCTTGATCCGTGGCCCTTTCCTGCTCCATTACTCCTCCTGTACCTGCGTCTCATGTCATATTGGACCCTGTCTTGGTCTAGCCACCCAGCTATCAACTTGCATATGGTCTCGAACCATGAGTTTTAGCTAGCCTCCAAACACTGATGGCCATTTTTCTCCTTGACACTTGTCCTGCCATTGGACTATGTGTCTCACCTGACCCACAAACTCAACACCTCCAGGGGTGGGTAAGATTGACTAACGGTACCAAACAAACTCTTATTTTTTTTCAAACTTGAAAATAACAAATACCAAGACTTCAACCCTAAGCTGAGCTGGGCTTAGCCTCTGACCCTGGCCTGGCTACACCCTGTGTATGGAATCTTGACAATGAATAAATGCCAGCAGAATTGAGTGTTTGTAGTTTGGCAGTTTCATATTTGCCAAAGCTATTCACTCCATTTAAATGGATGACAGTTAAATCTGTTCTTGAGAAGAAGTGTGTCTTGATTCAAACTGTCTGCAACACTTTTTAGCTAAAGTAGTAGCAGCACCTCTACCACCTGTTTTGGGGACACTTTTTAACCTTGTGTTCTTTTGATCTGTTCAGTTGTGTTTCTTCTGAAGAGCAGATTGAAAACAAGAGGAAAACTCTGAAACATATTAAAAACAGATCTAGTTAGCATGTATAGTCTGTATTTCTCTCGTATTTTCTACTGGGAAAGTTGGCATGAAAATAGGTGTTTTGTTTCTCAGTAGTTAATCTTCTCCTGCTGTTTCTGCCTCACCTTAATTCTATAAACATCTATTAGATAAATTTTATTATTTCAGCAGCAGCCATTTGTGACATTAGGATGGGGATGAACAGAGAAATTCCTATGAAACAAATTATGTTCCTGGAGAACAGGATAAGAATTGCACAGGTGATCTGAGACATAGGCAGACTTATTTCCTTGAGGGCTGAAATCTGTTGTTTAAGGGCGTTTTCAGACAAGACACTCCCCACCCACCACCTACCTGTAGGGTGCCCTGTACGTGTTACAGGGCACCCATAGGGCAACACTGGCCCTTTTCACACAGACACTCTAACACTGATAAAATGGGTGTTACATTTTATTATACATGTTGCATGGCTGCAGTTGTGCTCTATGGGTGCCATGCAACATGTATAATAAAGTGTAACACCCATTTTATCAGTGTTAGAGTGTTTGTGTGAAAAGGGCCACTGCAGTCGTGCAACATGTATAGACCGTTAATACACAGACGGGGGTGGGTGTTTTGGCGTGGTGAGTGGAGGTGTGTGGGTGTCCTTGTAAACGGACATGGACAGACACACACTGACACCCTCAGAGCCTCCTCCATTTTACCGGAGGACTCCATGGATGGAGGCGGGTGTGTGATGCGTGGAGGTGGGTGTGCGCCGGGAGTGCACATGCACACCCACCACCTGTGGTGTTTACGCGGGTGCACACCCGCCACACACCCTTCCGCCCCCATCCACTGCCGACCGTGTACACGGACTGCCCACACCGCACACCCACCCGAACACCAAGCGGTGGGATGGGGGGCTGTCCCTGTAAAAACGGCCGTAGTGGGTGGAGAGTGTCTTGTCTGAGAAGGCCCTAAGGAATGGATTCAGGTTAAAAAAATATTTGCTTGGTGTTGAGATTCTCTGTTTTTATAGGATTTTGTTATTTTTGTTGAAAAAATAGTGAACAGATTTGAGAAGTAAATCTTTAAAACCGAGTGAAGATTACTGTGCAGTTGTCTTATACAGGCTCACGAAATTTGTCTGGAATTGCAGACAGATAATTAAATGGAAATAACTTGCTACTGCAACAGATTCTGTAGCAGTGAGTGCTTCCATTGCTTCTTATTGTTGATGTTTTTTAATGGATAGGCTCTTACAGTACTAATACTGAGCATTTCTAGAGCACTTTTCTATAGTAGTTTTTCCACCCAATAATCTCAAAGCATTTCACAAATATTTGGAGCTTGATTCTGCCACCTTTTTCTATTATAACTAATGTCCCACTGAAGACTGTGAGAGTTCCCATGAATTAAGGTATCGCTCAGTGCAAGACTGGCAGAATCTGACCCCATTTGTCACAGCCTCTTTATGGTATATGAACCCAGTTTTACAACATACAGGCCTCAAGTATTATCCACTTAGTCACACTGCTTTGGGACTGTGAATATGTCAAAACTATGTGATTGGGCATGATTTCTACAACTACTGGATTCACCTCTAGACCACACTCCTTTCCCAGAGCCACAAAGAGAATCCAGAAATCCTGATAGTTGAAATGCCACTGCTGTCTAGTTGCAAAAACCTATTAGGAAGACGCTGACTCTTGACACCTCTAGTGGCTGTTCCAAAAAAAAAGTAGCTGACTCTTGCATGTACCAATTACTCCTTTAGCTAAAGTGATAGAGATTTATTCTGTGGATCTGACAATCCTCTGTTCAAACACTACTGCTAGCTAACTAAAGTGGACTAGTCATTACAAGTGCAGGTGACGGGATTTCAGTGGTGTTTTTGACATTTAAAAAAAACACACACATAAAACTCATGGTAAAAATTACGTTAAATATTACAAAATTAACCTCTCAAAAGGTTAGGAAGTGCCAGCATTAAAACTGAGCAACCTGTATCTGTCTCTTGTGTGTGCATTCTAGTGTGATGGCTAAATATACAGTCACATACCATTTGTATGATGGAAAGCTCGCATCCAGTGCTTAATTTATAAAAAATGAATTGCTGGGGATCAAGCCTGCCCCAGAAGCCATGACCTCTGCCCCAAAAGCCCTGCCCCAGAGCTTTTCAGAGCAGGAAACTGAACCCTTGCCTCCAACTAGCAGCCCAATCACGACCACCTTGCCTCTCTACAGCTGAATCAAAACCAGAGTTCTTGTGATTGAATCTATCTGATGGCCAGCACAGGGAGTGGTGCAGGAAAGTCATTAATGAAAGCCAAATAACCATTCAGGATTTTCCTGACTTTCATTCCAACTCTGAAATGGCCAATATTGGCCTTTACTTGGGTCTTTCACATTTTGGGGTACACACTCCTCCTAGAAACATTTCCCAGGGCTCAGCCTCCCCTCTCGGGTGGCCAGACATGCAAATTTTAGAGGACATTTATGAAAAATATGAGGTTGCAGGGCTGCATGGCTCCAAGGCAGCCCTGCAACCTATATTTCTCATAAACGTCCTCTAAAATTTGCATGTCTGGCCACCCTACTTCCCCCCCTCCCATCAATTTAAGCTCCCTTGCAAATTAAGCCCTGCTCGCATCAAAGACTAGAGTGTCACGGCGTCTCGCCGTGACAGGGTGCAGCGACAGGGGATTCAGGGGAGGCCACGGAGAGAGAAACGCCAGACAAGGGCAGGCCAGAGGCAGGCTCAGAGAAAACCAGCCCCGAGTACTCGCTGGGCCCCAACCACGCCGCAGCAAGATGCGCCCCAGCCAATGCCACAGGCCCCGCCCCCTCCGCAAATAGACCCGCCTCAACCTACAGCTCCGGCCCCGCCCCGACGCAGTGAGCGCCTAGCGGCAG